>CM022547.1:3583443-4183443 GCA_012273795.1 Dendrolimus punctatus | reverse complement strand
TTGGTAACGTATAGGATGATATACTATACTAACAGTGTTGAAATGAGAAATGCTAGAAGAAAAACTATGCTCCGAAAGAGACATTCTGAATGCAATCGGAATTTTCATAATGATGATGTCATAAAACAATTATATTTAAAAATAAAATAATCCTAATAAAACTACGTTTTAACGGTTCTAAGCGCGGCAACTCATTTGATTTTCGTTATTCCAACGTTTCGGCCATTTTTCAGTTACCGTGATCACGGTAAACAAAGATGTCAAGTTGCACGCAGAAAGAGCAACGGAACACAAACCAACTTGACTAATAATTTATTTTATTTCGCCTTTGAATATTATGTAAAATTATTAGAGCTAGGCATGTTTGCTGAAGAGTTTCTTGCGCCGGGTCTTTTTGTTGCGAAGCGGTGGTAAATTACAGAGTAGTAATTAGGCTCTAATGAAAATAAATAAAACTTTAACAATACTTGTTGACACTTTAAATCTTTGTCTTCCGTGATTACGTCGGAATAACGAAAATCAAATGAGTTTCCGCGCTTGGAACCGTTAAACTTAAGAAAATAATAAAATAATCCTAAATAATATCACCAGCAGAATTTAAGTCCACAAAAGTGTACACATATTCACGCTTGCTATAGTTTATTGACTTGTGTACGGTTGGCATTGAATCCAAATGACTCGGTCCGGCCCATTATATCATCAACGGTCCATCGCGCTCGCCAGTGCCTGCTGTATCACAAGTTGCTGCGCGCTTATTAACTTCTTTAATTCCCTCACTTCCTGAGTCAACTGGCGAACGTTTTCCGACGTCTCATCTAACCTCGCGTGCAAAGTTCCCAAACCAGAATATCCATATTCCTTGTATCCAGAATCGTTGTTATTCTCGTATTTCTTGAAACATGAATAGGCGCCTGTCGTCGATCCGCTCGAGGAAATCGTATGGCCATACTGTTTTCGCATTTTTGCTATATCGTAAGCAGCCATCATAATGTCTTTTGGTAGTCTTTTTTCGCTTGGGTTTAAAGGTTTCACGCTCAATACGACTCTGTAAGCTTGGGGAGATACCAACGCAGACGAGTGTAAGATTTTCAACAGACATTTTGGCAAATAGCCGTTGAATAAAGCGAGCTCCATGTACGATATTAATTTCGTCTGCCGAACCAATTTGGATAGACCTGCTGTTTTCCTCAATCCTTGTATATCGTGGACAGCGATACCGACTAGTAAATTCATCAGAACAACAGTAACAAACATCAAGAATAGCACATAAGTGATTTGCGCTGAAAATTCCAATAACACGGGCGGGTCATTTCCATCGGGCTCGTTTAATAATAAATCTAGGTTCAATTCGCCGATCATCATGGTCAAAACGGTAATAAAACCCATAAATGGGTTCGCGAATGATGATGAGTCCGGAAATATCACACAGAAACTTATAGTGAATCCGATAAGAATACAAGAATATGCCATCAGTAATTTCGCAAACTCTTTCTGCACTTTTTGGTACATCGCTACGTAAGTGCCGAACACGGGAAGTTGGCCAATCATCATCATAAGATTTGTCCAACCGGCGAGCACGGCGAACGCCCCGACGTGATTTTGCCATGTGTACGTGATATTCGTATAAATGTATGATATCAGAAACACGCTTACTATCACGAACCATTCGATGATATTTTCTGATTGCATTAGATATTGCTTAACTGTAGAATATCCAGCTATGCCATACACTTTACGAAAAATTTCAAATATCGTTATGCCTGCTAGCACCCACCATTGCATTTCGATTACGAATGGATTTTTTCGTAACAGGTCTCCTAGGATAGACTGTTTCTGACACAACTCTTGCTCCTGGATCGTTTCTTCCATGTCTTTGCTTCCGTTGTAGCAATTATGCGCAAGAGCAGTCAATACGTATAAAGTGAGACACAGAACAAAAATGAAACTTAAGAATAATCTTGCAACGTAGTATTTACGGATTTTTTCCCATTTAATGTAAAGAAACGCAGAGCAGAGCGGATGTAAAAGTACTTCCTTTTGACCCTCATCTACGAATGTGTTCAAGTAGCTTATCTCCCGAGGATAACAATGTTGCAATATACTTCGAAAGTCAAGTTCTAGTTCGACTTCTCTATTGCTCGTTTGCGAATGATGCAGCGTAATAGCGCAGTCCAATTTTCTTGTTATCATGGCCAGTGACGCGGGCGTCTTTCTGGCTATTACGTTGAGTGCCGAGTTTCCTTTCTTGGATCGTGTCGTTACGTCGGCGCCATGATATATTAATGTCTCTACACACGCTGACAGACCATCTAATGCGGCCAAATGCAGGGGAGTGAAACCGTATTCGTCTTTTTGATTTACATTTGCACCCCAACTAATCAACGTCTCGATGATGTCACAGGAACAGTCCGATTTACCAATAGCCGCATGCAAAGACGTTCTCATGTCGTGATCCTTTGCATTCGGGTCAGCATTGCCTTTTCTTAGCAACGATTCCACGCATTCGAGGCTCGAACATCGCGCTGCCATGTGCAAAGCTGTAGATCCACGATGATTCTTCAAACTAGCATCCGCTCCTTTGGATAGTAGCAAATCGACACATTCTACAAATCCACCGTCAGCTGCAAAGTGAAGAGCAGTAGATTCTCTGTCTCCTACTCTCGTTCTCACGTTAGGGTCTGCACCAGATGTGTCTAACAGTATTTTTAAACAGTCGAGCATTCCCAGATCTGCAGCAAGGTGAATGGCGTTTGTACCGCCAGGCTCGATTGAATTAACATCCACGCCATGGGATATGAATAACTTTAAACATTCAACTGCATTAGCCCTCACGGCGCAATGTAGCAGCCCTCCTTCACAATTCACGGACTTGTGCAAAACCGACGTTCGAAGTTCCCGGCATACGGCCGTGTGCACTGACGCACCGCGGCCAATCAACAAATTGGCCACTCGAACGGAATTACCGAACGCGGCACACTGCAGAGGTGTGGAACATCTTGGCCTATAATTGGGGTCTACGCCGCAGCTTAGCAGGTAACTTGCACATTCAACGGACCCACTAAAAGCTGCAACATGCAACGGTGAAAGTCCAAGCGCGTCGAAATGATGAGGGTCCGCCCCAGCTTCCACTAACGGCTTAAGCAGGTTCGGCAGTTTAAGGAATGCGGACCAAAATAGGCAGACGTGTTTTTCGCCTTCGGTGGCGGTGGCGAAAACGTTCGGGGCCAAGTCAGCGGTGATAGTGCCCGTTTCCAGTTCGTCGAGGAGCCGCAGCCGGCCGCCAACTGCGCGCATCTGTTCGTGGGTGCTCTGACGCAGCGAGTCGGCGCATATATGCGCAGTTAGCTCAAGGGTGGGCTCCTCGAAGCTGTCGTACATGTTGGGCGCACTCTCGGAGGGCGGCGGCCGCCCCTCCAGGATGTACGAGGACGGGATGTTGCGTTCGACGGACTCCTCGTCGCGCGCCGACGCCGGCAGCCGGCGCGCCATTTCTTGCTGTTGCTGCGGGCTGCTGGGCTGCGGTGGCGCGGGCGCCGTGGCGGTGCGCGCGCGCAGCCAGCGCGCGGGCAGGAGGCGGCGCGTGCGCGTGGCGGCCATGCGGACGACACTGAGCCCCACGGCTATTGTGCACCAATTGTGATTGCCTGGGTCGAGCGCGCGCACCTTCTCGCCATAAGGCGTGGTCTACAATCGACGCATTCACTTGTGAAACTTTCACGATTCATTATTATTTAAATATTTCTACATAAATTACAAAAATATATTATTATAGGTAGTTTAAATGATAATAAAAATATTTCCAATATTCATTTCAGATGATTATGTTCAATGTCAGTTCTTCATCATATTATATAAATCTAGTTTTTTTTAACAGGTCAAAACCAATGGCTAATACGAGGCGTTATGGTATTTGAAAACATATTAAAACCGAGTTGCTGGCTAACCTCGTTTCGACACTCACTCTCTCATTTTGTCCACTCCACTTCGTACTTTTTTGACATCTATACGCATGTATAATTCCGTCAGTTCCGCATTGCATGGCCTTGTCCTTTTCCTCAAGACTACTTCAAACGTAAATATCATACAACCAGTATGATAGGACGGCCTGTGGTTGAGGGGGATAAGCCTGCGCCGGCCAACCTCACTACAAAGTCGACTCCGGGATCGATTCCTGATATGGTACATTTTTAAAGGCGTCTAGGTTCGGCCCAGTGATCAATTGTATATACAAGCGTAACTTGCTTAGTTTCAGGATATACATTTTTACTGCCGAAAAAAGAGTAAAAACCTCTTTCATTTGTTAGTAAGTTACGCTAATAACGCCTATTTTTTATATGTACTAGTGGTTGCCCTTGGCCGAATTCGACTATAATAATTAATGCCAAAGACTATACTTATATAAAACAGAGTATATAAGCGTGGTTGTGTGTGTGTAATGTTTTACTCTCCTCAGCGAGTGTATCGAAGCCGTATGTTGAACAATCGTCCTGTCTACCTATGTTCATGTATTTACTAACATTTTTCGAGATGATATCACTGCGCCAGTAATCAAGTGTAACTGAGATATATATTGTAGCTGACCTAGCTAAAATAACTGTTCAACTTGAGAACTTTTAGGAGAAAACATGTTTTTTATAGCAGTCTATTAAAAGTCCTAATAAATTTATGTTTAATACCTCATCCGGTCTAACAAAATGTATTTCAATAGAGCGTTTAATAGCGAGAGAGCATTGACCTGTGTCGCCATCTGCTTTTTTATTTATTCATTTATTGAAAAAAAACCACATTAATAATACAATCAAACAAAAAAATGTACCCAAAGTGTTGGGCTATAACAGGTTTTTCCATCGAGTTAAATTGTGACCAACCGAGCGAACTAAAGTGTAAAAATGCAATTAATACATTCATAAGTTGATAAGTGGATTAAGTATATCTAAATAAAATATATTGATACATGTGAAAATATATATAATATACAATAATATTTTAATATAATAAAAAAATATTGATGTTAATTAAACATATTACTTACATATATTCTTATTTTTTATATGATGTAGTATCTGTTCCAATATTTGATTTGAAGATTACGAGAAACTTTTGAATACATACTTTGAGTAACGAAACAAGGAACGGAGAAAGAATACAGTTTCCTGCAGCCAGGCGGCCTGTCGTAAGAGGCGGAAAACAACCCATAGCCAGGTGGTAGGGCGCTCGTCCGACTGGATGGCTACCACCCCTGGTATAAAGTATGTCGCCATAACAACCTTCGCGCATTAGTGACCAGGTCCAGTCTCCCTTCTCTCCCTTAAGAGAGCAGCAGCGCATTTGTAGCACCTTTGGTGTTACAAATGTCCATAGGCGATGGTAACCGCTTTCCGTCAAGTGGGCCGTTTGCCTGTCTGCTAAACTCCTGCAATAAAAAAAATACGATTTAGGAGATTTTCAGTGTTTCAGTGAAGTTTTCGTACTAGATTCTTGTCTATGCATCTGAACACTAAATCTATTGTATGATAAACATAGAACACCTTTTATATCCTAAAAATTGTATGTATGTATGGCAAATAGATGCGAAGAACGGGTGAACATACATATCTTAATTTTTACTTAATTACTTAAGTTTTCGCGACTAGAACACAAAATTAAAAACAAGTTTTAACGATTTTGAGCGTCGAAATAAAAATCAAATAAAATGCCGCGCTTAAAACCGATAAAGCGTAGTTTTAATTATACCAATCTTGTGTGCTATAACTGAGATATTATAATATACTAATAACAGCCCATAAGGGAAGATTTATATTAGACCGGGCCGTGTCCGGGGCGTGCCGTAACGGGCCCGGACGGGGCACGAATTTGAAACGTTACATACATTTTGTATGAAGCTGTTTATATTACACAGTGCAGGATACGTGTCCCGTCCGGGCCCGGACAACGCTCGTCTACACCACTGTTGTTGCACGGCCCCGCCCGGCCCCTCCACGTCCTGTCGTAATACGAATACTCTTCTGTGCTGCATACGGGCAGTGAGCGACGAATTTTTAGTGAGGGACCACGTGCGTTCTTTTTGTTTCACCGAAGCTCAGTTTATTTATGTTTATAATTTGTGATTAGTAAACAAAATATTATTTTATTGCAACATTGTTTTTATAAGTTTGCGGATAATGGACGATGACTTTGGACATTCTAAAGTATCCAAAGAATTTATCTTCATTGTCTGGTAAGTATCTACATAGGGTATTAAATTCTCCGTCAAATTTACGCCTTCTCCAAAGAGGATACACGCTCCATTTTCGTTTAACCTGGTTCATCTGACTTCTTGCTTCTGCTTCCTCTTCATCAATAGCTATCGCAATAGCAGCCATCTCCAGTAAGGAAAAATCCATTATTATTCAATTGCAATAATTGAGAATTATTCACATCACTACGATATATTGAAGCGGCCGTGGCGACAAATCGTCCGTTTAGCACCCGGTGTAATATAAAAGTGCAGCACGGAGTGGCTCCGCTCCGGCCCCGCCCCGGCCCGGACACGGACCGGTCTAATATAAATCTACCCTAAACGTCTCCATGGTGGGCTCGGGCCTCTCACTATAGGGGAACGGACAATATACCCGTCAAGCTTCTCCAAGACGGCTTGGCAGGTTTGACACATCGGTTATCTCGATGTGCAGGCTTTATCATATATTTTTTCTTCACCGTTGTTAGCACGTGGTAATTGTAACAAAATGCACATTAGGTCGGAAAAGTGTTTAAGTGCAGCATACGTTTCAGCCAGGATTTCAACCCGCGCCCTTTGAGCTTGGAACGCGTGCGGTAGCCATTATACTATCAAAACTTAGCTGAGATATTGCTTTGTATAATGGTGTAAGCTCGTATAGTCTACGGCTTAGAAACTAGCTTTGGAATGCGGTTTTAAAAGTGGCTAGTCGAGCACACTTTCTGCTATAACTTGAAAGATTTATAGCATAAAATCATTTTGACACATATATTTGTATTATTTTTGATTTAGTATCCTATTAGTGTTTTTCAATCTGTGGGTAGGTGTTAGGTGACCCTAGGAGAATCGCAGAGCCTTACTCGAAGGGTCGCCGGCAAAAGGGAAAAGGCAACAATATATAGAAAGATATAAACGTAGTCATTTAAATGACTAACTTTTTATTCAACTATGGCCCAAAGGGATCACCAAAATTTTTCAACCTGTAAAGGGGTCGTGTATTCTAAAAGATTCATTAGCACTGAAGTATATATATCAACGTAGTGTCGGACGCCTTCCAGCCCGATGGACCGACATGTACATGTGCAGGCGCTGAATGAGTAAGTCAGAGGACAGGGATGAGTGGCGGCGACTTGGGGAGGCTACGGAGCCAACGACAGTCCAGCAGTGGACTGTCGTTGGCTGACGACGAAGTATATCAATAAATGAATCTATTATACAATAAATCTGTAGGGGGTGTAAGATTTGAACAATGATTTTTTGTTTGTTTTGTTTATTTAAATACAACTCGACACAGCCTTATATATATAGACCTGGAATATTTAGGTTAATTTTTATCCCAATAAATTACGTCATTTCTGTAGGATATTTTATTTTATTGTAATAAGGATCACCAACAGTTTTTTACATTTAATCAGTTACTAGACTTATGACTAAGGTTTACAATGCAATGTAAAAACTAATTATAGGTGAACACAACTTGCAGTATAATTTCTTCACAGTTATTTACCTATTTATTTAAATTCTAACAATAAATGTAACAAAAATGTGTAGGGTATTGAAATTAGTCTGTCCGTCAGTCTGTCTAATGAGTGTCCTGTTGGGCTAAACGAATCTTTTTATAAAATGAATTTTTGGAATCAAAGTGAATGTCAGTAAGATCACTACTACTATTGAGAATTCTGCACATTCTAGAGATAGGGGAGTTAGCACTTAGTACTGTAGTTCTTAATGGGGGAAAGAGGGGGGTAATAGGTTGTCGAGGGGGTTTCGTAGGGACTCTAAAGCGAAATTGGCTTAACAATTGAGGACAATCAATGTTATTATGAAATAACTTATAAGCAAACATGGCATCTAACATAATTCTACGTGCCTCCAGAGAATCAATTTTGAAATAAATCAGTCTTTTCCGGTATGATGTTTCCTTTTTTACCCTATGCTCAGCGAAAGAAAGATGCCACAGAAACCTCTTTTGTATGCGTTCTAATCTTAATGTATGTGTACAGTAATGAGGTCGCCAGACAACACTGCAATACTCTAGGACACTTCTTACTAAACAATTGTACAGCATTATCATTGTTTTGTAGTTAATAAATATATATGAATATTGCCAAAAATGAATAGTAATTCACCAACAAATACTTTGACAGTTCATCATAACGTGAGACGTGTATGTAAGAATAAATTATTTTAGTTAATGAGTATACGAATGCTGCGCGGTATCCGGTTTTGTATGAAAAAGCGTCTATTGCGTAACCATCTATTGCTAACATAAAGTACATAATAATGACATTCATAATGGATGTGTAATAAACATAAACAGAAGAATGAGTAAAATAAAAAAGCACGTTCATTTTAGTTCCACGAAACTAACTGTAACGAACATAGCTGAATCCAATTCTTTACAAGTCCACGGACTTTGGATCTCATTGTGACATGGCATATGGGAGTAATCAATTGGATTGGTCACAGATTAAATCGGCATGGGAATTTAGATATAATGCGGTAACTGAAGCGTGGTGCCGGCTTCCTTAATACGGTGACAAGTTAACTTGTATACGCCAAATATAATCAAGCAGTTAAGTCAAATAAAGCAAACAATCCACAGTGGGGTGGTATGGTCTCTTGACCAGGGGTGATATGTCCTCAGAACAACATTGTGTTCCGGCATTAGTGGCCAGGTTTCAGTCTCCCTGTAGAGAGTGGCAGCAGCTTTGGTATTACAAATGTCCTTAGGCATTTTATCAGGAACGGAGGAAGAATACAATTTCCTGTGGCCGGGCGGCCTGTCGTAAGAGGTGACATATCAACCCACAACCAGGTGGCAGGGCATTTGCTCGACTGGAGGGCTACCACTCCTGGTCTAAACTATGTCGCCATAACAACCTTGAGTTGTGTTACGGCATAGGGCTCTTAGGGAGAATGGGTCACTACTAGCAGCACCGCATTTGTAGCACCTTTGATATTGCAAATGTCCATAGGCGATGGTAACCGCTTTCCATCAAATGGGTCGTCTGCCTGTCTGCTGAACTTCTGCATACAAAAATATTTTAAAAAAATGCTATCGAGACTTCGTCACCAGCCTCATAGGTGATGACAAATTTAATTTTTTATTCATATTATATATATTTATTTATAGTTTTTTACTTAAATAGGATATGCCCGCACCTTAGTCCATGTTTGATTTCCCACGGGATTCACGGGACACAAAGTACCGTAGCATTTAAAAAGGAATGGAAGCTATTGTTTTAGTGAAAACTCTATCGGAATAAGCTAATTTTTATGCACCCGAACAGGTACAAGCCGCTCTCAGGAAATCTCCCCACGGGATTCCCAGGATAAAAAGTAGCGCAGAATTTAACTCTAAGAATTTGCTGTCGATCAGCAAAAACCACATCGAAAGCAGCCCAATAGTTTTTACGTGAATCCCGAACAAACAGACCGACAAAAACAGACAAGAAATTTAAATTAAATCGCATCGTATTCTCCATCGTTTATTCCAGTAGTTTTTTTTTATAGCTTCAATCTACAGAGAAAGTACCTCTATTTTTAAATATTTAAGCTGTAATCTTAAATAATAACCTAACCTTAGTCAAAGGGTTGCTTAGAATAATATTTATTCCTCCAGTATGCAACGTGTCTGGCAAGAATGTCCTTCTAATTTGTTGGGTTTGGCCACATTCCAGGTATGTACATGATATTCCATTTAATTAGAGAGTATTCATGTAAAAACTAATCTTTAGACAATTATCAAAAGGAACAATTAACAATCTTGCGTCTTTGATAATCTTGCATTTAATGCTTGAAAACATCTCGGGTTTTTCTTAATTAACTCTATTGTGTTCATATTTAGGGGTCATTAACCATTTTAGCAAAATTCGAAATCTTATCATCTATGTCCGTCTGTCAATGTCACTTTAAGTTTTCTCAAACATTGCTGGGTCTCATCATCATCACCCGAGCGTCCAATCGTACGCCCAGGGTCCACTTTCCTACTTTTTCTACTTCACTTCGCGCGGTCTTCAGCATCTCCCGTTTTAAAACCATTGGTACGCATGCCATCCTTCACAACTTCAAGCCAACATTTCTTGGGCTTTACCCTTCAACCGGGAACTGGCGGAGGCGGCATTGACATTTGTTCTCCACATAATTAGCCGGTCTCCGTAAAACGTGGCCGTACCAGCGTAAGCGCCATTCTTGCAATTTGTCTGCTATGTCACGGGTATGAACACTGCCGCGGATAAGGGAGTTCCTGACACGTCTTTCCGCGTCACTCCACACATCCATCGCAGCATATGCTTCTCCGTGAAACGCTCAAGTGCAGTCCACGCATCACTGCCATACAAAAGGACAGGTCTAATAATGAATTTATAGACCTGTTCTTTTAATTTAACCAATTTAAACATTGCTAGGTCTATATTAACGAAATTGGTTCTAGGTGTCATGATCATTTGAGTTTAAGTCTCAGTAACGTTCGCTCCGACACCAGGGTCTGCTTTCTTACCTTTTCTTCTCGAATGCGCGCGATCTTCAGTATCCCCTGTTTTGTGATCATTGGTCGCATGTCATCCTATCAAAATATGTTATGCACATTATTAGCCGGTCTGCGCAAAATTCAGCCGTTCCAGCATAAATTTTATTCTTCCTATTTCGCTACGTTCATGAAATCGTGAAAAACACTTCTAACTTTTTAAGTATGAGTGGAAATATTTGAAAAATCCAAAATGATTACGCTTAAATAATTACATACAAAACGTTTAAACAAGGTCTGCTTATAAGTTTTTGAGACATAAGTAATTTCTGATTAAATACGTTTAGAGTCCCTTAACCATATAACAAATAATATACAGATGATGTAATCTCTACGGAACCCTAAATACCGCGTGATTTGTTGCGCACTTGGACAATATTTTGTTTTGATTCCTGAACTGAAAAAGCATCTACCTAATTAAAACACCTACGTATGTAATACACAATACTGAGAATTCAACACAACCGGACACGTAAACTATTAGACATTTATGGTCGAGTGATCTAAACCTTTGCCCACATAGCTCACTGGAACGCAGAGGTCTCGGGTTTAATTCCTGGCATGGTAAATTTCGAAAATAAGGTTTATTTATCTTCTATACATATAAAAACGAATCATAGAAATGTATGTACGCGAATAACTAGAGAACGAAATTACCGTTTTTGATGAAATTTTGTGTGTGTGTTTGAGTGGGTTTAGACTCACAATTGGAACCGGTAGGTTGCGCTGAGATCGGGTTCTAGAATCATCCTAACACCTGAACCGATTTTGGTGATTTGGTTTTGTGTCATGAAACAGTCTTTTAGGAAATCAGAAAATATGGCGGTACGAAATTCGCCGGGTCAGCAGTTTCTTATAGTGTAGTCAGTTTATTATAGTCTAGCTCCCTTGTTCACGATAATTACACGAAGTTTATGCAATTGTTCATAATATTATAAAAAATGAAAATATGTGTAATAAAATGTCTGATACTTTTCATACCGAGAATCCCGCGCGAATTTTTCCGAGAGCACTTTGAAGTTGTTTGGTTCCATAATTGTATTTAATTAAATGCTTTTTCAATGCTCGGCACTTTGTGTCGTACACGAATAAAAATAAGCGCCAATAACATCATTGTGCTTTCGAACTTTTGGTCTCTAGTCGGTAATTTCTTTGAGATAGGGTATGGGGAATCGAATTGTATGAAATCCACGCCACTGCTAAGAATTTTTCCGGGATATAAGCAAACTTTAGGCCCAATTTCATTAAAATCCATTCAGTAGTTTTGATGCGATGTTATAACATATAGAAAATTCATTCTCAAAAAAAGGCTAGCCTGAATAGCACCTCTGCTTTTTTCCTCATTTTTATAAAATTTATTGCACAAAGTCGACACACCCAACAGGGTTATTATAGTAATAGATAAGCAAAAATTGGCGATCCAGCGAGGAAACATAGCCAGCCTTCTCTGGGCACCTTACCTATAGAAGCCGGTAATCTGGGCTCAGTATTTTATTTACGGTCTTAAGGGACTATGTGTATAATATTGTCTGCGATTAAGACAACCTTTTCATTAATTACAACCTAATTTCATGACTACATAATATTATTATAAATCGTACATGTCACTCGCCTTACATACGTTTAACATAAATATTACAAATAAACAGTATCTACATATTAAGTACATATAGAGAGAGAGAGTGAGTTTTCTTTTATTATATTACATTATTTATAAATTCTTGCTTGTACTTGATAAAAATAAAATAATAATTCAACCTATTATTAAATGTAAATAAATGATTCACGGACTCTGAGCGCGACGGCGATGCAAAGTGAATATTCTATCAATCAAGTATCATGTCAGTATGTTCTAGACTAAACAAGATCAACCTGATAAACAGGAATTAATGATTGCTCAGGTGTACAACGGTTAATCGTCCTTAATTGGCTTGCTATTAACTAAGTAGAATAGAATCCATGTATTAAGAACACGTGACGACTAATGTGGATTGCATACCCTTTTAGTCGGCAAACTCAGAGATATAATATTTCCTTAATCTAAGTGCCAGTTGAATTTGGAAGCAGGTCCATTTGGAATTTGTTTACTGTGGCTCATGGTCATCTGCAAAACCAAGGGAGGAGAGGTGTCGCATGCCTTCTTGAGCCTGAAATATCCGGCTCTAAGAAATTCTAAAACGGTCTTCACAACACCTAACTAATATGTTTACGTCCATTGAACAAAACACTGAATTTCGAATTTCTAGTAGTTTCGCTACTATATATGTCATACAGATTACACATCTTATTAAGTTCCACCCGTGTGGACTCAGTAGTTACTAAGTAAAAGTACTGTGTCATACAAATATGGATAGATACTTAAATAATTGTATTCATCGTATTTTAGAAAAAAAAAATACATGAGATCAGCAGACAGGCAGACGGACCACTTGATGGAAAGCGGTTACCATCGCCTATGGACATTTGTAACACCAAAAGTGCCACACATGCGCTGCTACTCTCTTAAGGGAGACTGGAATCTGGTCACTAATTTTCTTCTCCGTCGTCACACTCTTGGCAGAGTGGTCGTGGTCCTCATGACAGGGGTGGTGGCAAGCTTCACAATTCGTCGCCATTCCTCCCAGACTGTAGCTTGCCTCGTGCATTCATGAGAGGACCATTTAGTGCGGCTTTAACTTGGTCGGTCCAGCGTGTTGGTGATCTACCGCGCGCCCGCGTGCCCTCCATTTTGTCCTAGACTACGAGTCGCTCCACTGACGTGTCCTCTGGTCACTAATACCGGAACACAAATCAATGTTGTTATGGCGGCATACTCTAGACCAAGGGTGGTAGTCATCCAGTCGGGTAAATACCCTACCACCTGGCAGTGGTTTGTTTTGTCGCCTCTCACTACAGGCCTTTCTCCGTTTCCGCACGTATAATGCCCCCTGCCTGCATAATGGCAGGCAAAGGAACTTAGTCCGCACACCCTTGTCCCATGTATCAACTCTTCAGTATAACTATCAAATTGTAGTTTGATTAACATCAATCAACGTTGTTCTTATGATAGCTCGAAAGGCTACATTTGACTTCACATTTCTCAGTCACATATTTATTACTCAAACACTAATCTTACAATGGTTGTTTATTTTTAAGGAATATTATATAAAATATTACACATTTTTATAAAAGACAAAGCAGTGCAGTCACCTTTCGGTTCTCACAAAAAAAAAGGAAACTGCAGATAGATACTGCTATTTTATACATACATACATACATACATACATAACTTCACGCCAGGTCCCTTGCGGGGTAGGCACGAACAACAGAGCGCCATTTAGGCTTATTCTTACACACCTCACATGCTTCTTTGACATTCATAGTTCTTGTCATGCACGCTCGTCTGTTCTTAAGGCTCCTGACATCACCTTCTATTGCTATTTTATTTATTTGTATAAAAGAGCAAAGGGTGATCGAACATCAAACAAATAGGTAAATTAAAAAAGAAATGATACTTTGAAATATTTATTGTTACGCAGTTTGGAGCTTATAAACATAGATAATGTACATAATGTTCAAATTAACATAATTACAGCGATAATAAGTAAATTAATCGTGCAACTCTAAGGATCACGTATAACTTATTTGTTTGTTAGGTGAGATTGGGGATTCGTATTCAAGAAGAGACTTATTCATGACATTCAAATAAAAAGATAAAGACATTTTACATGTTTAACTCGAATGACTTCGCAATCTGGTCTAATTGACCGGATTTATATTTCACGTAAATCTATACGAATGTTTCTTTTCTATCAGTACTGCCAATGAAATAAAACATCCTGGAAAAGAGAAAGCCCAGCAATCTTCTTATGAAGTGAAAATTGCTAATTGACATTAAATTTTTTGAAACGTCAGAAGTGTAACTAATATTACTTATGTCAATGTCACTTTAAACACGCGAAATGTTAATTTTCTTTTTCTTAACTGAATTCATGAGTGAGCTTCGTTGTTGAATGCGAAGTTTCTATTTTAACCTTCAATTTGCTATATAGAAATATAACAACAATATAATACTAGAGAAATTTTGACAATAATTTAGTAAGCAACTTCCTTACTTGTGTATAAACTGTATAAAACTTCAACTATTTATTCAGATTATGGGAAGATGTCTTAAAACTAATGATTGAACATTTTTACTTTAATGTAGGTAATTCAAAATTATTGCTTCCATTTTAACATACATCTTTAACCCTCTAAGACGGAACCACCATAAATTTGTGATCAAATACAGATAATTGAAACGAACGTTGAACTGATGCTTTCTCCCTCTAACTACATAGAATTTGTATTAGAATAAAAGAGACGATATCATTCTCTTGGTTTTGGCGCGGGAATTTTGGTGCCATCTTTTGGAAAAAAATGGTCCCGTTTGAGAGTTAAAGAAACCAACATGTGTTGGAGTTCACCACACAACTATTTGCATTAGCAAATTGTTGCAAATAATCGTATTATAAAATTAAAGTAAAATTTAAATTGTAGACATGGTTTAGCTTTCTTTTTAAGCTATTTAGAAAGTTCCAAGTTGAATATTAGAAAAAAAAATCAACTATAAATGATTTCATGAAATGAAACGTTTGGTGTAGTCTGTTTCAAACATAACTTTCGTATATTATTATATTCCTATAAAAACAAATCGAAGACGTAAATACGAATTTAACATAAAAAATATTATGTTAGAGTGATGTGAAAATACACAAAAGTAATATAACCGTAATAATTTTATAGAAATCTTAAATCACTTACACATTTTTGGATTAAATGTTTTTATAACTCTTATTTAAACTAAGATAATAATCTATTAAAGCTAACAACAACACTAATGTATATAAATTAAAAACTATTTACAAAATATTACAAATAAACATTTATTTTCTTAAATTTTAACAACTATATTATGGTCTCGAGTGGATTGCTACTTTTTGCTTAATAATACAAGAGAAAAGGTAATATTTTTTATTATATTGTAATACTTACTGTTATTGTATATACGTAAGGTATATACAATACAAAAATATTGCAACAATTGCAATGTTTGTGTAACCTTTTTTGTCAACCCTACTAACCATCGACACATGACATCATGAGGCTATAAGTTTCATTGGTTAACATCAAAACATAATAAATATTAATTTCGCCAATTTCTATGCAATTTTATAACAAAAATGACTTTAGTAAACAATGTAAGCTAGACATTAAATTTAGCGTTTAGTTTTGTTTAATATAATAAAGATAAGTATTTATTTTATATAATTATTATATAAAATATAAATAATATATAATTATTAATCATATAAAGAGTCAAAGAAAATTTGTATTATAAAATGCTACTATAGATAACGTATATACGTAATAATTAATTTCCAAAAATGACTTATAAGAGATATTTATGACTCAGTCAATTTGCACTTGGTATTTCTTTTAAACAAATAACTCCCATTTGCAATTTGCCTTTGGGAGATATTCAGTGAAATATTCTCTAATAGTATAAGTACAAAAAGTAGCAAACACATTTATCCCCGAGAAAAAATTATTAACACATTTCCGAAATAAACAATTTTTGGATCTTTATTATGAATGTACTTTTGTAGAAATATTGAAATCTACTACAGAAAGATTTAATAAGCTCTATTTCACATAGCAAATTTAGTACGTATAATGTTTAGAATAACTAACGGTACTGGCTGGACCTTCTTTATTATTGTTTAATGGATTAGTTTAAAGGCCTTTGGCCAAGTCTTTGAAATGGTTAAAAATTGAAATAGGTTAAGACATACAATAAATAATTCTGTAGTATTTCAGTATTTAGCGTTTGGAATTAATGACATGGCACAAAGTAATGTGTACGTGAGAAAATATGAGAAATTCCGTGCACAATGTCCACTCTGGCTACCCTTTTATGCATAGGCGTCATATTAAATTCTTACCGAGGTTAAAACCAGGGTACTTACTACAGCCATGATACAAGTCACGAAAGTTCAGGAGCAAATTTTGACTAATATTGTCCTCAAAGGGATCAAACCACTTCTTAGACAAGAGTTGGAGTAAAACATTCTGACATAATCCGAAAAAAAATTGGATATTTTTTTTCAGTTTTCAGGTAAGCTTACAGGCACACGATACACGGTGGTCACGATGTTTTACCTACCTCGATGGAATTTAATCTTTTTGCTCTTTTAAAAGCCCTATGGCCAACTGCCATGTAACTTGCAGGCATAATTGATGACTGCCCAGTATCAAGGAAGTGTGGATGAACTTCCAGTCTCCAGCAAAAGGTGCGTGGTAGAAATGTAACGTAAGCACCAGCTTAAACAGCTCTTAACAACAATCCGCATAATGCAGTTCATAGAACTCTTCTGATGGTCCAGGGTTCTAAATCGTCTAACACAGCGGTTTTCAATCTTTTTGAATACGCGACCCCCTTGAGTCATAGACAAATAAAAAGTTAGTAATTTAAAAGTCTACTTTTATGTTTTTCTTTAAATTGTTACCTATATTAATTATTAGGACCTATACGAAAAGTTGCGTAGCGTAGAAAGTACCTAAGTCTGAGGTATACATTTAAATGACCTTTTCCCTTTTGCCAGCGACCCCCAGAGCAAGGTTCTGCGACCCCCCTAGGGGTCGCGACCTACAGGTTGAAAAACACTGGTCTAACAGAACCAAGAAGTATGTTTCTGATGTTGGTATTAATGTATTATTTTCAGTTCTCTTTTACTCCTATGACAGGTATAGCGTGAACATACAACAAGATGGAGGACAAAGCGTGCATTGGCCGCTCAGGTCTCGCTGAGTCGCCGTGACGTTTTGACTTGCGCATACGCATACCGACCTTTAACCAAGTAAACGCGTCATGTCAGTATGGTAGCACGAAATTTTAGGATGAGAGCATTGAAGAAAACTATCATGAATAATATCACGTAGTAAAAATATAATATTAGTGAAGTCCACAAAATCGTGCTGTTCCAGGGAGCAGCCAATGTCTTTCTTCTCTTGCGTTTTGACATAGAAATACGCTACTAGACTTGCAAGCGATATATTATGATTTGAAACATTTGTTTTAACCGAATTAATCAAAATACTAAATTGAAAACATACAAAGTTTTTTTTTAATTTTGTGACAAGAGATGAACTAGAAATACTACACTACTGACAACTAATGTAATGCAAATTTGATTTTCCTTTTCGTTGTTACCCTGTCATGCCTGAACTAGTCAACAGATCGTATTGAAATTTTGGATACACGTTGTCTGGGATACAGACAAAAAGTTATTGTTCTCGACGATGGAAAAGATGGCACTGCAGAACAAACATGTCGTGAGGACAACGCGAATGAAGTTTCGCTGGCATAACTAGTATGTTTTAAATAATAAAATATTGCTTGAAATCCTAGTGTTATTTTTATAGTTTAAAACTAAATACAAGGAAGTCTTGTGGCGGCATCTAGAAATGAAGAATTTAGGGGCTGATTCGGAGATACATTTTTATTACGCGATTGTTATTCTTTTATGAAAGTAGTCGGACAAAGTATTTTGATATTCAATATCTTTGAAGTATAGAAACAAACTAATCTCATACTATGCTTGACGAATGAACATTACTTGATAGTTATTAGTAACTTTTTAAATAAAATTCATCCCCTATTATACCCCCTTAGGAGAGGATTTTAAAATACTAATAAAACAGTATAACCATTATTATAATGTCCATTATATAAGAGTAGAGTTCAAAAGTAACTTTGTCCGACGAAAAAAGCTTTAAACTAAAATTGTTAACAGTGATAAAGTATGATACATTAAACTATAGTTAGCATGACATTTGGCAATATAGTGTTTCAGTTATTACATTAAACATTATAAAATATAACGATGTTTAAATTCTTTAATATATATTTTTACAAATCAAAAATCGTTTCGTTTTTGCTATCGGTACAGCAATGCCTGCAAAAATGTATCGTTGGACTAATATTTGACTTAGCTGTTTCAAGTCAAATATTTTAAGTATATAGACACAATAAAAATAAACACAATGTCGAATACATTGTGTTTATTTTTACTATACTCTCTCTAGCCTATCCTCTCAACCCTCTCTACTTTTTAATTCTGAATTTTGTTTTTTTCAAGGTAATAACAAATAATCAAGTTTTTAAATATTGTTCAAACAAATAGGCATTAGACAAAAGCCATAATTAAATAAGCAAAGCTTCAAAAGTAATCGATGCATTCACTTCCCTAAAATTAATATCAACTCAGATGTACAATTTCAGAACATAGTAAGTGATTTCCAAAAATTTTCTCTGCACATCATGTCAAACTTGAACGACGTGCTATTTCATAATTATTTATTAAACTTATTGCAAGCAACAATACCATATTTTTTGATGCAATCTTCTAAATGTATCGGAGCAAAAGGAAAAGGCCTGGCAAGTCAATTAATGCACAAAAATTACTTTAAAAACAACGTCAGCTGCTAGGTTTTAAAGTTATATAGCTGAGGTAGTAGTGATATAACACCCAAAATTATGAGACTGTATTCGACGACTATAAACAGAAACAGCGATATAGTTACCAAACGGTTAGGGTAGGCTAGACATTGATGTGTGTCGACCACATACAAAGTACCTGCGCGTGGACTTAAAGGACCTGTATTAATTGCAGAGACTAAATTGAGAATAACAAATGTCAAACTTAATTTTTTCAGTGACATATCCAAATTGACAGTTTGATCGCTGCAATAAAAAAATAATGTATCAAAATCAAAACCTCTACATGCGACGATGAGGGTAGACCACATGTAAACAGAGCGTCCCAATCATGGTGAGGGTAGGCCGCTGAATGTGGACTATACGCAGGAGTACTTGCGTCCGTCGTCGCCGGAGTAGCAGTGGTGGCAGTGCAAGCGGCCGCTGCGCACGCGCACGTCGGCGCCGGCGCGGCCGTCGCCGAGCGTGGCGCCGCACACCGCGCACTTGAAGCACCACACGTGGTAGCACAGGGACAACGACTCGATGATCATCGCGGCACCGCGACCTAATCACGTTGTCAAGTATTTATTCACACGAATAGCATACTTTGAAATGTATAAAAGGAACACACCGGACCTTAGCGACAAAACTTTACTTTACAAAATGTATAGAGGAAATTTATATCGATTTCAGTGAAGGCTTTGATAAAGTCCTATATAACTACTAATTAAAAAACTGCTCGCGTGTGAATTTGGTGCATCCTTATTCTTTTGAATAGAAACTAACTTACGAAAACGGAGTTTTTGCGTAGTAAGAAATCGATTCTAATATTCATATTCAAAAATCAGTCCCGGAGTACCGCAAGGTTTTCATTTAGGGCCATTTCTATTTAAGATTTTTGTCAACTATCTACCTAGCCTACCTATTTTAATATACACTACAGTGCTGCTTACTTACACGCTGAATATTCAAAGCTTAATAGAGAAATAAAATTAAACATTGACACTAAATTGTGGCAAACTGATCTCAAAAATTAAAATATCGTAACTACGTAAGTTACGAAATGATTTTATTATAAATAGCACTGATAACACCATTCTTGAAATCTTTTAGTGCAGGTTTGTTTTAATGTGCGATATGTATGTATATACTTAGCGTTATTTTCTAAAATTCCTATCTTACAGGATAATATTTAAGAACCAAAGCCATTTTATTGATTAAAAATTACTGTGAGAATGTAAAAAATAAAAATTTGATTTAAACAATAACACGATGGTTGAAAGTCTAATGATTATTTTGCTACATCAAAATGCAATAGAAGAACGATTTGTCTCGACATCTAGAAAAAAAAGGTTTTAGATTCATTCTATTCTGAAGGGTTACAATAAATATTAATTACCAAGTTCTTCTCCACAGTGCGAACATTTTCTTCTTCCGCTGACGCTGAGTAGTTTCTCTTCACGAGGAACATCTCGATCTCGCCTTCTTATTTCCTGCGACAGCTGCTGTTGACTGGAAGAACAATATACATGTTACTAATACATTTTTATTCCTGAAATGCAGCAGACAGGCTAATAGTTCACCTGATGAAAACTGGGGCCTTTATGAGGTTTATAACTTGAATGTTGAACTGTTACTAATTATTTCGCTGAAATTAATTGATGCCTTGGAAGCAGAACCTGCCACCAGAAAAGTGGAGAGTTATAAACCAGCCCTGGTATTATTTATTGCACTGCGTATTCTACGTTCTGTATAATGGGTATTCCAAGGAACTGTTCAGAATTATGCCTTCGTCTTTTTTCTTTCATCTTTCTAGTTTCTTATTTGAGGCTTACATCTACTCTTCCTTAAGCCATTACGCTCTTGTAGACAACTGTTTTCAAGAACATTATTGTGGACTGTAGGGATTTAGAAGAAGCTACTAATTGGGATAATTCCATAGAATTTAGATATATAGAGGTTTTAAAAAAAAAGGTATCATAAAATTTCTCAGAGATCGGGAGCGCGCTGATCACAAACATCTAGTGTTTCTGATTATACACGATGGTAACCACTTTCCATCAGACGGGCCGCCCATTTATTTTATCCCAGCTACACAACAATCCTTTGAAACTATTATCTAAGTAGGTTCATAAACGGTTTAACATAGGGATAACTATCACTTTGTATTATTTAATGGTGCAATCGTGGAACTACTTCTCACCTGTTGCTAAGTGGCACCATCGTGTGCAGGGTAGCCGCTGACGTCACATCTTGATGATAAGAGTGCCTCTGGGCTGCTCTCATTTTGCTTCTCTGCTCTTCTATCCTACGTTGTTCTGCTTCCTGAAATAGATATAGATTGACGTTTGGTATGAAAACTCTTTAGAAAAACTCAGTAAGAATGATTTCGTAGAAACATGCTTTTATTGGCTTTATCTATATTATTTATGTATGTAACATAATCATGACAATACAATAATTCAAAACATTGTCCCGTCCTGAGTAGAATCATGATAATAATATTGAAATTTGGTACACTTATCCGATCTTCACGATTCGCGGCACCACTGATAGGTTTTCCATCCTATCTATATCTAAGTTCCACCAATTCTTTTGCAGAATTCCCTACTTCTAATTCTAACACTCCACTTCATAGATCAAAAATCAGAGTGGAGGATAAAATTTTAGACTTAAATAACAAATATTACTGTTTCTTCAAAATCTGAATACCCCATACGACTAAATAACGACTATTATTATTATGTTGTTTACATCACTGGTTACCTTTATTTTTAATCACTTAATTTCTTAAATCACCTCATTTTTATTTGTAGAAAAAGACAGTTTTATATCTATACACTCTATGGGTAATGGCATTTTAAAACAATTATAGTTCAAGACCTGTTTATCAATGTAACATCATGTCATAAGCAAATAAATTTCATTTCACTTCAACCACAGAAAACGGTGGAACCGTAAATAAAGAGTTTATAATCATTCACCTGTATGAGCCAATGTTGATTATAGTTGTAATTAGCTGGTTTCCTGTTCCTCGCCTGCATCCAGTCGGAACTGGCGATCAACTTTGGGGTGGGTGCTGCGCTTAATGCCTGAAATTGAAACAACAAAAGCATTATTTACATTATAAAAGATGGTAAAAGAAACAGTAAAAATTATTAGTAAATACAAAACTAGAAATCTGTAAAAATAAAAGGTAGTAAAATAAGCCGTAAAATATTTAAATATATATTTAGCATAGAATTACTAATGTAATATTAGATTAGGAGTGACATTAAAAATAAAAAAAACAAAATTTTTATTAAAGAATACGAAAAAGAATTAAAAGTAGGGTATTTTGCCTAATTAAAAATACACTGACCAAAAATCGCGTCAGGAGGGTAGAATACAAAATAGACATTTAAAAGAAAAATTAGATGACGATGAATTCTTTTTACACTATGACACGGGGTCATGAAAAGAGACACTTTTAGCAATAAAGAGAATATAACCTACCTGCAAGGTATGCCTTGTCATCGGATGATAGCTTCCGTTGCCGTTAGTCGGTTTCGCCCGGAGCTGGACGGCTGTTCGGTCCATATTGACATATTCTACTGCTGACGGTACACGACTACTCCTGAAATTTATGACATGAAAGGTTACAAACTGAAAAGTAATGTCAATTTTCTACAAATCCTAGCTAATATTATAAATGCCAATGTTAGTTTGTTTGTGAAGCTTTTCTCCTAACTTAATAGTTTGTCATGAAACTTTGCATGTAGCAAGGGTTGAAAAGGACTTGGAGCTTGATACAGAAAAAAGTACTGTTCCCGGGTAAAAGACGAGTATAGCTATATACAATATACTCTTTGAGTAGTATAGCTGAGAAGGGGACGCCAGTGTCATAACAGTCGGTACAATTATTCTTTCTTAGAGATTTTTTGCGTTCTATTAGTAGGGACGTAATGCAGTAGATGTCACTGTTCTCAAATTGAACACCAAATGAAAGAAAATAATGTTTCGTTATACGCAGTTGTTTTAATACTTGTTTAAGAAATATTTGATATGTTTTATGTTTTTGCAAGCCATGTGAGCTAATAAATATATTTTAAAGTGTGTAAATTCTATTCCTCACCTTTTCCAAATTGTAAAGCTCTTTTTAACTTTAATTACTAGATTTTTGATGAATTGTGGATTTACCAAACACTTATTTCAAAGATGTCAATTATATCAAAACTAAAAAGATATTCCGATCGATACGAGTTACACTCGTGAATGTATATAATTTGTTTGTGTTTTGATTATTTTTCGATAACTTTGTTTGATTCCTGGACTCCAAAAACTTCACTTATCACGTTTACTAGTGTTCTGTAATCACGCTGGACTTACGCATGTACCCTGGACACCGATTTGCCTAACAATTTGTTCTCTGATGACTTGGATTATGGCTTCTTCTGTAAGAGGTTGTTGTGTGCCCAAATGCGGTAAAACTTGTAAGTAAATCATCGTAACGGCACCAGATTAGATGTTCTGAATATTATATTGTTATACAAATGATGTTATAAAAATGTATAACTTAGAATATTTTAATAAAAGGAAACATAATAAATCACGCTACCGCTAAATTGTTGTTTTATTTACTAACAAATAAACATTTTTTGGAAAGACTTTTGGGAATTGCAGGAGTTAAATTATTAACTCCCGCAATTTCTAAAAGTCTAATATAAAAATCAAAATAATACTAGACCCCTTGGACGGTTTTTGCCGTTGAATAGTGTCATATACGGATAGAGTATATACATTATGACTGTTGACTCTATACCAGTATATATAAAGTACTCTGTGGGGGACGCTCCGATTGCGATTATTGGCGCCATCATTGCAATTCACTAACAAGTACATTGTCATGGCAACGAAAACGACAACGTTTTTAGTTGTCGCTCTCTTGGTTAATTCCACATTTGCTAGATGGCGTTATAGGTATTATCAATAGGTGATTAAACTAAATATTAAGTTCGACATTTCTAACATTTTAAACTCCTAGCGTTCAGGTTTTGCAACGCTTTCCTGAACTAAACGCCTAAACGCCTGAAGTCCCAACTTTAAAAATTATACCTTATATTAATCGCATAAGTATGATTTTTTTTCTTGTATAATGTATAATTTATTTTGTCTTTAATGGCACTATTGCTGGGTCACATACAAACAAAAACCTCAAACATGTGTTTGGATACACCACTTTACAGAAAAGAGATAAATTGAAACTAGCAGCAATGCCTAAAGTTGGGGTACTTTAAACAGTACCCTGGACGTCCATTTTAGTCTATTTACTATTTCATTGAAGTACTTTTTTAGGGACCGTGGGCGTTAGGAGAATAACATGCTCACTTCATGACATACAAATACTTTTTTTGACGCTGGGGGAATAGGACTAACGAAGTTACCTAAGGGCGTCGGGGATTCCCAAAACCCGGTCTTCTACTCTGCCTACAAATGAAAGATTAACACGAGCGAAACCGCAAACACAAGGAAGTTTTAGATAAATAGAAGCATGCTCCGGTCCAATTCTAGCAATTGCTTCGTTTTAGCTATAAACTGCTTACCTCATAGTTATTTCTCGTTCAATAGACTCTCGACTCCTTGGCTTAGGAGGCAGTACTGGGTGAACTACTCTTACTGCTTGCCGTCTTTCCTTTCTCTCTTCATATAAAACTCTTCTACTCTCTTCCACCCCAAAGTGCCTTTGTATATGTTCTTCTGAGACAAAGGGTTTTCTTTTCTCGTCTACTGGTCTTTCCTGGACTGGTTCGATTGGAGTTATAGGGAGATAGCTTTCATTCAGCAGCAAGTTTGGCATTGAGTGCCTGTAATTTGGATTAGCCACCCCTTGTCTATTGTTCAAAGGCTTTTCTGGAGTAGACGGCACAGTGGAAATGTCCTGGACCGATTTTTGGATGATTCTATTTTGGTCTCGCAGTAAATTTTCTCGTTGGCGTCGCAGTTCTTCTTGCTCCAATTGTAACAGTTCGCGTTCAAAGCGTAATACTTCCTGTGTAATTATGGGTATTAGTTCTTTGATCAGTTTTGTTTGGATTAGGTTAATTGCTTTGGTTGGGTTAAGCCAATATTAGACGGTTCATTTCTGTCTTTCCATTTGGATGAAATAACCACAGTGATTCATATCAATGAATTTGCATCATTTAAAATTATCGAATACCGCCGTGTATTTTAAGTTCTTTGCTTTTCAACCAAATTGAAAATCAGTTTGGTTGAATCATCTAATATTAGTAATAGATTTTCAATCGTTACTATTTTGATTAAGAATTATTAGGTTGACAACTAGGTCCTTGCTTAAAAAAAATACATTCACCAAGTTTCTATATGTTTTAAATCATTTTGTTTCTTGAGCTCTTTAAAAAGGAATAACAGCGAAATCAATGAAAATGTTGACACTGTTTTCTTTTACTGTCAACACTTGTGCTGTGCATGGAAAAGGTGCCATAGCTGCAACTACTCAAGATTGCTATGTCATGTTCAAATACCAGCTCAAATACGCATTTCATTCTGGCCGTTCAGTTTTATTTAAAGACGAGTGATTCAGAAATCGAGAAAACTTAGTTGCCAACCCAATAGTTACATTCTATAAATATCTTAGTAGTGTCACTTACTGAACAGATTAATAATCTAAAATTTAGTTTTCTAATTGAAAACTTTAAAAAATTAGTAATTAAAATAACGATGATTATAATAAAGTAAGCGATTTAAAATAATACCACGAAAAGTTTTATAAGCATTTATGTGCAGAGCTGTAAGCTAGAATGAGATGAATGAGTTAAAAGAAGAAAAAAACAATTTTCATTATATATTAAATTAGTCATATAGAGTTTGGCTGACGATACTGATATTTTTGTAATTTTGGTGTATTTGTGTATTAGCATTTACGAGCTTGAGGCGTAAAAAAACCATTATTGTTTTGTTTGATTTCTAAATTCGAAATTGTAATAGTTTACTGTAAATTTGGAGTTGCGATACTGATTTTTTTTAATTTGTTGGGCTTTTTTAGTCTCTAATTAGCCAGACTAATTATTTGTACGTAATTATAGAAAATTGTTCTTTTTGTTCCGTTAAATGGTTGCGTAAACAAATATTAGTGTAAAAAATTAATCACCTTGGTGTGAGCGTCATCGTAATGATTTTCTGGCCAATCCGGATTAGTGTCACACGCCTGCAATTATACCGCAAGCGGCCATCTTGTTTATCGTTATTTACAACACAACACGAAATGGCGGACAGAGTTTTGTTACCATGATATCTAAAGTTTAATTGTAATGAAATTTGAAATTGTACCAGATAATATTTTTTATAAAATTCTTAAATAAGTACAGTAAATTAAAATAAATAAACTTGAAAAATCTTGGTAACAATTTTGTAAATGTATTGATTAATATGAAAGTATGTAAGTAGCAGTAGTTTTAACATAATATGTAATTATTTTGGTGAACTGTCAATGATTGTAGTTGATTTTTATAACTGTATTAGAACATGAAATTATGAATGAAGATGAAGATGCGTTAGATATTGAATTGTTTTGTATATAATTGGGGAAACACCAGCTTCCTCGCCTTATTTAAATTTAAAGTATATAATTATAAGAGTAAAGCTACTACACTGACATAAAGGCAATACGATAGAAATTTTGTCAAAAGTAATATATTTTGTAAGATTTTTTACGGTATTACTTCCATATATCAGTGAGATCGGACCACCCTATAAATTTCAAAACTAAAAACAATTTCTAACTAATCGATAAGTGTGAAATTATTTAAGGTGCATTTTCATGCAAATGTGATGAAGGATTATTAAGTGCAGCAGTGCAGAAAATAAAAGCCTTTGGGTGTAATAGAATATACTTTTTATTAATTATCAATACACAATCTACATAGCATGTTCTAAACAACTCTACTTATATTATAATCGAATAAGTTTCATAGGTTTGTGTAGTTGCAAATGATATTTACATATAAGCATTAGAAAGCTGTTGGTTATTATTATCACAGCGCATCTCCCAATTATTTCCATCAACCATAAATTCAGACATACGCACAATGGATCTAGATCGACTTGAACTTAGCCCCTTTATGACAGTTTTGTTTCGAAATATAAATACCTCGCAAAACTCATAATTATTATTGTTTATTGCTATTTATAGCCTGATAGATACTCAGAAGAAAGTTATTGTTTTGAGGTGAGTACCTATCAAAGAAAAGAAATTCATTACGGCGTTGTATATACAGCCATCTTTGTAGTCAACTAGATCCATATCACGTATCATACTTTGATCATGTAGCATCTATATAATTTGCTTAGAAAAGTTTACCAGTGTAAAAAAATTAATATGATATTTTCTTTTATTTTTAGTGTATGATTAAATATATACTGAAAATATTGTTTTTAAGTTAATATTATATACTAGTAAATATGACAACATCAGGCAATCGCTTCTTATAGGCTATTAAATATTTAACAAGAAATTAACGATGCTTAACGATCAAATAATTTAAAACATAATAGCATTTTCACATAAATAGTAATTCACTCCCCAACTACGTTTCTTTTTTGTAATAACTACTAACATCTGATTACTATATATTAATATAGTGAGAATGTTAAGAACTCTGGGATATATAACTTGAATCAACCCTTATTGAATAGTCTAATGCTACCAAAAGCATATACTGTGCGTCATAATAACTATAGGTGAAATAAACATTTAATAATCTATAATAAATTTTAATGTACTCTCTAAAAAGGGAAATAATTAAGAGAAAAAACCTACCTACTATTTATTTTACTAATTAACTTTTTATTACTTAAAATCCCAAAATACTACTAGGATTCATTCAAATTTTGTAAAGTTTCTATCAAATAGTCTATCATATAAATGACAAATATTACAATATATGAACCTAAAGATATATGTACATAATAATAATATACCTACCTCTTCCTTTTTAGAGATTTTACTCAAAACTCAAATTCAAAGAGGTCAAGTTGATAAATTATCCAAAAATATATGCACAAAAAACATGTTTCTATTAATATTGCAATTTTTTCAATTAATATACAGCTAGAATGCTGTTACTATATATATTTAATTGATTGAAATTGCAGAATGATTATTGTTTTTTTTAATAGAAATATTGCAGCTGAGAAATTGACAACAAATGCATAATTTTAAAAGTCAAATTCTAATGCATTTTTACGAAAACTTCAAAAAGATTTTAGAGACAAGATGTTAAGAATTAGATTTCTTATGATAGATAAATAATCTACTGTGCATCCTAACATTGTAGATAAGAATAGCAAAATAAATAAACTAAGCCTACAAAAAAGCCTATTAATTAAAATTCTAATTAAACAGAACATAAGATAATCATTGAAATATTATATTTTATAATTGTTATACGTGTACTTTGCTTTGTGGACAGTTTGCCACGTTGTGATCTAGGAAACGATAGATTCGTTTGGTGCGGTCTGAGTGTTATTGAGATCTGCCCAGATTTGTCTATTGTATTTCTTCCATGAGAGAGGTGTAATTTGCTTATTTTCAGTGTATAAGTAATTGTTATTTATTTATTATAGATTGTCTATTTCTACAATTCATTTCTTCGTTACCTGTTGTTGTTGTAAAGTTTTGTCGAGCGATTCTATTTTGCTGTCGTTTTGGGTGTTTTCACTTAATTCTGTTAATTTTGAACTTAGGCTGTTTGTGAATGTTTGCTGCTTCTGCTTTTTTGCTGTTTCCTCCTCATCTGATGTTACCGTGACGTTTGTATAGGGCTGAAAAGTATTAAAAATATTTTGTGAAATATTATAACTTGTTACATAAATTTCTTTCAACAGTTATATAACATTTTTAGGGTTTGCAGAAAGTTTGCCAAAAACAGATATTTAATAAAATTGTATTATTTTTTTTCTTCTCAAAAACTATTGGGCATATTAACAGAAGATGTATTGCTATATGTAGTGGTGCAGAAAACTGCCCAAGGGTATAGTGAAACAGTAAAAAAAATGGAGGTTGTACACTGGTCCATTTTCATAAAATTGTGTTGAACGACTAACATATAACTGAATTGTGGATTAAAATGATTTATAACCAATGAATAACGTCATAAATAAACCTGATAAGACAAGTAAATCAAAGTTTAATACCTATTTATTACAATATAAAAATCATTGTTCGACAATTTGGAACTTTTGTTTTAGCGATATTTTAGAATACTACTTAATTAGATATTTTTTCCAATCCAATATAAAACAATTTCAGCAAATTGTTGCAATTAAAACTTTTCAGAGTCTCTTTATTATTTTCAGTCACATTAATTTTCAGTTACAAAATTAATTTTGTAGTCTACCCGTTCATCTATACGAAAACATAAAAAACAACGGATACATTTTTTAAAGTTCGATGAATTGAAATCTATAGTGTCGTCGAGTTAATCAATAATACCAAGCCAACCATAAGAACTTGAAAATAATTACATCCAAGCGCGTATTGGACTATACACAGTAAGAGATTGCTTAGTAGGAAAAGCCTTAATAAAATATAAATAGTAATAAATAAAAAATAAAAACTTCGTTTTAAAAAGTCGACTTCAAAAACTAAAAAAATATACAACAACTTATTTCTAAAGCTATTATTATTAATATATATTATCTAAAACATCTTGAAGTCGGTGCAAAGTAAAACGTAAAAATTACTATATTTTGAAAATTACTAAGCTTTAAAAATAAGTTATTTTATACTTTTTAGTTTTTTTGCTAATTAAATTTGGAAATCAAAAAAAGGTAAATTTTACCTCACTATTCTGTCTGCTATGAGGATTCGAAGTTTCTGGAGAAGACTGACCCTTATACCAGGCTTCAGCTGACGGTCCTCGATCCACGTCCACACCAGAGTCTCGGCTATCCCGCAATTTAGCATCCATGTCGTGCGACAAAGTCTTCTTGTACAACAGCTTCTCAATCTTTGTTTCTTCTTGGAGGAAAGATGTGATATCAGGTCGCGGGGCAAGAGTCAAGTCTACATCCAGGTAGCTATCATCGACCTGACCTTCAATTCCCAAGAAACTTGTACGCTTGTTTCGGATTTCCTTCTTGATGCGACGGGCGGAGCTTGTGTGCTTGAAGTTGCCCTAAAATACATAAGTTTATTGACTTCGAGAAGTTTTACATTTTAATGGCAATGGAACCATGTGATTAAAATACAAACTGCATCATTGTTTGCTGACATAACAAAATTTGAGGGTGGGTAGTTTGTGTCAATTACCCCACTACTTGGATTGTTGCGAACGGAACTACCCGTCATTTTACTCTATCTTTAATCGGGTGCAGTCTCACTCTGGCTTTGGTCCGATGCACATATTGTAGTAGTCATAGGCTAATTTTTGTGCGACAAGTAAGACTCAGTAGATTAGGTCTGCATTAACTATAGGATTAGGATTAACAGACGTCGAGTTTAGGGTTCTTGGCTCAATTCATCAGATCAGCTAAACCTAATGTAGCTTTTTTCCTAAAATCTGTAGAACTTAGATCCGAATTTTTTGGAATCGCCTTATGGCGTAAATTTTGTTTATGCTCAATTGCTCATATCCGGTCTTTAAAATACATTTATACCAAATGACATAAAAAGTGGTTAAAATCCCAAAGTCCAGAAGATAGAACAAACACATTTACATTGCTATGAATCAATACGAGTGATCAGGGTTGATCAGTGAAAGTGATTACTTTTAGGAATATAATGTTTAGCAGAGTTAGATCGATTTACTCTGTCTTATTATTTTGATCTGACTCAGGAATCAAAAATATCATTCACTGTAGTTTAACTGTAGACATGAATTTGAATTGAAACTTCCCTTGTTTACTAACCCTATTGCAATAACAAATAGAATCTTCAATATGGACTTACATTGCCAAGAAGCTCATCATCCTGGTTATCTTCAGTGGGCGGCGGAGGAGGCTTTTCTTTAGGTGGTTCCATCACATTCGTTGGCATATCTAAAGAAAACTCTCCGTCTACGGGATTTTGATAGAATATGTCAATATTTTCGTACATCGGTGTAACGGAAATCTTCTTGTCGATATCAAAATCCATTTCTTCTTTAGTTACGTTGGCTGATGTAGCGCTGTCTTCTGAATCGAGCTCTTGGAAAGCAAGCTCTAAAGCGTCAATGACCTGTAAGTTGACCAATATATTAACTATTGCTTCTTTGGTATTGTATGTTTTGTAACTGGGTTGCTAAGACAGTGATAAATTAAACTCCATTAACGTTTTTATTGATTTCTCTTATCTTTTTTATCTCGTCCATTTAATATAAAATCATAGGGAACTATTTAAAACATAAAATTATGTGTTTTTAATTGAATCTACAACAGTACATTTTTTGTATTTAACATCAGCCGAATCTAATAGTACAGATTCGTTAATGAATATATTATTTAAATACCAACTATGAAACAATAGTTAATCTTTTTTTGTATTTAAAAAAATACAGATTTGGAATTTGGAGTCGTAAACTTTGGGCGAAAGATAACATTAGGCTATCAAAACATATTTTATCAGAATTAAAATTCTTTTAATTACAATCAAACTGATACATAGCCGTAATTATAGGAATTAGAATTTGGAGTAAATTCTTAACACTTTAAACATATGATATCACTGTCTGTACAACCCAGTTAAAAGTAGAGAACCAGGTTAAACCAAAATAAAGCTGAACCAAAGTTAAAAACGAATATCTTATTACTCAGACATTTACAGAAGGGTTTTTAAATATAGCAGAAAACAATAAAATTATTACACAGTGGTTTTGCTGTGTAATCTTTTAAAAAGTTATAACTCTCTAAGCGAAAACAAAAACAAAATGATGTGAGAAAATTCTGAATTAAAAAACAAAATTGTGACATTATTCACTTTTTTAATACTGTAGCTGAATATTAAAAATAGATAATAATAATAACAACTAAATATTATTAAAATTGCAACAGACAAGATTATTTCTACTTATTTGACTAATTCCAAAATAAGATGATGCAGATTAATAAATCATTTCAAACTATAGTTTCGAATTTTATGTGCAGTATACACATATGAAAACACAATTTTCATAATCTTAACATGATTAAAAAAAATAAGATTCGAATTTACGATCATAAAATTTATAATTAGGCAAATCAACTTGGTCTCAAAATATAAAGCTCTTATCTGCCAATTCAATCACCATCAAAAATCAGTTATCAGCCTTTAAAAACTAAAAGGCAAAATATAAAAAATACACCGGAACAAAAATTCTTAAATAAAAACCCAAAGAGCAAATCACCATTGATGACTTGCCAAAGTAAGTGCTCAAGCATGCAATGTTAGTAAAAGCACAGAAATGAAAGAAAACAACAACATCTACATATATATTGATTCTTACCTTTTAACCCATCACCGTGATTAAACTTAAAAGGAGAGAAATAATAGCTTTAAAATTTTCAAGAGCTGCAAAGTGGCCTAACTTGAGCAAAGTCCGTTATCTAACTAGCATTGATGTCATGTCCACAACGATAAAATTGTTTGGTATAGATATGCCTCAGATAATGATAAATTTACATACAAAATTTACATTATTATCTAAATGGAATAGATTTGGGTCTCTACTTCAATTTGATCCAAAAACGATATCAAACGTTCCAGTTCGTAATTTAGGAAAATCTAAAATTGTTTTTTAAGGAAAATTCTAGTAATATTCCTATTTGTTATTTATACGTAACAAGTTCTACTATAGATTAATTTGAAATATTATTATAACCAGGAAGATAATTTCTTTTATTCCATCCTTGACAAATCTCGTTTTATTTTCGATGTTAGATTTGTTGTTACAAATTCATTAGGTTCTGATTTAATTAATATCGAATATATTACAAATGGTATTTGATGCGATGAGGTAATGACTTTCTAATATTATAAAACCGTCACAGAAACAAATGCAATAAATAAAACCCTTAATGATAACAGATTAACATATTATATTTTTGATAATGAACTTACAAATATCACTTTAAATAAATAAACTACTGATTACTATGACTGTATATGAAAAGGGATATATTATACATAATTATATCTAAATGGGCACTACTTATAACCCTGTAAACGATACTAGTGCTAGGGAATTCGGCTACAAATTGTTTTAGCACAATAACGATGACTGGTTATATATTGATGATTTATATTGTCAAGCGTAAGTTGGTATAAAATCAAACAAATAGGTTACAGTTTTATTGATAAAAAACACAATCAGATATTAGAAATTAAAGAAAAATTATGATAAATAGAATACCTACATTTTTTTTAAATTTAGGATAACTTTTTGTTAATCTTTAACCGGTCAGAAATAGTAGTATAACTACTCAATATTTTCTTAGAATAAGAACCAACATAAGCTTGACATATATTAGTGATATGACAAGTTCTACAATGGGGTATTTTAGTGGAGGATAAATATTGGGTGAGATCAATAGATCGTTAAAAATTCTATAAAAATTAACATCATTTCGAAATTCCTCATCTATCTTGCCTCTAAGCAATTTATGAGGATCGAATGATTCTAAAATTAGATTATTAAGCTTTTTTGCTATTTGGACTTGGTACAGAATTCGTTGTTACTTTGTTATTAATGAAAAGTATTGTCTTTCGTCTGTTAGGCTCTATACAACGTTTAGTCCGTTTCTGCCAAAACGGATTCGAATCTTGTGAATTACTTACCGTATCTGCTTTAGTCGTCATTTCAGTACTCTTGACAACGTCCGGCTTAACACTAGGTGGCATGACATGTGAATTATCTAAACATTTTACAAGAGAACACTCAGATGTACATGTAACATTAGGTATTTTGTTAGGTGATTCGATTTTTAGCGTTTTAATGGAATTTTTAGGCGATATGTTAGTAATTGTTGTTATATTAGAGACAGTTACCATTGGCATGCTCTTGCTGTTAGTAGAAACGTTAGTTATATTAGTATTCCCAGCACCAGTGTTTATACTGTTGCATAATTCAGTAAGATTCAAGTGTATCGTCATTTTCCCCTCGAAGACGACAGTGTCGCCTTCCGACGCTGTAGATACAGGCTCATTCAGACTTACACTGGTGTCTTGGATTTCCAAACTTTTTAGTGTATCTTCATCCTCCTTGTCTATTTGAATTTCAGTTACTTCTTCACTAACACTCAATTCTTCTGGTTGAGAAACAGCTTGCATATAATTGGTGACGCTATCATCGTTACTATCCTGTTCCTCGGCTTCTTCAACTATGATATCTTGAATAATCGTTTGAACCGGTTCAATCTTTTCTTCTTCAATTTTGTGGTCCGTTGGTCCATCTTCAATTGAAGATTCGTACTCTGATGCTTCCACCATCGGTTCACTGATAGGTGATGCAACTTGAGTAAGATCAGCTATATCGTCTGGCGGTGCACAAGAATCTCGGGCTGTGTGTATACCACTATCTTCGGTTTCAATGTCACTTGGTACTGTATTGTTTTGCATTTCGGCGCAATCAAAATCTTCCAGACTTTGCACCCTTTCGAATGAATTTGGCGACGACTGCCCGTTCATATCTAAGCTGTCAAGGGAGCGGCAGAAGCTCTGCATTTGAGTTTCAATACCAGACAAGCTTGCTTTCAAAGAATTATCATTAATATGGTCCTTTGAATCATCAAGTTTGGTTTCAGCTTTTTCAGCCCGAGCTATTTCTTCTTCAACTGATATTTTCGGTATTTCTTTATTCTTTGCTGCATCCAAAAACGACAAACGCTCCTTTAAGCTCATAGACACATCTTTGACTTCTGTTTTCATGAATTTTGTTTCCTCTTCCGAAGTTTGAGACTTCAAACTCGAAAGACGTTCTTTTAAAGATCTCGTATTAGAAAGGTCTCCATTGGAGAGCCTTTTTATTTTTTCTGGCTCGGTAGATTTTACCTTTTCAAGGCATGATAATCGCTCTTTTAGTGGCTTCACTTCAACGGGTAACTTCGTAAGATCGCTTGTAGATTTTTGAATATGACTCTCTTCTGTGAATTTCTCTAAACTAGACAGTCTTTCTTTGATAGACTTCTTATTAGCAATATCGGGTAATTTTGGTTTTGTTAGTAACTCTTGTGAACTTTCTCTTTCGAACTGTTCTCTTCTTTTATGTATATCGACTTTTGGTAGATCTTTCTTAATAATTTTAGTATCATTTGCCCTTTCTTGTTGAAAAGATGAAACTTTCTCTTCGATTTTGTTACTGACTGACGTTCTGATTCTGTTAAGGTCACCGTTGCTTTTTTCTGGTGATTTCTCTTTCACAATTGTTTTTACGATGTTGCTATTTGTTTGTGAGATGATTCTGGATTTGTAACCTTCTATTGCGCCCTCGTACGTGTACTCCTCGGGCTCTGGAGAACTGATGGTCATGGTCGTGCAAGTATCGTATTCGTTGGCGCTCGAGCCTAGTTTCCGGTTGGTGTCACAGTTTGACATATTGTCGACGTCTGAATGGTTTTTATCCAGGTCGATGCCATCGCTCTAAAAAAGAACAAATAATGTTTTTTTCGTATGGTTAAAAAAATTTTTGATTACTAGCAATTTTACTTAGGATCACGTGGTGATTTCTATATTTTACAGTTATGTTGCTGAGGAAAATAAAATCGGCAACTTTAATGTGTATTGAAACAATATATAAATGATAAAACTAAGAAAATAAGACATAAAAATTATGCTCTGTGTATATAACTGTATAAGAAATGTAATTGCGTCGCTAATTTTTCAAATAAAGTTTCTTTCTTTCTTACATAAAAATACTCACAGCGAGGCTATGCGTGTCGCAGTCTTCACTAAGACTACTCTTAGTGCTGGAGGTACCAATTCCAAGGTCACTCAGATCATGGCCATCATCGTCTGCGTACAAGGCGAGGGGGTTCCGCCTTCTACGACCAGCCCTGTAAAAATGGAAAATAAAAATAATTAGAAATCTGAATATATAACACTAGTTTTTAAATTTTTAATCTAAAATAAAAGTTTGTCAACTATAGTAGAATTATTTTCTCCGTGCAGTTTGGGTCATAAATCAAACTCGGCCTCAGCCCGGCTAGGGCGGTGAGCATGTTGCGTGGGCGCAACGCCATTATCGATAAAAACTCATTTTTATCAAAGAAAGATTATCATTCTTATAAAAATCATTATTATCTTTTTTGCTGTTAATTTTAAACTTACATATAAGTATTTATATTTATTTTTATTATAACTTTTTACATTCTAAACTTTTGTACTAATAGTTTTTTAATACAGATACCTAATTATTAATTTATTTTAAATCATTATTATTCTTGTTTTAATAAATACGTTGTGTTATCTAAAAAAATTTTTTCATTTATATCACTAACCCACAAAATGAAACTAAATACACTATCAATAACGCTTATCGACAACAATAATGCGTATCACTATGCCTGCCCATAAGGCCCGTGAGTGGAAGAGAGAGCGAAATACTCGTTTCACCGCTCCGATTATTTATGACCCAAACTGCACGGAGAAAATAATTCTACTATAGACTACACAATTTCGGACATTTAATGCTGTTGCTCATAAATAAATTTTAATCAAAAAAAGAAATTAACAACTCTTTTTTTTGGTCAGTAATAATATAAGTATTGCTCACCAAATTAACCAGAAAAAGAATATACGAGTGACGATATTTTAGGTGAAATAGTAGGGAGCATTGTAGTTCTTGGGTAATCTGGCAGTGTCAATGATGCATAAACAAAAACTACTAATTTTTAAATGTAAGTATTTAAAATTATTTAATGACCCATTCATCTGAGGAGTATACACAGAAAAAGGCAGGTCAATGTTGCAACACATTTTTAAATTAAATTGTTGAAAGGCTCTACACGTTGGTATTCCATGGATCCACGCATGAATTCCAAAAGTCCAAGTCATTCTTATGGCCCATAAACTTTAATTTTACGACCCACTAAACCCAAAAACCATTATTTAATTATTTTGTCATAGATATTTGTTTCACAACTAAATAAACTTGAGTGCCTTCGAAATTTCCGTATAAGGTTAATATTTGGGTTACGTAAATATGACCATGTCTCTGAACTTCGTAAAACACCCTATAAATTTTCGCCGAAATACGTACATTTTCACTCTTGTTTATAGTCTAGTTTTTACCGACTACCCCAGGGGTTACTCCCAAAATTAAAATGCTTTAAAAATCAGGTTCAGAAATATTACTTTTCTAGTGCGTATAGTAATTCCTGATTTTGTTCTTTGTACTAATATGCACTGTGTATACCATCACTATACTCGTACATATAACTAGAGGTCCAACTTCTGTACAATGAAAAATAATGCTAAAAACTGAGTCAGGTGCGGTAAGAAGTAAAATAGAACTAATTTAGATTTTTTTCTTCATTTTTTTGTTTCTTTGTTTGTATAGGCTAATCTCCGATACGTCTGGACCGATTTAAATGAAATTTTGTTTGGTGGTAGCTTATATCCCTGGTCAACATATAGGATACTTTTGATCCTGAAAAATGAAAGAGTTCCGGCGGGACAGTTAAAACTAACTTAACTTTACTTATTTAAACAGTTTATGACACAACTTATGCACGTAATTAAGTATTGTATAATCATACAATAAAACAATTTATACATTAAAAGACGAGATTCCGCGAAAAAGTAAAACCTTACAAAAACAGTGTATTCTACATCGCGATCGTGACGCGGAAGAAATCACGGGCATCGGCTAGTTATTTACAAAATGCACCACCACCACCGTCAGTTTTAAAAATTCTATTAATCCCTGCCAAGATTTGCCTGGAAGAAATCGCTTTTCAGCGATATGGCCGCCTGTTGTACTTTTGTAACAAACTTTTATAACTTTTGTATATTCTACTTCTGTTTGTCTATGCTTTGGCGTACAATAGAGAGTTACCTTACCTTACCTTTGTTTCGTTAAAAAGGTATTTATTTTTGTTACGACGAAACATGAACTCATTCAGGGCGTGTGGTTATTTTCATAAGTAAACAAGATTCCTTAATCCTTTCCTCACGTTTTAACAACATGAAAACGCTACCTATATTTACAGAGCGTTGAATCACACCATATTGTCTAAATTTACTTAACACTTGCACCTATGTTTACATGACGAGCATTCGTCAGACTTCGCTGGTGATAGCCTAGATTATTCTGTTGCACACTTTCAGGACGTTTACATTGTTTTATTATATTTGAGATTAATCATTAGACAAAAATCTAGCAAAAAAATTAACTAAAAAGCCAACAAATCTTTTTTACAACATTTCAAACGCAGTAAGACATAGAAATGACTATATCTCTCAGTATTTTTTTTGTGTAGCAGTTTTTATCGTTATGCTTGACATCGATATTAAAATATTTTTTTATAGAATTTTTAACGATCTATTGATCTCACCCAATATTTATCCTCCCCATTGTAGAATTGGTTATGTCACAAAGATTTGTCAAGTTTATGTTGGTCTACTACTTATTATACTACAATTTCTGTCCAGTAATAGATTAACAAAAAAATATACTTAATTTATAACAAAGTATTATATTTATCATAATTTGTCTTTAATTTCTAATATCTGATTGTGTTTTTATCAATAAAGCTCAAAAATGTAGATAATCATTATTTTTGGTTAAGTTGGTTAAAAATATATTATTATCATCATAATATTTAAGACAAAGACCTAGTTAATAGTCAAAGTCGGTCTCGAAACTCCTTGGAGTGTTTTTCGCTATTTCGTTCAGGCGGTGACCCTGAACCTCCACTTGGAAACTTCACCTGTATATAGAATTTATTTTAAAATATTACGCAAAATATAGAATTGATAAGAAATTCTTCTTTGCATACAAGAAAGCAGTATACATCAGAGTTAAGAATATCTCAACTAGTACAATCGGCGATCTAATCCCTAACAGCAGTTAAAATATTATTTAAAACTAGAGGCCGCCCAGTGGTCGAAATTCAACCAAAATTAATTTAAATTCTAAGTTTGAACATTGTAAAGGTTCTGTTGTCAAAGACTATAACTTCTAGGTATAATCAGTAATCACAGATTTCTCCAAGGGTACACTGTTAATTTGACTTTAACCATAAACAAAAGAGTATATATTATACATACATACACACATAACTGCACGCCAGGTCCCTTGCGGGGTAAGCACGAACAACAGAGTGCCATACAGGCTTATTCTTACACACCTCACTTGCTTCTTTGACATTCATAGCTCTTGTCATGCACGCTCGTCTATTCTTAAGGCTCCTGACATCACCTTCTGCTAATACACGATCAATTTGATCATGGAAGGTGTGTATATATTATGTGTGTGTCAAATACACAGCAGTGTGTGTAAGGTTTTTTTTATTAACTTTATGCATAATTTTTTTTAAATATTAATATTCTGCACTACTTCTCTATATAAACTTAAGTGTGCGAAACTATATAGTCCTCTGTCTGCGCAATTTTCGTAAAAACCCCTACAAAAGTTTTTGCTTCACGTATTAATATACCTATGTTATACACAAATACATATTTTACAAATTGAATACAATGTAAGAAAACTTAACTTATTTGTATTGTATTCTACCCATAGTCCCTCAAGACTATAAGTAGAATACTGAGCCCAGATCACCGTCTTCTATGGGTAAGATGCCCAGAAGGCTGGCTACGTTTCCTCGCTGGATCGCCATACTGATCCGTTGGCCGAGGTAGGCGTATTAATATATAGATATTTTCAAAAGCAATAAATATGAGTAAATAGAGATATAAAATGAGTCTAATCTATATTGCTATAATTAATGATAATTTTGCATCGAGATCCGAGTAACTCTCTTTAGATGTATAATATGCATAGACACAATATGCATATGTGCGGTGTAATAAAATACATATAGAAGCCCTAAGAAAAAATATAATTATTTAACATATCACTATCATTACTAATTATATAATCAATTAAATCTACTTAACGTTCAATCAAGTCATATAATTGTTTGATAAAGGCCTACAATGGAATTACACCATTCGGGTGGTGACGTATAAAAACCAGAAAGACAGCATAAACAAAAACGGCCATCTTCACAGCTATAAACGTCAGAAATTACATATTTATTTAATCAAATGACGGAAATAATAAATTAAAATTTTTGTTTAGATTACAGCATACACTCACTTTCTATTCAAATGCATCGATGTTTGGCGAAAGTAAACATATGTTCAGTGTTACTATGTTTTCACTTTTCATTTGAGATACTACGTGAAACACGTGACTGCACGCCCGAAAATTATATAAAAAATCAAGTAAAGTATCCACTTTGAGATTTTTTTTCAATAAAACTGTGTTTTTACAGTTTTAAGTGCGGTATTTTACAAAAAAAATATTTTGACGTTTCGGCCACCTTTCAGTAGCCCCGATCACGGAAGACAAAGATGTCAAGTGTCAATGAGTAATGGTAAGGTTTTATTTAGCTTACCATCGGAATAAAAATCAAAATATGAGTTATCGCGTTTAAAACCGTTAAAACTCTTTTTATTTTTTAATCATTCGTAGGCAAATATACATTGTACGATATATAAGCTAAGCAAATTGCGCTTGTGGTATGGGTTTTATACAACGGACCACTTTGGAGCCGATCCCAGACACCCAGACCAATTCAAATAACGGAAAATTTGTTTTCAAATTCTAGTTTACCAGGAATCAAACCCAGAGCCAGCATTCCAGTGGGTTTTAGCCGACACAGGCTTAGCCCACTCGATCACGGAAGCCTTCGCTTTCTATGGATGAGCTGCCCAGGTGCCCAGAAGGTTGGGTGTTGTTCGATCGCCATACGGGTTTGTTGTCCGAGGTATGCATGCACCAACTCTCTGGTCACCCGAAGAATCGATTAGGTCTTTTGAGAGGTAGAAGCTAATGTGCTCACTGTGTGTGGGTTGAAAGGTTGAGTTTTAAAGAAGACTGGCGATATTTTTTTTTTCGTTTTTTATCACGTGTAGGTTCGCGTTTGACCTTTATCTCCAGATATTGTTTAAGATCGAGCACGTTTCCCTAGAAGGTACCTATTCACACGAGACTTGAAGACACCCAGGTTTGTAGGTTTCGGGAAAAGCAGACTCCGGCAGTGAGTTCCACTCCTTCGCGGTGCGCTTCATCAAGGTGGACTTAAAGCGCTTTGTTTTTATAGGTGGTATGTCCACTGTCCGATGATGGAAGGGAGATGGCGGTATAAGATTGAAAACTCCAATGCACACTCGCCAAAATGTATCCAATAGAAAACCGACAAGCTAGCAACCCTGCGTCAATATGCAAGACTTTGTAATTTGTTGTTAAACAGATGGTATAATATAATAATGAATATGCTTTTTCAAGAAGATTAAAGATTTGTGTATTGAACTGAAAGAGTATTTATTACTTATTTCGCCTCCTCATTAATGTAACTTAAACAGACCAACAACAGAAATCAATTTCTTCTACATGTACCGCGTTATATCATCGTTGAAGCAGTTCGTGTTGGTACTACGTAACCGACATTCACCTTGAAGTATTTGTTTTGATGCTTTATCGGGTGGTTGGGCGTGGAACCTGTACAACTTTCGTCGAAGTTATGAAAGTTGACCGTGAGACCTCGTTGCGTATCCAAGTGACAGCTGGTTTTGACGGATTGATTGGTAAATGACAGCTGTCATATTCAGAACATTTTTCCACATAATTAACGATGGTGGAACAGACGAGTCGTCGGTGGAAAGAGTTAAATCACTCAAGTGGTGCAAATGCATATTTTATAACTCTTACTTCCATGGTTTTACAATATTTTTCCTGGGGAAATCCGATCGAGGACCAAAATTATCCATGTATGTGGGATGAACCTCGTCGGGATGGGCAGTAGCTTCTCGACAGGAATCCTATTGCCACGCTCCTGTTAGGGATATTATATATACACCCCTATTAATTAAAACAAGTTCTTACTTGAAACTTTCAAAATATTGGATAAGTTGTGTTACATACGTGTTCCAATTTATTATAATTGGCAATGGGGTCCTGAGGTATCTTTTCATTTAGGAAAAAGGATCTTTTGCCCAAAATAGGTCGGGGGTCCCTAACGTAAAGAATATCTTAAGTGTGATATTAGAGTAGAAAAGATTTCGAATTAGCTGCGCCCTGCGGTTTCACCCGCGTGGTGATGGAAAATCGTTATATTTTGGATTATTTGCATTATCTCTAATATATAAAATTCTCGTGTCACAGTTTTCGTTGCCATACTCCTCCGAAACGACTGGCGCGATTCTCATGAAATTTTGTGTGCACATTGGGTAGGTCTGAGAATCGGCCAACATCTATTTTTCATCCCCCTAAATGTTAGGGGTAGTCCATCCCTAAATTTTTTTAATTATTTTTTAGACAAAATTTTTAATTTCTATTTTTTTATGATACAACATACAAAAATACATACAACCCTAATTCATCAACCCTCTGCGACAAACCCCTATTTTTACCGGGCAGGACTACGTCTGCCGGGACAGCTAGTATTATTATATAGCCGCTTCTTCTCCTTTAACAGTAACTAAAATTGCCTTGGAAGCGGTGGTAGAGTCATGACTTTCAATAAGTAATCTGTAAGATTCCATTTTGAAATAAATAAATTCATTTTCATTTTTATAAATTACTTAAAATATATCCTTTAACTAGACGAGAAACCAAGCATAAAGTAATAAATTGGCTAAAATCCTTGTATTATGACGCGTTTGAAGCACTTTATTATTATTTGTCACTATATATTCTATTTTATACTTTACAATTTTCGTTAATTTCTGCTCTCGTGATACACTTCAATCACTTCATTTTCACACACATAACTGTACGCATTCACACACTCACAACCTCATACATCACACGCACTTCAGCATATACATACATATATAACTTCACGCCAGGTCCCTTGCGGGGTAGGCGCGAACAACAGAGCGCCATACAGGCTTATTCTTACACACTCACTTGCTTCTTTGACATTCATAGCTCTTGCATATACAAATACTTATTTAAGAGCTATAATTTTATTGTTTAACCATATAGGTGTGGGGTACCTTTGATTGACTCAAAACACAGGCCTTGTTCCTAGTTTGAGAGTCGAAGGTATGTATACTTACTGTTAATTATATTATATATTTTGAATACAGTAATATATAAATTACATACTATTGAATACAATGTAAGAAACCTTAACTTATTTGTATTATATTCTACCCATAGTCCCTCAAGACTATAAGTAGAATACTGAGCCCAGATCACCGTCTTCTATGGGTAAGGTGCCCAGAAGGATGGCTACGTTTCCTCGCTGGATCGCCATACTGATCCGTTGGCCGAGGTAGGCACCAGCCCTCTGATCACCTGAAGAGTCGATGAGTCGTTTTGATAAATTTTGGTAGAGGCTCATGGCCTCAGGCCCCACGGTCCAAGCGTCTCGACAGCAAACGGCACAAACATATAACTCTCACTGAGAGTTATATGTTATACTTACTTGTCTAAATTTCTATAGCCGTAATCTAAACTAAAACATTTTTCTTTTTGTTACTTGTAAAACACTAAAGGCTAATAAAATTTATTTATTTATTAATGTGCCTGTGTGTTATTCTAATGTGTAAGCTATATTATTGTAAGGTTGTAAAGTTTTATCAAAATCCATTCGGTAGTTTTTGTGTGAAACGGTAACGAACATACATCCATACATTCTTACAAACTTTCGCGTTTATAATATTTACAGAGATTATAGAGATCAACCACCTATTTGCATTACAAAAATTTATCTCATAATAAATATGTTTATTACTTATATGGGTTACATACATTTTATGGGTATAGATTAAAGTTGAATATATATATATATATATATATATATATATATATATATATATATACTAGCTGTCCCGGCAGACGTCGTCCTGCCCGGTAAAAAATAGGGGTTGATCGTAGAGGGTTGAAAATCTAGGGTTGTATGTATTTTTGTATGTTGTATCATAAAAAAATAGAAATTAAAAATTTTGTCTAAAAAATAAAAATAAAAATTAGGGGTGCACTACCCCTAACATTTAGGGGGATGAAAAATAGATGTTGGCCGATTCTCATAGATACCGGATAAGCACAAAAAATTTCATCAAAATCGGTCAAGCCGTTTCGGAGGAGTATGGCAACGAAAACTGTGACACGAGAATTTTATATATTAGATATATATATGAATGTCAAAGAAGCAAGTGAGGTGTGTAAGAATAAGCCTGTATGGCGCTCTGTTGTTCGTACCTACCCCGCAAGGGACCTGGCGTGAAGTTATGTATGTATGTAGATTAAAGTTCTGTAAAGTAATATGCGCAAAGTGAGGCTGCATACCATAAATAACAGAAATCCCTTTCGATTCCAAGTACTTTCATATTAAAATCTTGATAGCAAGTGAAATAAGTGTAGTTTACTCGAAAACCATAATCCTGCATCACGACTGCTTGGTGCTTAATGTAACACGGAAAGCTAAAATCAATTTGCGAAGCCTTTGCTACTCACGAGCATGCTTGTAAACAGTTCTCGCATATGAAGTGTGATGGGATTCTCACACGGTTTTCCGTATGTGCAAAACTTAAAAGTTAACTCATAAACTCATTTATTCGTAACTATGTCACACGTCAGGGTTATATATATTATAGCAAAATCTTTAGTTACTAAGATTGTCATTGTTTGTAGTCAATCGTTATAATCAAATCAAATCAAATCATTTATTTGCTTCAAAACATGGTTAGTATTATATAAATATTAGATGACAATATATTATGTAATGTTTCCCATGTTTTTGCCTTTTCAGGAATGCAAATAGTAATTAAATTGAAAATCAACTAATTAACAAAAACAGTGTAGTCCATTCAATCTACAGACATTAATTTTACTTATTTTTTCTAAAATTATATAGTAATCATAGATAGTATGTCGAGTTCAGAGTTATTAAATGGGTTATGTATATACAATGTCAAAAAATCTTCATAATTGTACGCTATAATAGGATTCTTTTGTCAACCACTCGAATAATTTTTGTTTAAACATATTAATATTATTTTCTTGCATTATATTGCATGGTAACTTATTATATATTCTTGGTGCTATCCCAAATACGCTTTTATCATATAATGCAGTGGTATGCGGAGGCATATAAATTTTATTAAAATGTCGGGCACTCCTATAATTTTCAAATAATGTTGGGTTGTTTTTGATTAACATGATAATTTCAAAAATATACAAACAAGGAAACGTCAATATCTTTAAATCTATAAAAAATGGTTTACATGTATCCGTTTGTTTTAAATGAAATATGGATCCAAGGCATTTCTTTTGTGCTTTAAATATGATCTATAAATTCCTTCAAGCTATAGGTGTGCTCGATTAGCCACTTCTTTAGCCGACAAGTGAATGCATTTAAAACTGCCGGAGAGTATGATTTTGTCCGGTAGTTTATTATATATAGTCGGACCCATAACATGCGTTAGCGTGTTAGATTTTCCCAATCGCCCCGGCAACGGTGCAATCCTATCTCTATTCCGAGCCCGATGTGAATGTATGTCGCTATGCTTTGCATACACGGACTCATTGACCCTGACGTATAGCGCTACTTGAAGTACCAATAAACACGGTAGGGTGAGAATTCGTAACGTTTTTTTAATTATTGATAATTACTGGCCGTGCCCATAACTTTTATTAAGACCTACTCTCACTGTACAGTGGTAGCTCGCAAGTGTGTCACCATGTGCCGTGCGCTTTTCCCGAGTGCAACCTGAACCGAGCCAGGAAAGGGCTGATCTCAAGGTTGGTGGAGCTTCTGCTTTTATAGTGCAAGGATTTAGGTCATATCTCTCCCATACAGTCCATAAAAATCGAACCAGTAAACTACTCCTGGGCGACAGCGCCCGACAGTTCTCCATACCTACTTTGTGTAATAATATCACAGCAATTCGGTCCTCTATTACAACCCGTGCCAAATTCAACCGATGGCAAGGCAAGCGAATGAATAGATATAGGAACCGGCCATAAGTACAAAATCATAAATGTAAGTACTAGAAATTCATTCAAAAAAATTCCACGCCCATTATCAAAAAGAGTCACGACGTCCACGTGCTATCGTGAAAAGGGGCACTGTCAGCGAAAAACGTTTAAAGCTAATGAGATCACGTAACAGTGAGTATAGACGGACGCACGACTCCACCGACGGATATTTGCACGAAAACGCCTTGTTGTGGCGCATTCTTTACGTTCACGACTCGTTCTTATGACTGCTGTCCGTGAACTGTGGTCCAAGTTACACGATTTACGATGAAAGGCATATTACATTTAAATAACAAAGTGCATTAACTATTTCATAAATCTTACGAAAAAATTGTGTGTGCAGTTCACACGCAAGAAAAGCGAAAGAAAGTGTCACAAGGGGTGGGAGGGATTCTAAATGTTGTGCCATTACATTTCATATATTATATCGCTATAATATACTAGCTAAAAAATACTTATTATTAATCACAATCAAATATACCCTATATCACTCAGGAATAATGTAGCTGTCCACTGGTGAAACAATTTTCAAAATCGGTTTAGTAGATCTAGAGATTACCCCGTACAACGTCACAAACTCATAAACTTTACCCCTTTATAATATTAGTATAAATGTATAGATTTAGTTTAAACCACGGAATCAGAAGTTTTAACGAAAAAATTCAAAACATTTCCAACTCTATCTGTATGAGCAGTGTTTAAATGATTAAGCTTTAAAACACAAAATTTGGAGTATTTAAAATTTAGTTTAAATTATTATAATTCTCTCGCAGACTTAATCCTATCGATTTACGTGTTTATCTCTTTTAGTGTCGCTTTTTCGTTTCACAACGACACTAAACAAATTTCACTTCAAAAAGCTAAGATAAATTATTTCATTTTTTATTGCAGGAGTTCAGCACACGGGCAGACGGCCCACTTGATAGAAAGCGGCTAGCATCGTCTATGGATATTTGCAACCACCATCAATTAACTATATTAATTATACATATATAGAGAAAATTAAAAATGATAGTTGCATGAATAAAATAGTTGTATTGTTTCATTTAGTATTTGATAACTTTTGTTTAATGATTGAAAAATCAGCTCTAAATCAATCGCCAACGCTTGTGTCTCGTGCCATACATAAACATGGTGAGAATGCCCCTTGTACATACATGCCCATTGTTGTTGGGCTTGGTAAATTCGTGATTGTGTCGCAATTTGGTTTCCGCTGTGAGAACTTTATTGGAGTTTTAAGTGACAGGTGTTTAAAAAGGAAACTACATACAGTTGTTATTAGATAGACTAAGAGCTACTGGTTGGTTCGACTAACTTATTTAGCATAAGGCAAACATATTGTTACAACTCAGGTCCCGACAAAAACAAAATCCACCTGCATATCTGAAACAACGCACATTTATTACTCGTCGGCATTTAAACTAATAACATTGAAATTATTTTTGGATCGTCTTCTTTTGTTTACTTATTGGCATACCGCCTATTATCATATTGTAATCATTAGCCACGTGTTACGGATTTTAAAGCAAAAGCTGATTATAGGTTGATTTCACATACGATACATATTTCTTTTAATTTGATGCTATTAAAATATCAAGTGTGCTAAATTTACTAGAAGTAATTAACTAGAAGTAACCAGTAAGTAGCTCTTCGTCTATGATGCCAATGTAAGTTGCATAGACTTCGAATTTCTGCTGCCAAGCATATAGATAAGTAGCGGCCCGTCTCGGCATCGCACACGTGAGCATTTATTTTAACATATTGCTTCAAACTTATAAATATAGCCTATATAACTCAGGAACAATGTAGCTTTATACTGGTGAATTTTTGAAATCGGTTCAGTAGATGCTGAGTTTATTCGTTACAAACATACAAATTTTTTCCTCTTTATAATAATTAGTAAAGATTAAAAAGACGACATTAATGAAGAAATACAACTTTTGCCGTGAAGCAGGTCGTGAAAAGTACGATAATATTAATGTTTATTTAGTTGATTTTAATCAATCCTTTTGCTATATATCCTCAGATTAATTATAACTAAGACAAAACGTGGCAATGCAAGCGATGTTTTCTACATTGCAACTACAGAATATAAATGAAGAATGTAACGTTGTACTTGTCTTTTTTGCTGAAAACGTCGATCAGTCAGAGATCAAATACAAAACAAGAATACATCAACCTCCCACTGGCAAATGTAAAAACGATGATGACTGACATTGATTTGCGTGTAACGACGGGTCCCTGGAGTGGGTCATCCGCCCGGTTCCAACGACAAAAAAGGAGGTATGCACACAACGAAGCTTAGGAACGCGGCAGTCAAGGCAATAGTGATGAGACACACTAATTAATGATTGTGTCGACAAACATAGAAACAACTTTACATATTATACAAATAAGTCGCTTTCCGCCTCTCTGTATGTCCTTTAAGTCCTCCTAAGCAATGCATCGGTTTTTCAAATGATTTCATCAGTGATATATTTTTGTCTGAAAAATCTAATTAAGTATTTATATAAGTAGAAAAAAACAATATTTTGAAACCGTGTCGCCGAAGCGCGCCTAAATAAAAAATGAATGCAATGCATGTGTGTGTTTTAATGACGCCCAGCGAAGTGGGCGTGGGTTAGCCAGTCTATTATATAATAGTATAGACAATGTAACCGTAGTTTCAAAACATATTCAAATGTTTTTATTTGCAAAACTCACAGTTTAAAAGCGTGTTACGACAATACATTTTTAATAACTAGTTTTTTGTTATTTTGTATTCCTACTTATAGAATAAATTTTTAAATTAATTGTTTTAATTTTTTAAGCCGTTTACATAATAGTGAGATTTAAATTAGCTAAAAGCTAATTAAGATGTGATTTCCTTAAATAATTAAATTAAATTAAATACATACTAATAAATAAAATTTGAAAATGAGTTTCATTGCTTGTTTAGGTGTTCTTAATTGGGCACAAACAGATTTTTATAAAATTTGGTATATATATGTATACTATAAAACTATAGAGATCAGAAATGAACATAGGATAACTTTTATCCCCATGCATGACATAAAGAGTACTGTCAAAGCTAGCTTCCAATTTTAGTTTTTTTTTAAGTGTTCACCAGTAACCTATACAGACTTAGTAAAGTACTGAGTGGCGGCTAGTGGGATTCACATGTCTACATGTGCACAAATTCGGTCAAAATGAGAGATAAAACAATATCCCGTAAAGCTTGAAAATTACTATATAGGAAACGCAATTCACACGAAAGAAGCCACGTGAAAATCCATATTTATCAATAATACAAATTTAAAATTATAATCCTTACAAGAAAAAACCATAAGCATGCAACCATCTCCATAATACACTCTATCGACATTTCACATCGACAGCTGCCATCACTAAAGTACAAATGCAGTCTTATCATGTCCCCCGCATTACGCGTGCAAAAACTCCAGACGTCTTCCCATAGAGACGGGTCGAGTCCCAGTCCTAGCCTATTACAGATGGCGGAAGGCGCGTCGCGAAAGCCAACAAACACTGCTTAAGGTGTTTTAGTATCGCATTAATTAATGGTGAAACAAGCGATATTCTCTAAAAAAACTTGCTCATGTGGTATATGACGTGAATTCAAGTTAGTTATGGACGTAGCAACAATGCATACTATCATTTGGACTGCTAGTTATTATAATAATATTGTTACGAGTTGCAGGACTCGAATTAAAATGCATGGAATTGAATCTTTAATTTTTCATATAAGTATTATACAGACAAACTTAAAATTAAAATAAACAAATACATCCTATTCTAAAAATATATATACAACTTAATTAAAAAAAAATACAAACTACAAATAGTAAATAGGTCCCAAATCACCGTCAGTTGGGAACGTTCCCAAAACGCTGGCCGCATTACCATGGAATTATTATAGAGTTTATTAGAACTACACAAACACGTATAACACAGGTACAAATATAACTGAACACAACGAGTCCAAACGTAATGCACGATTCAACAACACGCGCAAAGTCCGTCACTAAATAGACTAGCGAATGTACACAAGTTTTGCTCCGGTTGCGGTTATTGCTCGATTGCCGCATCTCTCTACTGGGGCATTGCTTTATACTGTACAAATACAATATGTCTTCTCGGCCGCGTGGACTAAATTTCCTAGAATAACACCTGGCTAATGACTACCATAAAAAAAGATTACAATACACAATGGGCTGTTTTTATAATCACAAATTTTAAAAATAAAAGAGGTCCAAATGCCGAAAAGGTAATAAAATGTCTACAGGTATGCAGGTGTGAATTAGTCTTTTGTCGGCACTTAGGTCGTAACATATTATAGTATATATATTTACTAGGATATGCCCGCGACTTTGCCCAAACTAGATTTGGAGTTCCCGCGGGATTCCCAGGACACAAAGTACAGCAGCATTTAAAAATGAATGTAAGTCATTGTTAAAGTGAAAACTGTGTCAGAGAAATGAATGAAATGAATGAAAACTCTTTATTGTTCACCATAATCTTAAATCTAGAGAATTGATATGAATACATTTGTATTAGAACAATGGGCGGCCTTCTCGCTTATAGCGATCTCTTCCAGGCAACCCGGTGTCTAAGGAGATTATAAAGAAAATTACAACAATCGATTTTTGGTGGCATATGATACTAAAATAAAATATAAATAAACTCTTGTATATACATAAATAAATATAAATACGGTGATATTATAAATTAGATATATATTCGTATACACTCAAACAATAGATACATTCATGTAATGCAATAGTTTTATTTAATAGACCAATAATGGTCAGTGACCATACGTTTAAATGTAGTAATTGGTTTACGGCCGTTTTCAATAAGCTATCTATCCGTCATTTAAGTTACTAAAGATAAACAAATCTATCCTTTTGTCCTTACTTACTTTTCAATAACCTATCCACGGATAGCATTTCCTATCGAAAATAGCTATCTACCGAACGGAGGACGGATAGCTTACTAGAGATAGAACGGCCATATGTTTCACGCTTACGTGCGTTTCAATATACGTTTCAAGTTACTCTCCGATAGGCGAAGCTATCTCTAGTAACGCCATTCGCCTGTCAAAATCGGCCAGTAGGTAACTTGACTTTTTGAAAACAAATAGTAATTTCTATTTAATAACGGAATACTTTAGCGGCGAGAATAGTGATATGGAATTGTTTTAAATGATAATTGATTGTGATGAAGACAGTGACAGTGAGACCGATAGCACAAGGTTACAGAAGAAGTATAAACCACGTGTGAATTATGTGACTAAATTAAATGATTACGAATTTACATACAAATTTAGACTGAACAAAAGTGCTGTAAATGAATTTAAAAATTTAACACGACCCTAATTTAGTGTAAAATCTAAAAGGTGAGAATAATTTTCATGTTCTTATTAGCTTAAGTAGGTACCTCAACATTTGTGATATCAGATTTCAACTAAGTTTTAACTTTTCCAAGAATCATGTTATAGCTCCCCTTCATCAGTTGCTTCTGACTATGCATTGGGTACCGTGCTAGTGAGTGTCCATTGCAGATTTTATTGGAGTGTCAATATAGCATCTGCTAGTTGTATTGTCTGTCTATATTTATATCTAAAGCTATAGCAAAATTATACCCATATTTTGTTATATTACAAAGTCACACCCAGACTCACAAAGAAAGACTTTTATAATAATGTTTGGTAAAGTATTTACACTTAGATTTACATATAATCTATTGTGTCCTATTTATATTTTTCCACACCTAGTATCTATATGTACCTAGGTCTCAAAAATAGGTTTTTTGCAGATTCCAGCATAGGAGAGGAATTTAGAAATAGACAAGGAGCAATCTCTATCAATGTCCAAGTTGGTTATTGGTGTTTCAAAATATTTTTCCTCGGTGGCCAGGATCCACACATGATGCAACTATATTTAACCAAAAAGGTATTTTAAATTTAGTTGTTTATTGAGTAATAATATGTAATACATTTATTTTTATTTAAATGTGGCAATAGATTGTATAAAAATACAATTTTTAACAGATCATTGTGAACAAGGTGAGCTTGGAAATCGCTGGTTGCTTAATGATTGTGGCTATCCATATAAGCCTTATCTTTTTACACCATTACTCAATCCAAATACTCCTGCTGAGCAACTATATAATGAATTATATATTAAAACAAGAAATACTATAGATACATAAGCTTTGTGTTTTGGTGTAACAAAACTTTTATAGTAATAATGGCTGTGTATTTCTTCATATTTTGTTTTATATATAATCTAACAGAGTCTTACTGTTCTGAATTCACCATACAAAGTGTGGCCCTTATAAGGTTATAGGTAATATTCTTATGGAAGTAATAATTAAAGTAAATTAATGGATGTTTATATTCATAAATAGATATTGATATTATAAGTTTAAGCAAGTATATCTAATGTCACATCATATAAGTGAAATATTATAATTGCAGATGCATTGGTGCCTGGAAAAGATGATTCCCTGAACTGGTATTGAAAAGCAGATTAAAACTAGAAAACATGCAAGGCATTATTGTTGCCACTGCTGTTCTGCATAATAGTGCTAGAAGCATGAATTTGGAAGAAATAGAACCAGAGATATCAATGCCCGTTATAGCACAGGAAAAAATTATACTTGTAATAATAACTTTTCTTCAGAACTTGCATCTGAAAGACAATTACTAATAAATAATTACTTTCAAAGATAATTATAAAATTATTGATTTTTCCAAAATAAAGATATTACATTGTCATATTATTTAGTTTTATTTAGCTTGACTATATTATCTATATTAACATTAAAATCAGTTTTAAATGAAACAATTTCATACAAAATTATGTTTTAATTCATATACACTTAATTTAGAAAAAAAAACATCACTTATTACTTATTGCTACATAATATACAACATACAAATGATTTGCTTGTTGATTTAAAATATTCTTTTAATTTTAAATTTTCTAACTGACCATTATCTAATTGTAACTTATATTTAGTTAATAAAATGTCCTTTTCCTCATTTTGTAAATCCAATTTATTTTCTTTTTCGCTATAAGGTACTCGGCCAAAACATTTCCCCTATTTATGTGAGTTTTACATTTCTCCTCCACCATCTTGACTATCCGTTTGGCTGTAAAAAAAGGGTTAACAAATTAATAAAATTACTGTAAATACTCTCGACTTAATGATAATTTGGATGTAATATAGAAGTTGATAATCAGATTTGTGAATATTTACAAAGAGAAAGTTTTAACTTATAACTAATGCCAAAATTATTACATTTAGGGTTAATTCATTAACTTTCATTGAATACCCGGCATAGTAAAATAGTTTCTATTGTCCTAAGTAGATGGGATTGACTGACAGCACATTAAGTAGTGTTTCTGTTACATTACATTCCCTAAATGAATAATTTCCATAAAAGAACTATACAATGAAAGTAAAAACCAGTACCAACAAACAACTATTCATAGTCAATGCCCTTATCGCTAAACACTCGTAATAATAGTAACATAACAACCACTTACCAAAACTACCACTATCACTAGCCCTGCTTAAAAACCAATTATTCTGTTTAGGGCGAGGTGTCTTAAAAATTTGAATTTCTTTTGACAATTCCTCGTCACCACCACCAACATATATATCATCATCACTTGTTTCCCCACCAATAGTTGTAACATCACCCATCACTATAGTAAATTTGTTTCAGTTGTGGCATCTCCATTAAAACTCCATCGAAAAACCTTGGCATGTACTGCCCAAGAGTGAGGCTACTTTATCTAATACTTCATCCTGTGGAAAGTAGTCATTACCACCTTGAGTCTGTAACAAAGAGCATAGTTATTTAAAATAAGTACCTGTCTCGAAACAACTCAATTCAACTTGAATGAACAATACATTAAAATCACAAACCTTAAAAGCTGCTCCTCATGTCTGCACAGCTTTTGCGAGCTGATCCTGATCCTTTAGTTTCCCATTTCAAACGAAGTTGCACTGGAGTTCGCGGGTAACAGGTGACGAAAGAGTTTAAGTCATTGGCAAGGTTTGCCAAGCCTGTTCCTTTAATTTATTTATTAGAGATACAAGAAAGTCTAGAAATGCGTTTTTTTGGAACTTTTGGAGGGATAACAACAAGACTAAACAAAACAAAAACACAAAGTCAATTGACAACTGCCGGTTGTTAAACCATACACGTTCCGTTTCATATTTGTTTTTATTAAAAGACAATGTAAATCAAATGAAAAAAATATGTCCTATTTATGTTTTGCTTTGTCGTTCTAAAAAAGTAATTTATTATTTAAATAATACAAGAAATAATAAATAAGAACAAAAAATAAGTTTAGTTTTAGGCGTAACGTCGTTAAATGGTTATCGTAGAACGGAACGTTTCAAGAGGCTTGGATAAGCGAGAGGGAAGCAGCTATCTATCGTTAACTATGGATAGATAGCACTTATCCTTGATTGTGAAACGCAAAGAAGCGATAGATTTACTGTAACTGATGGTCGGGGATAGCGATCTATCTGTGATCTTAGATAGGTTATTGAAAACGGCCGTTAGCTTGTCTGATTGGTAAGGGGAGGGCGTTCCACAGTCGAACAGCCTGTACAGTAAAAGAATTTCCTACGAAGGAAGAAGTATGTGCAGAAAAAGTTCATTTGTATGCACCCTAACAACTACGAACGGGATCCCCAGGATAAAGAGTAGCGCAGATGTCTAAGAATTTGCCGTCGACCAGTGAGAACCGCATCGAGATCTGCACAGTAGTTTTTACGTGACTCCCGAACAAACAGACAAGATATCACAAAAAAATGCATCGTGATCTCCATCGTTTATTCGAGATAGACACGTCGTATTTAGAATTTTATCTAATATATAAATTTCTCGTGTCGCGGTGTTTGTAGTTAAACTCCTCCGAAACGGCTTGCCCGATTCTCATGAAATTGTTTGTGCATATTGGGTAGATCTAAGAATCGCAACATATTTTTTTTACCTCAAATTTTTTTTAATGAACAGCATTAAAAAATACATACAACCCTAATTTTTCTACCCTCTACGATCAACCCCTATTTTTTATTTGTTAAATATCGATTGAAGCTTTTCCGGGAAGGACGACGTCTGCTGGGACAGCTAGTAATATTAAAGATTACTCGAATGTTTGCACATGACTGTACCTCAGCTATCAGATGTAAAATAACAGTAAAAGAATTATACCAATTATTATTGAAAAATAATGAACTACAAAATAGTTTTAAAGATGTTTTAGCATTCTGTACTCCTCTATATAAACTATAAGTGTTTGAAATGTTATACTCTTCCGTCCGCGCAATTTTCGTAAAAAGACGTACAAAGTTATTGTTTCACGCATTAATAACATGATATAAACAAAGTAAAATAACATGCGAGCACTGCGCAAAATCTGCGGAGTGACGCTCGCGGACCACGTTCGTAATACCGAAGTAAGAAAGAGAGTTGGTCTGAAAGAGAGTGTCGGGGTGAAGGTAAGTAAAGGAATGCTCCGGTGGTTCGGGCATGTGGAAAGAATGTATGATGAAAGAATGACTAAACAGATACACAATGCAAAAGTGGATGGATGCAGAAGTCGTGGAAGGCCACGACACACCTTCCATGATCAAATTGATCATGTGTTAGCAGAAGGTGATGTTAGCAGCCTTAAGAACAGACGAGCGTGCATGACAAGAGCTATGAATGTCAAAGAAGCAAGTGAGGTGTGTAAGAATGGGCCTGTGTGGCGCTCTGTTGTTCGTGTCTACCCCGCAAGGGACCTGGCGTGAAGTTATGTATGTATGTATAAACAAACAGTTTACTATACAAAAAAATTGTACGTAATAAAAATTAAAGATAAATTAAGCAAAAACCCACAGAACATCATTTGACGTAATTCATCGATACAAAACAAAATGGCAAGATCGCCTACACAGAGACTAATGCTTTATTACTGCACCTCTATTTATGTCAGTCGAAGGTTGATTATTTTAAACCGAAATGTAGGATTTGGTAGCAAATGCTGTAATCATCATTTATCTATCTTATAATATTATAAAATTGTTAAAGTGTATGTAGTCTTTTGTTTTTTAATTTTTTGTGTTTAACACACTCATCACACCACGGCTACTGAAAAGCGGCCGAAACGTCGGAATAACCAAAAACAAATTACCGCGCTTAAATCCCTTAAAACGTAGTTTTATTATGTATACAAATCGCGAAAACTTAAAAAAATATTTTATGTTTGTTTATTCCCAGCACGTAAAAACTACTGGGCCGATTTTGATGCGGTTTTCGCTGATCAACAGCTAATTTTTAGACTTATAATCTGTCCTACTGTTTATCTCAGTAATCCCGCGGAATTTTTCCCGCGAGCGCTTTCAAGTATATAAACATTAGCTTATTCTGACATTAAATCTTTTTGAATGCGTTACTTTACATACTGGGAATTCCGCGAGATGTTTCCAGAAGGTGGTTTAAAGTAGTCAAGGTAAATAAAGTGAAGTTATGTATGTATGTATGTATGTATGTAAGGTAAATAAAAATGGTTTATAATAATACGATTTACTACCAGTCTAACGTGGACGAATTAGTTTGTCGCATGTCATACCGATTACCTGTCTCCACTTAAGCCATGCTACATTTATTCTTTGTTCCTATACGGTTTGTGGGGACACTGTCTACTCAGCGAATTGCATTGAACGTCATGTGACGCGCTCTGAGTGGCAGGTGTCTTCCATCATCCATACCCGCGACGCGTTACTCATTCTATTATGTAAATGTGAGTAAATAAATAATCTTGGTTTTCTAGAAACACGCGTTTATTTATAACACCCCTAACCACACTCAGATATATGTGCATACAGAGCAAAATCTTTCGGTCAGACTTTTACAAAAAAGACTCCCAGTGGAATTATTTACATGTAATTACACTTTCACAACAGTTCCCAAGAACTAAAGTTGGAAGATCACGCCTGTGACAGGCAAATAGGCAGATGGGTCGGCATTAAGCTGTCCAGAGCAATCGTGCAACTTTCTCGAATTAGGAAAAGTTCATTACAATTATATACCTGAGTAAGCAGGTACTATAGTTTATTTATACATTGCATTTGTCTACACCAATAAACTTGATGAATCTGTTATTTCAAAATAAATGAAGAAATTTAAGAGACCTATTTAAACAATGTGCCATCATAAATTATTTTTCAAAATTTTGTCTGTCAATCTGTTAGAGATCGTCACGGCATTTTTAGAATTTTATAGATATATATTTTCGCTGAACTTTCCATTCGATATCTTCTAAGGTTTAGAAAGGTATGAATATAAACAATCCTCCCGCGCGAACATAAGCACAGAAATATGATTTTGATGAGACAATTACATTTTTGAAACGATTACTTCATAATATACAATACTCTTACAAAATGAAAGAAACTGAAACATTTTCAACATTGTAATGAGATTTTTAATTCATTTGACTGTCAACTGTCCAATAATTGTTTTAAGCTTTGAAAATTATTTCGGGAGAAGAAATACACCATACATATAAGGATACATAGTTTCTTACTATGTATCCTTTTTTTTGAAAAAGAAAAAAAGACGTTTATCTTTTTTCAAAAATATGCATATTTTTTAAATTGGAAACTAGGTTCATTATATTTCTTTACGGGCTAATTTTGCATTCATTAAATTATTCATAAACAAACACCTAGAAAAAGTTAAAAAGTAACAATTGCGTGAATAAAACAATTGAATTGTTAACTTTTACATTCTCCACGCGGCCGAGCAGATATATTGCATCGGTACAGTATGAAGGAAGGCCCCAACTGAGAGATGAGGCAGTCAAGCGATTATCGCAAGCGAGACATGACGTGTGTACATTCGGTAAGCTATATAGTGACGGACTTTGCGCGTGTTATTGAATCGTGCAGTTCGTACTGGTTGTGTCCAGTTATATTTGTACCTGTGTTATACGTGTTTGTATAGTTCTAATAAATTCTGTAGTAATTCCAACGGCATTTTAATTCGGGTCCCTTAATTCGTAACAACATAAAATATATATATAGGTATATTGAAGTATAGATAAGTGCGCGTGATAGCTGGTGGCGAAACGTACTTATATTAATTTCACGCAATTAATATTGAACTATACCGTTTTACGGCACCGTGAAAACAATTTACGCTTTATGCAAAAAGTTATCTGCAAGATCGAGTTTCCTTTCTATACAAACGCTATAATTACTGTTACATGCTTCGGGGTACAGGCAGTGGTCGATGTTAGATAGTACGGTACAGGGCACTTTCACTGGCATCATGCACTCCCTACGGCATTTGTTTGGGTTTCGTTTGAATTTACATCAAATTGGGTAAATGGTATATTTTTACTAGCTGACCGGTGTCCACTCCGCTGGACGTCATTAAAAAATACACATGAATTCACGCACAGACGCACGCACGCACGCATATCGAGGTTTGATTAAGCTTTGTAACATTTAATGCTATCCTAAATCCTATAAATATTATAAACGCGAAAGTTTGTAAGAATGTTTGTATGGATGTATAGATGTAGGGATGTATGGGTATATGAATGTAAGTTTGTTACTCTTTTACGCAAAAACCACTGAATGGATTTTGATGAAACTTTACAGTAATATAGTTAACACATCAGAATAATATATAGGCTATAATTTATAAAGATATAGTGTGAAATATGAAATATCTAAAATATTACGATTTTTCATGACCACGCGGGCGAAGCAGAAATCACGTGCAGTGCCTCGTACGAGGATCTGCGCAATTCTTGCGTGAAACGATATTGCTGTTACATACTTGACAGGTGTTCCCGTGCCCATTTCGCTGGGATCATTAAAAATAAAAAAATAATCACAATCAAATATAGCCTAAATTACTCGGGAGTAATGTAGCTTTCAACTATTAAAAGAATTTTCAAAATCGGTTCAGTAATACAGGAAATTACCCCTAACATCCAAAGTCACAATTTTTACCTCTTTATAATATTAATATAGATATTTATACAGCTTCGCATTGGATCGCTGTCTCACCTGATGTTCAGAACGACGTGGCCTAGAGAGAATGAAGATGCCAATAGCTTGTTTTCTCCGGCAATAGAGGAGGCCGACGAGCCATCGCCTGCCAGAGCCTAGGGAAGTAGCTAGGCTATAAAATCGTGGCCCTGGCATTAAGGCGAAGGGCGCATTACCGAGGGGTTTCAATGGGTAACCCCGACTTTGTGGCAATAGTATTTCTTTGAGGTTGCTAGTTCCCCTCGTTAACAAATGATGGAGCACGTTTACCCAGAAGATACCTATTGGCGCGTGACTTGAAGACTCCTTAATTACATTTGTTAGGAATAGTAGACTCCGGCAAATTATTCATTCTTCGGCAGTGCGCACCAGAGAACATAAAGCGAAATACCTCGTTATAACTGGTGATATTTCCAGCATGTTTTAGTGGTGCAAACCTGTAAAATGGGGATAGTGGAACCAGCTTGTGCAGTTCCAAGGATGACTCCCCATTAATTAATTCTTCGTCCCGAATATGCCTCTAAAATAACCTGGAGTTGTGTTACGGAATTAGTGGCCAGAAGTCCAGTATCCTTTTTAAGGCCGGCAGCTCATTGTTAGCACCTTTGGTGTAACAAATGTCTATAGGCGATGGTAACCGTTTTCAATCAAGTAAGCTGTCTGCCTTTTTGTCCACTTCAAGGAATACAAAATTCAGCCCGAAGTCACAATAAAAATATTATAAGAAAGATTAAATCGAAAGCAAATATTTCAAAGGTAATCTGAAACCGTCAGAAGTAAGACACTTCGCGATAAGAAATTGTGTCATCGCGATCGACAATGTAATAGAACAATTTCACAATTATCTTCAACGTGTCTTTTAAATGTACTAAATGTTATACGTGCACTAGATAAGGAATAGATAGAATGCGCTTGATAACGCATTCTGTAACAGCCGTGTTACTAAATAAAAGATAGTTAAAAAAATGCGAACAAAAGACTAATGTTTTTTTAAACTATGTATACAAAAATACATTGAATCAATAAAAACAACATTACACACACTACCATGTATTTGACACACACACGCATATATACTCTTTTGCTTATTGTTCAAGTCAAATTAACAGTGTATTCGCGAAATCTGTGATTATAGAAGTATAGTCTTTGACATTAATTATTATGGTCGAATTTCGACCACGGGCGACCACTAGTATTAAGTAAATTCGAAACGAACATCCTCGTTACAAATTCCTTAGTTTTACTTTTTAATTTATTCTTAGATATAAGAAAATGACATTTTTGTTTACTCAGATGTGATAGTTACCAAAGAATATAATTATGAATTCACCATAGTTGTCTAGCGCATTATTTTAATATATCCCTCCAAATTCATAGTCTCCAACAATCCTGATAAACTTATTTTCAAATTAGTGTGAATTAGCGGGTGTTCATAAAATAACTGAAGAAATATGAGATAATACAAAATAGATAACTGTGACCCGATTGTGGCTGTCATATGAGACTGAATAGGGTGACCACCAGACTGGAACGGACGTTTCCAAATATAGGTAGGATTTATTATTCAGATGGGACAAAACCAGTTGCTAAATGGATCATCATTTATGTCTTTCCGTCATAGAATTGGTACACATCTATACTATTATAAATAGGAAAGATTTTTATTAAACTTATCAAAATACTTGGGTCAGATAGTACATTCTTTTTGTTCACACAGGATAGGTTAAATACAGCGTTTAAGGCTGCCTGCACGAGTGCGTGTGGGACTCTCTTGGACCGGGACCCCATCCCAAGGAGTAGGGGCCGATGATGTAACTCACTAAACCTAACCTGCGCACCATACTCGCACTTTAGCTGGACGCCAAGGGATCTAGAATAGGGCTACTGAATCGTGACGCCCACGTCAGTCAGATAATACATAAGAACCCAGATTAGCAAATTTACTCTATCCCACTTTCTTTATCTCATCCTAAAGACTGACAACGCTTCGCCATTGCAAACAATGGCTTCGCCATTGCAAACAATGGCTTCGCCATTGGTGTTGCAAACGCCTATAGGCGACGGTAAACTTTTTCCATGAGCTGGGCTGTCGGTCGGTCTGCGCTACACAATAAAAAAAAGTTACATTTTCTATAAAAACAAGAACGGACTGGCGGCGCCAACTGTATTGCAGAGCGTTGTACGTGTTACGTTTTTTACAACTACTTATAATTACTTAGCGTTTCTCCTTCCATGTCATAATGCCATACATCTTAGAGCAGGGTCACATTAGTTCGGACCGACAGTTCCACCGGCACGACAGTGCTGACGGATGCATATTGGCGTATGTATTTCAATAGTGCTATTCATGTTAGGGCGACCCGACAAAACTGTCGGCGACCACACGTTTACCGGACGTTCGGTCACGATTTCTATCGGTTCGAATATAATATTGACATACTCATTTGTAAAGCGCCGTTCACATTCGTCAGCTCGTAGTGACGAAACCAACCCGAAAACCGCGAGTTCCCCGCTTTCGAAATCTGTATCTTAGGCCATTGTATACAAAAGCCAACTCACTGCTGACGGACAACGCCTGGATGGAAACAACAACACCTGACAGGCTACCAACGGTAAAAGTTAAAACTGTCGGTCCGACATATGTGAACCTAGCCTTAGGACTAAGGCCCGGCTGTCTTCCTGTGAAGAGCCCTTTGCGTCAGTACGGAATTAAGACCAAAAGCAATTACGCTAGCATTTCGAAAGTGCAAGTAGAACAATGACTTCATTTAAAAATTTGTCATTATGCAATTTAAATTGTAACTTTGCAACGTTTTTAATTGTAATATTCGGTTACTTTTTGTTTCTACAGATAGCAGCGTTGGTTCTCTATAATTGAGTGTTGCCAATTTTGTCAGCTGCCACGCGTGACATAACTGACAGTGACGGAACTTGTCATATTGGTGCAATGATGTGTTGTAATAGATTAAATTCATTATTGTTTTTACTATTTTGTTATTTTGCTTATCTATAGTAATTCAAGAAAGATGTAATGTTTGTATATTTACAATTGAATATACTTTATTGCACAACATTAGACATAGTTCATGAAGTTTAAGTAGAAAACACAATAGACAGTCTTGTTGCTAAAAGTAATTCCTTCCAGACAACCCCGTGATGAATTAGAAAAGTTTGTGAAACGTATGCGTTTGTCAATATAACAAAAATATAGAGATAATAAATAAAATATGTATTATTGAATGGGAAGTAAAATAAACAGAACATGAAAAAAAAAACTGCCTATAAAATCAAAAATCAAAAATAAGTCTCTTCCACTAAGCTCTATCATTTCGGCATTTATACGGATTTTACGGAACTTTCTTTCAGCGACTAACAGCTTTTTCTCCTGAATAAAGAGTGTAAAACGAAATTGATTACCAACCACATTGCATGTTTTAATCATAGTGAAACAAATAACATGCCTGTTACGGCATGCGCAAGCGCTGTCAGGCGCATGTAACCCAATCAGTCTTGATGCGGCGGCCGACCGAAACGGACGTGTAACTTATACTATGGATACCCACGCTCAGATGAAAGTAGATTTCCTTTACACGAAATATGAGATCATTCCAGGATGTACATACACAATCAGACTTAACTAAAATACAAGAGCATCAAAGTAAGTAAGCGCAAAGTAAGTAAAGATTATCCTACATATATCTCTGGATTGAAAAGGATTCTGCTGAATATGAACGGCAGACAGAGGATCTTTTTGTTAGCGTTGGGAATGCATTTTTGCGCATATCCTCGGGCCCCGGGGAGGGCACCAAGAGGTATGTGAGACTCCCGATTGTCGGTGTTACGGAACTTACAAGCACGGACCGCCGGACTACCCACTAAACCTTCCAGTACCCCTCCGCATTATAATTAGGCGCCACGGGTCCGTAATTATAAGTATGACTACCTTGACACCTGGATGCAAGCTGAGAAGGAGTGTCCCTGGGACCAGAACACTCCACAGCACTACCGCTGACTGGTCGCCCGACCCCCCAGTCCCACAACGTTATCGGGAGGAGATGAGCAAAGTGCCGCCTGCGCATCCCTCTTCGGTGTCTGTAACAGGGGTTCCGTCTGCTTATCCTGCTCCCTTATTTTTTCGGCGGCCTCATTCTAGAACATGACGTCATTGCAGAAGGCAGCCACCGCTAGCCAATTCGACTCGCTGTGCTGCATCTGGTCGAGTACGTTGGACAAGAAGAGATCCCTACCGATGATTGACATCAGATCACGCCGATGGGGTCCACTTGCGTAGATCCTGACAAACGACTTTCGCTTTATCTAACTAACTAATATCTTCATATATATTCTATAAGTTTATTTGAGGTGCTATTATTTGGCCTTTCTTTAACACTTCTGCTATTTAATTATGGTGTGTACATATTTTTATGTAGCGGTCTACCGGTACCAATTCTACTATTTGCACTGTTGTTATACATTTATTCTGTGATTCTACTTTAATCCATTCTGTCTATACACCCAAACCACCTTCATATTTCTTTCTTAACTTATATCACTTAATTTTTTTTTTATATACCACGATATGCCCACGCCTTTAGCTACGCTTGAATTGAAATTGCCGCGGGATTCACCGAACACAAAGTACCACATATTTAAAAAAATGTAAGCTATCGGTTTAGTGAAAAATGTGCCGGAATAAACTAATTATGTATTATGTACCCGAACATCTACAAACCGCCCCCGGGAATATCACTCATTTTTTATTACATAAAATTTGCTATCGATCAGTGAAAAAATCACATTGGAATTCGATTTTTTTTTAATTTTGGCCATTTAAAATCAATCACAGAAAAGTTCCCGCGGGATTCCCAGGATAAAAAGTAGCACAGATTTTAAGTCAAAGAATTTGCTTTCCACCAGCAAAAACCGCATCGAAATCGGCCCAGTAGTTTTACGTGAACTACAGACTTCTTATCTTAAAAAAGTGCATCGTGTTCTCCATCGTTTATGTAGTATATTCCAGTTGCTTCTTTTAAATAGCTTCAATGTAAAGACACGCCATTTTTAGAATTTTATAATACATACATACATACATAACTTCACGCCATGTCCCTTGCGGGGTAGGCACGAACAACAGAGCGCCACACAGGCCCATTCTTACACACGTCACTTGCTTCTTAGACATTCATAGCTCTTGTCATGCACGCTCGTCTGTTCTTAAGGCTCCTAACATCACCTTCTGCTAATACATGATCAATTTGATCATGGAAGATGAATTTTATAATATTATAGATTATAATAACAATTCCAAGAAAAAAGTATAACAATGATTTAATATTAATTCGAATTGAATCTAAACGAAAACTTTTGAATAAGTAACTTATAAATTTCCCGAGACGTTAGAACTCTCGGAACCGCGTCTAAATGATTACCTATACGAGGTACTAGAAATAAACAAGCGAACACAATCGATATAATATTATTTGTATTACGAAAACGTTGACCTTTACGGTAGATAAAGAAATCTAGATGAAAAAAATAATTATATCAATGGGTTCCGTATATGTTACACATACGTACTTTGTTTTGGATATTTGGTATTCCGAGGAAGTTGTTTATATGTAAGTTATGTCGTATTTATCATTAACTAGTGGTACCAGTGGTCGAAAGTCTACCATAGTAATTAAATTAAATTATAAAATTGAACATTAGTAAGGTTCTGTTGTTAATGACTATACTTCTATAATAACAGATTTCGCCAAGGCTACACTGTTAATTTAACTTGAACAATAAACAAAAAGTATATATGCGTGTGTGTGTGTGTGTCAAATACACGGTAGTGTGTGTAATGTTTATTTTTATGCATAATTTAAAAAATATTAACACTCTTCCCTATATAAACTGTAAGTGTGCGAAATTTCATTCTCCTCCATCCGTTCAATTTTCATAAAAAGTTTTTGCTTCACGTGTTAATATAAATATGAGTGTAAGTAAGCACATATATAACAGTAAATTAAAAAAAATACTTATTGTTGTACCCCGGGAAAAAGTGATCCCGCGGTATATGGAATTGAAATTTATTCAGGCTAAGAAAAGTTGGCTAAGGGTGGCTTGGACGATATCGCTTTTCAGCAATAATGCCGCTCGTTGTAATCTTGCATCTATTTCTTCTTTTGTTTGTGTATGTCTTGTATAGCAAATATTTCTGTCTATATACTTAAATATACTTAAAATCATTTAAATATACTTAAATATACTTAAAATCATTTCAAAAAGTTTTAGGCTATTATATAAAACCTTACTCTTTCAAGAACTGTGCTCTAAGGGAACACTAAACCGGGCAACTCTACACCTCGCACAGTGAGTCAATGACATCGATATAGTATTACAACCGTCTCGAATCGATAAGTTCGCAACCGACCAGCCTGACCGTGTGTGAACTGCTGGCCACACTTGATCAAACCATTATATTATTTTACGTACCTATATTAATTGGCGCCTATTTCTCATTGGGATAGGCAGAGACGATGAATCTTCACCTGCTACGATCCTGGCAAACACTTCGCTTCATCAACTTTCATTAATCTCTTATTTGAACTGCTTTTTACATGGCCTTGCTTCAAAATAACTTCAATTTGATCATGTGAGTAAGTACGTCCATATACTCGTATACTCTGTAACTTTTACTAATCTGTGATTATAGAAGATAGTTAGTTGTCTTTGACAACAGAACCTTAATAATGTTCGAACTTATAATTTAAATTAATTATGGTGGAATTTCGACCACTTGGCGATCACTAGTCTTTATAAATGTTTATAAGCGAAAACTCGTTTTTTTTTAGCTTTTCAATATCCATTTCGGCTAAACGCCATTTCTGCTGATGGTAACACCATTTTTTTCTAGTATTATTCCGCCGCAACGATATCGACAAATAGTGTGGATTCAGTAGAATACGAATTTTTAACACTATTGCAATGAAATCGTTCTTTGAATATCTTTGCGACGTCAAGATATGTCAATAATAGCAGAATTGGCCCTTTGCTGAGTCCTCAGCTTTTTCGCTGAACTCGAGGATTTAAAAATAAATATTAGCCTTATTGGCACATGTGTTACATATTTGTGTATAAATAATATAAGTAGGTAAAAGAATACACAATTGACTGAATAATTAAGTAACAATGTCCAAAAGCATTTGCAACATTAAATACAATTAATTGCATGGCTGACTTTTGACAAGCGAATGAAGCTATCTTTACATATTAAATTTCAAAAGTAATTACAACATAAGTAATTACTAGTGGTCGCCCGTGGTCGAAATTCGACCATAATAATAACTAAAGAGTATATATGCGTGTATATGTCAAATACATGGTAGAGTGTGTAATGTTTTTTTTATTGATTTAATGTATTTTTTATGCATAATTAAAAAAAATAACATTCTCCACTCCTATATAAACTATAAGTATGAGAAATTTCATATTCCTCCGTCAGCACAATTTTCGTAAAAAGGGTTACAAAGTATTTGCTTCACGTCCCTTAAGACTATAAGTAGAATACTGAGCCTAGGTCATGGTCTTCTATGGGTAAGGTGGCCGGAAGGCTGGCTACGTTGCTTTGCTGGATTGCCATACTGGTCCGTTGTCCAAGGCACCAGTCCCCTGATGAAATGAGGCCGACAAGCCGTTTTGACAGTTTATATAAATAATAATGGATTTATATTAATTTATTTATCATTTAATTTATACAAAAAAAGGTTTTATTTGTTTTAGTTTTTAATTTAATATTTTAAATATGGTAGCATGTCACATATAGAGAAAAGTCATTCAGAATACATTATAATACAAAAAAATTGTCCGAGGATGTGATTTGTTTGTCTCTGTTTCAATTTGTTTAAAATCTTATTTTAATTTATGTAACTTAATTAATATTTTTAAAGATATATATGTAAATTTTCTTGCTGGGGGGGGGAATTTGTTTACAACAAAAAAGGTTTTATTTGTTTTAGTTTTTAATTTAATGTTTTAAATATGGTAGCATGTCACATATAGAGAAAAGTCATTCAGAATACATTATAATACAAAAAAAACATTATTTTATTAATACAAAATCCATTCCCTCTCCAACAAAATGGTTCAACAGTTTATATAAATCAAATAACCTAATCCTGTAGGTCATTGCCTCCAGGAAAAACATATGGAGAGTGGAAACTAAGAGTGGAACTCTTTACAGTCGTCTATTATTCCTGTAGAATATAATCTAGGTGTCTTTAAGTCTCGTACACTCGTACTGTCGTGAACAGGTATATACTGGGTAATCGTGGTCCACCTTAGACTGCATTTCCACCTGACATCAGGCGTAATGTCGGTCTCACTCGTACCCATTCAATATATATAAAAAACATGGATGGATTGTATGCAGGTTGACATGATAAGCTGTAGTATAACGGCGGACGAATGTCAGAATATAGAATTATAGAAGGAAAAGACATATTATGCCGACACCTAATAATTAGGAGAAGAAAAAAGAAACGATATGTTGCATCAGGATCTTAAGTTTCAAACGTCTCATTTACGAAATTATTATCATAACAAATGTATGTGTTGACAAAAAATGTCACGTCAATTTGGCGAAGAATGTATAAGTTTCGCTATCATAACCCAAAAAGCAAACAATCTCGAGCCGTGTCCAATCACTTATTAGGTTACAATTCTCGCAATGCACACGGAAATGTGTATTAGGTTGAATTATCGACGGCAACACTTGAGCAACGTTAGGGCGTATAAAGCCTTGGGCGTTGTGCAATATATAATACAATATTCGGATATACTTCATAGCCCCATTTCTTATTATATCTATCTATACAATTATAAAGAGGTAACGTTTGTGAGTTTGATTGTTTGTGGGAAGTAATCTCTTAAAATCTTTTTGTTTCATAATATGCGGGTAGATTTCAAAATTAAAAATACAAATTGTAATAAGAAAATACATCGCGATTTACACTTTTACAACAACGGTGTAGTTGGTGCTTCACTGCCTCATACTGTTACGAGTTACAATACTCGAATTAAAAGCCGTTGGAATTAATTTAGAATTTATTAGAACTATTCAAACAAGCATAACACAGGTACAAATACAACTGTACGCAACCAGTACAAACGTGATGCACGACTCAATAACACGCGCAAAGTCCGTTACTATAAAGCTTATCGAATGTAACCACGTCCTGCTCGTATCGTAATCGTCGCTTAACTGCCATCTCTGCATTGGGCCATTGCTTTATAATGCACCGATGCCATATGTCTACCTGGCAAGCGCAATTTCCCAGAAAACGTAATCCGCACACCTGCGGCCATAAACGTGTACAATAACAATAGGATGTTTTTCTAATTACAAATTTTAAACAAAAAGAAAACAAAAGAAGTCAAAATGCGGGGAAAGGTAATAAACTTTTGTCGGCGTGTAACAGTACGATATGTTTTTTCAATCGGCTAACCCTTTTCGAATTTGTATCCCCCGCCACTAATATCTGCTATTGAAGTTAGGTCCTTATTCTTAAATAACTATCACTTTTAATTCCAAACTTAGACGTAGTCTGTGTAATTTAATTACCATGCAGTTTTGTAAGCGCCTTTAATAATAAAAAAAATATTTCAATATCGACAATTATATTATCTAAATTTCAAACTAATGCGGGTCTTAACCCATTGAGCAATGTAAAATTAGATGAGCAATATGGGTTTGCGTTGAGAAATTGCGATTAATAGTTGATTGGTGGTCATTAACTGATAATAATTTAGCACTATAATAAATAACGGCTATTTGGGTGGCCTTTGAAGGCTTGATTATGGCAATAGTGATTTTAATAGGTAAATTATTTCTATGGCCTTGCGTGCAACTCCAACATGTCATCTGCGGTCAATCGAATTATTTGTAAATAACTAATTTCATTATAGGCATTGAGTTGTTTTTGTAGGGACTGACCCTAACGGTTGGAGGAGCGAGATGGAATGCTCCTCCGTATTAAAGGAAGATCTTCCAGTGAGGCTGGTGTTGTTCCTCGCAGACCTAAGCCCCCCCGTATTAAAGGAAGGATCTTTCAGCGAGGCTAGGGTTGTTCCTCGCAGGCCTAGGCCCATCTGTTACAGTTGAAATTTTGTATACATTCTTTGAATGTTTTGGGAAACGTTTGTGGCATCAATTGTTGCACAGCGCCATCTATTAATTTGTAAGTGTTCCACTACAATTTAATGAATACAAATATTATATATGCGAAAGTAGCCGTGTGTTACACGTAGGGCCGATTTTACAATCACCAGATAAAAGTTATCTAAGGGATAAATTATAACCTGACTGAATTTAAATGTGAAATAATTCAACTGTTTTTTTTATCGTCTGCATTACCTGAAGCAGGCCTAAGCAGACGGCTCACCTGATGGAAAGTGGTTACCGTCACCTATAGACGTTTGCAACACCAGGGTATGCGTTTCTCCTACGTGCAGGAACGGAGAAAGAATAAAAATTGCTGCGACTGGGCGGCCTGTCGTAAGAGGCGACAAAACAACCTACACCCAGGTGGTAGGGCATTTGCGCGACTGGATGGCTACCATCAATGTTCTAGAGAATGCCGCTATAACAGGTTCGAGTACCAGTTTCTCCTTCAAGGCCGGCAGAACATTGGTAACACCTTTAGTGTTGCTGTCCATAGGCGACGGTAACCACTTTCCATCACAGTTGGGCCGTAAGCCTGTCCACTATGCAATAAAAAATTAAAAATTCAGGGGTGTCGTTAACGCGATACAGACCTTTAAGAAATTTTCTGACTCCCTTCTTAAAGATCCCCATGACGTAGCGCAAAAGGAAAACGAGGTGGGAAGTTGCCTCCAAAAAACTGTTGTATTTGCGCTAATATTTTTTTGTTCATGTTGTATTTTTTCCTATATATATTATTTTTATCTGGTGATTGAAAAATCGGCCCCTTTACCAAGAAACTGCTGGATTTTTTTGCTGACACTTGCGTGTTTAGTTTGCCGTTTGACATCCCTTCACAGAAATTCATCCTTAGAAGCTGCACTATGATTTGGTACTAGTATAATAATACAGTTTGTATATCTTCAAAATCAGCAGATTCGATTAATGACAAGGGTAATTAATTAATTCATTCGTTTTTGCTACTTTGTAAATATTATGCCCACTTGTTAAATTCACCCTATATATCCTCCCCCCTCAGGCTAAGCAATTTTCGCTTGTGTTGTGGTTAATATATAACGGACTTTTCTGGGCCCGATTCCAGAGTAACGGAAAATTCACCATGCTAGGAATAGAATCCGGAGCATATTCGTTCTTGTTAGCTATGTCGGCAAAGACTAAGCCCACTCAGCCACAGAGGCAAACTGGCGCTGAAGTTCCCAAGATACACTAGGAGTTCATTGAAGAGATAAATCGAGTACTGACCTTTCCTCCAGCATTTCGTTGAAGGTCTTGCTCTTGGCGCGCGGCTGGCAGGTCTCGTGCTCCATCCGCTTCACTTCCACGCACCGCTCTATGATGTGCTCCACGCGCTTCCGCCGCGACGACTTCCAGTTGTCTAGGTTCTGGAAATACACACCGCATTTAATATTATACACGAGTAAAGTTCGTTACCCTGTCTTTCCAAAACTACTATACGCATTTTGATGAAACTACAGTAATATAGCTTATATAACAAATGAATCCCGGCCTATTGTTCTTGTCCAAGATCCCATACTCACAGACGGCTTAGATACACTTGCCCGTCGGAGAGACTCGTCTAGTCTAGTACTACTAGTCTTTCTGCGTATTCTACCGACTGTATAACTGGGAGTGTTCCGAGGAACTGTTCAGAATGGTGCCTTTGCCTTCGACGCCTTCTACCACCGCACCGATCGCGATTGGCTGGGTGTTCATCCGCATTTCTTTGACCCACTTCGCTCATTTACGCAACCATTCTTAAGAATATTTCTCTTGTGCAACGTGGGGATTTGGAATGAGCTCCCAGCTAAGCTGGATGTCTGGATATTCCTTATCTCTGAAACGGCTGAGCCGATTTTGACACATTTTTAGTCACAGATAGCTGATGTTATAAGAAGTAATTTAGGCTACTACTTATTATTAGGGTTCCGCGAAAAAAAGTTCACAACTAGAAAATTCTAAAATATTTCCGTATAAGAGAGCGGGGCGCTAACATACCATACTAATTAATACGTTACTTTCAAAATATCAGCATAAAAATCTGTTTATACAACAACTATTGGACACGTCATAATTCCTCATGCAATATCTAGGATATTCGACATTTTGTAACATTATAAAAGTGTGTCAATTGAATTCATTGTCAAATACTCTGTAATGACAGTACAGATTTTAGGCAAGCACGAAAGATTCAATACCTACATATTTTATACCAGTGTCTTTAAGATAATCTGTCTCCAAGGTCTTGAAATGAGAGCAGGCTTGTGGTCTCGAACTGACACTGCCTTGGTCAGATTTTTTATACCTGCCAACCTTGTGTTTCTTATGAGTGACATAAAAAAAAAATAGCGACAAGTGAAAACTCAAAAAATATATAACAAACGTGCTTAAAAACTGAGATCCGCATTGTTGAGTTTAATCTTATATACTAATATATAAAGCTGAAAAGTTTGTATGTTTGTTCGAACGCGATAATCTCAGCTACTACTGGTCTGATTTGAAAAATATCATCACGCTAAGACAAAAGGAGCACAAATGAAGAATCTTACAAAATCGGGAGGTTTTTTAACTTACTTTTTTTTTACTATACCACGCGGTCGAAGTCGCGGGCAGAAGATAGTTATAAAATATTTATAGAACATAAGTTTTTTTATAAAAAATAGTTAGCAGTCAAGTGGATAATGGTTGTGTTATAGGTGATGTACAAAGGAACACTCTGTGGCCGATCCCAGGCACCCAGACCATAGGAAATAACAGAAAGTTACCATACCAGAAATCGAACCCCAGAGCTACTGCATTCAAATGACCCCGGCTCGGTATTTATTTATTATTAAAAATAATTAATTGATCATCAAAAAAACGTTCTATCAATAATTTAAAAAAAATAACAAATTATAAACAAATTAACTCTGAGACTGTCTCAAATAAGTTTTGAAACAGCTCAACCATTTTTTGTAGTATTTTCTCATCAAGTACACATAATATTATTCGTTGACACTTGATAGAAAAATGTATTCCGTCGGACAAAATCAATTAAAATGCTGCGTTTAAAACCGCTAAAACGTATTTTTAACTAGCTATTAAATAATTATTACAGAAAACTAGTAAACCTCTAATAAGCCGTCTTGATAGCATAATTACATAAATACTTATTTCATACGCATCGATGTTTAATGGTACAATTTAATGTATGTTTATTTAAAAAATCAACAAGACTGTGTTAATAATACACAGTAGGGGGGATATCTGCATTTTACTAGTTTACAAACCCGATAATAAACAATAGTGAAATAACATAGTACAATGCGCTTGCGCATGTCAGCCATCGCGTGTTGGTCGTACCGCTGGGGTTTTTTTATGTCAATTTCCCTGGCCACGGATAAAGTATACAGAGGCTAGTTGGAAAGAGCAAGTAATAAGTTGCAAGCGGAAAAACCTATTTTCGAAATATTTACAATAATATAGGGTAGTGAAAGTTGTGTATGGCAGAAGCATGAAAGTAGGATAAGAATAAAGAAGTAGGATGAGGTTAAGTTGAATGATATGATATAGAATAGTGTGATATTAATATATAAAGCTGAACAGTTTGTTTGTTTGTTTAAACGCGCTAATCTCAGGAACCACTGGTCTGATTTGAAAAATTGTTTCAGTGTTGGATAGGCCATTTATCGAGAAAGGTTATAGGCTTATAGGCTATATATCATCAGGCCAAGACCAATAGGAGCGAAGCAGCAATGAAAAATGTTTGATAATTGAGGGGGGGCTTTGAAAATAAATTCCACGCGGACGGCGTCACGGGCACAGCTAGTAGTGTGATAAGGGAGTCTTGTGGATATAAAGAAGATAGAATAACAAAAGTTAAGAAAGTAATGTTAAGGTAGTGTAATGTGTATACATCTGTATATATACACACTACACTACCTTAACTTAGTATAGTAGGGAAGGGAAAAAGTAAGAAATACTAAATCTAAGGAGTATTGTAATGACAAATCGGCAAAATTTCTGCGCGCGCTTATAGAAATTGAATTTATGTAACTTGAACACTTCATCTACCGTTTTTATGTTTGACCTTTATTAAATAAGGGTTTAAGCATCCTCGTACAAGAAAGTCTGAGGGTCATGTAGTGTTATTATCAGCGACTACATGTGGGCGTTTTAGATTAGAACAGGCGAGTTTCATGGAAACTGTTTATTTCAGAGGATGTTAATTTTTTTTTAAATATTGTATTTTAAAATACCACATTAATATTACAATCTAATCTAAAAAGACTAATAAGTAATTTAAATATAACCTAAATTGACTAAAAGTAATTTACTAAGAAAGTGTCCATTAGCACTTTTCTTATTGTCTCAGAGGATGTTTAATGAATACTCAAATCAATATCAGACTTCAATAAACAGACATGAAGACCAAGAAGCAATAGATAGCATACTCGCGAAAATTAGATTGCCTTGACGTATGTCCGTTTTGTTCAACATTTTCCACCACGACGTACTCGTAAGCTATGAACAGTGTTTCAAGTAATTTGGAATACTTACAGAACTAAAATTACCAGCCAAAAAACTAATGTTTACGATAGACATTTTAAGTTGATGACCAAATTCAGACTAACGCGGATCACTTCAGTGAAATAAAGAACGATGCTCTGGAACTCTTAAATTTTTCGGGATCAAAAGTATCCTATATGTTAATATATAGATAGATAGATAGATAGATAACACTTTATTGTACACCATTACAGAAAAGCTTACGAACTAGTATTATTATAGTAGGGTACAAAGGGCGGTCTTATCGCTAAAAAGCGATCTCTTCCAGACAACCCGTGGCAAGAATATTCCGATTTGAAGTGGCGACGGTGGTATACATAATTATTGTACGATTACTTAAATTTTATTAATAAATATATAACTATACTATATATACAAATATACAGATAAGTTATATACATATATAATGTATAGCGATAATATGCAACTATTTAAACATAATAGACATATAGCTATATGCAATATAATATATACTAATTACATAAAATTACATATCATTATATTGCAGATAGAATTTTCTGACTAAATTCTTAAATATTATTAGGGATTTTGCTTGTCTGACAGCAACAGGCAATGAATTCCAAAGTTGGACAGCCTTAACCGTGAAAGAATTATTGAAGAACGTTGTACTATGAATAGGAGTAATAAGTCTATGTTGACTGGAAGGGCGTAAATTGTGAGAGCAAGAAATAAATTCGAAGCGTTCTTTAAGGTACTGTGGAGTAGTAGGGATGAATAAAATACTGTAAAGCAATGAAAGAATATGAGTATTCCGGCGAATACGGATTGGCAACCACTTGAGCTTTTTTCGAAATTCAGAAACGTGGTCATACTTGCGTAATCCAAATATGAACCTTATGGAAAAGTTTTGGAGTCGCTCAAGTTTATTAAGCTGTTCTTGAGTTAAATCTAGATAGCTGGCGTCGGCATAATCAAGTATGGGCAAAAGTAGCGACTCTGCTAGCTTAATTTTGGTGGCGATGGGCAGGAAGTTTTTCAGCCGCCAGAGTGATCTGGAGGAGAGAAACAAACGCCGACTCAACTCCGTTATATGGGGTCTCCAGGACAGCTCACTATCAAATATAACTCCTAGGTTTCTGACCTTATCACTGATAGGGATAAGCTTCCCATCAAAAAGAAAACTTGGCATACAGGTCCAGTCAACTTTACACAGCATCCGCGAGCTACCGATGATAATTACTTGAGTTTTCTCAGGATTCACAAGAAGTCCGTTCGATTTACTCCATTGCAGTATGCGGTCAAAGTCAGTGTTTATCGTTGCGACTGCTTGATTTAGTGTAGCAACCGGTGCCTGCGTGTAAATTTGCAGATCGTCTGCATAGAGGTGATAGGATGAAGTAAGTTCATTGGAAATTGAGTTTATAAAAACAGCGAATAATAAAGGAGATAGTACGCCGCCCTGTGGAACACCGGCAGAGAGATCACACCACGACGAATAGTCGTCATCAACTCGAATGCGCTGTCGGCGTCCATACAGGTAACTATGAAACCAGTCGATTACTTCAGGAGATATGTTAATAGAGCGTAGGATGCCGAGTAACACTTCAAAGTCAACATTATTAAAAGCACTGCTGAAATCGAGCAGCGATAGCACAGTCAGCAAGCCATTGTCCATGCCATGCCGGATGTCATCTGTGATTTTAATGAGGGCTGTGGTGGTGCTGTGGCCAGGACGAAAACCAGACTGGTAAGGATTCAAAAGGGAATTACGGTTCAGGAAAACACTTAGCTGCTGATGAACTAAGCGTTCGAGGACTTTGGAAAGGAAAGGTAGTATGGAAATAGGACGAAATTGAGAAAAGGAAGCGGGGTTGGGTTTTTTTGGTAGAGGAGTAACCTGGGCTTCCTTCCAGGCAGATGGGAATACACAAGATGTTATGGATGTGTTAAGGATATGGGTAAGGGTAGGATTTATGACATCCAGTATGGGTAGGATCATGTTGCGACTAATGCTATCACTGCCGACAGCATTTGATGTAATGGATTTTACAGCTTTCTTAACATCACTATCAGTAAATCGACTAAAAAGAAAAGGAGAATGCTTGGGTGTTGGCTTGAACGAGATTCTTTTCAAAGTTTCAGACTTTATTACTACATATATATTATATCCCTGATAAGCTACTACCATACAAAATCTAATTCAAAATTTAAATCGGTCAAGTCGTTTCGGTGATTAAGGGCGCGTTCCCACTATGTCTTGACGACAGTTAGTCGTGTAGTTTTAAGTGTCATGGCTTATATGTTTAAATGGAGGTGTTCATATATAGAACGAGACGACTTACTGTCGTCTACGACATTTTTTGCAGTGACGATAGAGTGTAATGACAGTGGGAACGGCTAGCACGACAGTCTTAAAACGATAAAAGATCGTTAAACATTTTTGACGACAAACAGTCGTCAAATGGGAACAGCTAGAGACGACAGTCGTCCAACGATGAAATAATCGTTACGACACAGTGGGAACGCGCCCTAACCCGTACAAACAGAGAAGCAAACAAATTTAAAATATCTAAATTAATTTTATTTTACTTCTCACATCTCCATGCCTCAGTTTCTAGCATTTATTTTTATTGTATAGAAATTCGACACCTTCAGATTCATTACATGTATAGATTGCGTACATAGTCAAACCAGTAAAATGGAAACCATACCGCGATCTATTATTTGACTAGCGCCATCAATCGAAGTGCAAAATAACTGTTTCTCAATACTGAATCTATTTCTATAGTATTCTAGTAACTCGCATTAATAGCTGATTTTATTCAAATAAAATGCAACTGTAGTTTATAGAGCAAAAAAAAAAAGAAATATAATAAAACTACGTTTTAACGGTTTTAATCGCGGTAATTTATTTTATTTAGGTTTATCCGACGTCTTCCGTGACCATGGCAACTGAAGGGCGGCCGAAACGTCGGACAAAACTAAATAAAATAAATTCCCGCGATTAAAACCGTTAAAACGTAGTTTTATTATGTGTACAAGTCGCGAAAACTTAAGAAAATATTAAAATAAGAAATACCTTAAAATAAAGCTAAAATTGATCAGATCCAAGTCCATGACTTGCACCAAAGCCCGCGAGCGAATTCTCAAGTATTTAATAGATCAATTGAACTATAGTAACATGGCGTAGGTATCTCGAAGTATTGTGCAATTGGTTCTCAGTAGCCACTGTTGATCTGCTGCAATCGTTATAATTTTACTTAAAGCAAAAAGCCTGCTCGTTGTTGTCGAGAATGTTATATGTTTATTTGGTTTCTTTGCAATAAATACTTCGAGTGGTTTATTTTATCTGTTTAGTTACGCGTGAAACAATATTGCTACGAGTTACGAGGACTCGAATTAAAATGCCGTTGGAATTACTATAGAATTTATTAGAACTATATAAACACATATAACACAGGTACAAACGTAACTGGACACAACCAATACAAACGTATTACACGATTCAATGACACGCGCAAAGTCCGTCACTATATAGATTATCGAATGTACACACGTCTTGCCACGCTTGCGGTTATCGCTTGAGTTGAGTATCGGTTATCGCATTGGGGCATTGCTTTATACTGCACAATTACAATATGTCTCTCGGCCGCGCAGACTGAATTTCTAAGAATCACACTTGACTAATGACTACCATAAAAGTTCAATACACAATGGGATGTTTTTGTCATTAAAAACTTTAAACAAAAAGCAAACAAAAGAAGACTCATAAAAGCGCTTCGATGTTATTAGCTCAAACGACGCCGGCGGGTAATAAATTTGCTTTTGCTTCCAGGTAGCCCAAATTGTAACAATATGTAATTTTTCAAGTAGCTCTCCATGGTTAAATCCGAAGTAGCGAAAAATGATCAAAGGAATTTGGGGACCAATTTTCATGAAAACTAAAGCGGTATCATTAGATTTTTGAACTATCAATTATATATATAACGACAGATTTCTAAGATCGTTTTCTGATTTCTCGGTGCAGCAACGGTGCGGAATGAGCGTTTCATGATTATATGATTATGATGATAGTCTGGTAATTTTTTTATTGCTCGAGTACAGCAAACAGGCTGACGGCCCAACTGTGATGGAAAGTGGTTACCGTCGCCTATAAACATTTGCAACACTAAAGGTATTACTAATGTGCTGCCGGACTCTAAGGGTGCTTTTCCACCACAGATGTGCTATGCTACGTAGCTATGGATGCGTGTGATATCCACCAATCATATTTACTGGTGCATATAACTTATCTTCGCAGCATAGCTGCATAGCACATCTCTGGTGGAAAGGCATCCTTAGGCGGGACAAGAACCTGGCCACTAACATCGGAACACAACTCAAGGTTGTTATGGCGGCATGCTCTACTAGTGGTGGCATGAACCGATTCCGCACCGTACCGACCAAATTAGGCAATGCTCATAGAAATATTAGTAGGCGCTAAGCTTTCGGTACCGTGTATGCCGAACATACTGAATCCACACCGCGGAAATCGGAAAGTGGGCAAAGTTAAAATTTTACAAGATATGCGGAAGAATTTCTTTTAAAATATCCGGTATTTTATTTCTTATTCCTATATAATACAAATATAATAACAGCCCATAAACGTCGCACTGTTGGGCTCGGGCTTCCCGTTCTAGGGGAACAGACAGCAACCCGCCACGCTTACCCAAGGCGGCTTGGCAGGTTTGACACATTGGTTAAATCGATGTGCAGGTTGCATCAGGATGTTTTCCTTCACCGTTGTTAGCATGTGGTAATTGTAACAATATGCACATTAGGTCAGAAAACTGCCTAAGTGGTGCATTCGTTTCGGCCAGCATCGATCCTGTGCCCTTTGAGTATGGAAAGCGTGCGCTAGCCGTTACGCTACCTCGACTTACCGAGTATTACTAATCACGATTAAATAAGCAGGAATATGATTTAAATAAACTCATAACGGGTGGTCACTATCATAAAACCTAAATAATAAATTATCTATAAACAAATTAACAATACAAACAAACAATGGTATCTTTGATCTTCTCGTTACTGATTCCCGGGTTGTGCGCATACGCATCGAGTAAACGCCGCGCCGGAAGCACGCGGCCCCCGTAGAAGCCTTGGGAATGCAACCAGCTTCCGGTCAAGTTAAGTTTTGTTTTCTACTTGTTGTAGTACGGTCATTTGTTTGAGTCATTTTGTTGCTTAGTATATTTTAACTCAATATAAATGATAAATCGGCAGATGATTCATCTGACGGACAACAGATAACGTTGCCTATGGATATCTGTAACATTAAAGAAGAATCATCGAAAGAGAGACTGGAATTTGGCAGATGTATGAACATTTGATAATTGTATTAATATTAATTACTACTAGTAGTAAATTGGTATAATAATACTGTTACAACCTAGGCCCGACAAAGACAAATTTCACGTACAGATCTGTAGAAGTACATTTTATTACCTGTCAGCATTTAAACTAATTTTAATCCTTTTATGATCGTGTTCTTTTGTTTACTTATTTATTGGCATACGTTTCTAGTGAATAAACTGCCTATAGTCCTATTGTACTCGCTCATTAGCCAGGTGTTACAAGCTAATTCTAGGAATCTGTGGCGACGTTGCCGGGCGGTCACATTGCATTTGTAGAGTATAGAACGACGGCCTGATGGAGAGAGGAGTAATTTGAGCTTCGACTACAATACGGGCCTAACGTGTGTACATTCGGGAATCTAATAGTGACGGACTTTGCGAGTTTTATTGAATTACGACCTTCTGCATTATGTTTGGATTTTTTGTGTTCGGTTATATTTGTACCTGTGTTATACGTGTTTGTATAGTTCTAATAAACTCTATAGTAATTCTAACGACATTTTAATTCGAATCTTGCTAACTCGTAACAATACTAACCAGAATAAATTGTAGATATTTATATTTTAAAATACTTAAGGTATTTTTGTATTACATCATTGTATAAATAATGCAAACACGCCGTGTATAGGACAACCTTTCCTTCTGGATTAAAATAAAACAGTTCTACGTATTTCGTTATGTACTTCCTGGACTAACACTACTTATAGGAGCAGGCTCTAGACCAGGGGTGGCGACCATCCAGGCGGGCGAATGCCCTGCCATCTGTTGGTTGTTTAGTGGACCTTTTTCTCAGGCCGGCCGCCGCAGCAATTGCCTTTTTTTCTCAATACCAGCAGTTCGTAAACAAACTGCTTACTACACAATTAATATTCATCCACAAACAAATGTTAAGAAGACCCTTTAATACGGATGGTAAGTTCACAAATAATTAACGTACGTACCTAGCTTTAAAGGTCTAAGAAATTTGACAATATCATTGCCTTTAATATGGCAAGCAAATGATGTAATACGAAAGCTTTTCTTTTTAGTCGTTAAACCTTATCTGACAGTGCGTATCTAAAGTAATATATTAAGAAATAAATAATAGTTATTTTATGTTCAATTTACGACGCATATATATCATTGCCCACGGTCCACTTTGCCCATACAGTGGGGTTACGTTACGAAAACAAACATAAATCACTGAATGCGTTTTTCATTTTGTTTGAATATGCTTTGGGAGCAAGAGAGTTTTATGGCTTACAGATTGGCAAGTAGCTGTAGGTTCTTTAGAACGTATCCGACTACAAAAGTGACGTGTAGGAAATTTCCCGTCAGTTTTCTTCCCCTCTCACGACATTCTGTAGTTAAACAAGGGCGTTATAAAATTTATTCGAGGTCAGCACAGCGCTATCAACGCCTCTGGTGTTGCAAACGGTTGCGACGTTATTAATTGTTCGTCAGGGCCCTAAATCTGTAACGAGTCAATCTATTCAATGTCAAATATATTTCTTTCAAATTCATGTTAAGTCATTCTCAATCAAATCAAGGCTAAGCCGAGATGGTTTAAAGAGTAACAAAGCCATCAAAAGCTAGGATTATAGTTCGATTAGATTGCCAATTTGAGTTACAAGTTTGTAATTCAAACAGGCCGTGTTCCTGTTGTTTCTGTCTGTCTGCGTCAGGTAATAAACAAGGTCCTATCGATGTTATCAATTTTGGGCATTCTAGCTGTCGACCTTCAAGGAATTGAAATGTAGAAGGGGACGGATAGCAAGCAGATTTTAAGTAAAGAGGAAATTGAAAGGGTACATTGGCCTCCAGTACTGTTTCCTGATCACCTTGTTTAATGTTCATTGTTAAATAAGATATGGACAAACCTCGCCAGATTAAAAAGCTAGACTAAACTTTACATTTTCGCGGCCTGATCTCCTCAATCCTGCGGCATATTGTTTACTATTTCAATAAAGTTAACATATTTTGTTTTATTCTCTTACTCTTCTTCAGAGCATTCATAATGTTGGTGTTAAGATTTCTGGAATACAAATTTGTTGCAAGTAAATTCTGTCAATTTGTATCTCGAGACTGCTCAACAAAGGACCAGTTGGACACGCATTTTAGTCGATTGATAGGAGAGCCAATAGGCTGATTGGCGACACTTGTCTTTGTGAAGGTCGGCTTGAGCATCTCTCAGGAACTTCATGACTTAGTTCCTCCATCCTCTTTCTATCATCGAACAACCAGACGCATCGGTTTGCTATACCATTAGTTAGAACTAAACGTTTTGCCCCATCTTTTGCGCACCTCTGGCGAGTGAAACAATTTGCCGGAGTCTGTTTCCCGATTCATATATACCAGTAATCTTCAAGTCAAGAGTGAGTAGGTATCTACTAGGTAAGGGTACTCCATCATAGCTCGCATGGTTACTAAGCATGAGGTGAAATAGCTATCTTCATTCCATGTCTGTCTCGTTGTGTGTTTACTAAATAAACGTCTTTTCTTTCTTTCTTTCATTTGGGTATGTAGCTTCTTAACTGTATAATTAGTAACAATTAAAACCCTTAGAGATCATCGTGTCGTTATTTTCCTATGCGTTTGACCTTAATTACACAATTTCCAATGACAGAGAGATGAAAGCTTGGCTCCACTATCCAGGTTAATTGGAAGGCCGTTAACTTGTTGGGTGGATTTTATTGCATTTTCTTTATTAGTTTTGTTTTACAATTTGTGAAATTTCAACAGGTGGTTAATAATGCAAATTAGCGTATATCATATTTAGAAATTTTTTTTGAGAAGAATTATCGATGCCAAGTAAAACATAATAAAAAACAACAATCATGCAAAATGCACCCATTTCATGATTTTGTAGGAAACATTTGTTTCTAGCTTTTTACTTTGAAGTCGATTTTGTTAAAAAGACATTATTAAAACATATTTAAAAGGATGAATTATTATTACGCAATCAATACTAATATAATAAAGCTGAAGAGTTTGCTTGTTTGTTTGAACGCGCTAATCTCAGGAACCGCGGGTCCGATTTAAAAAATTCTTTCAGTGTTGGATAGTACGTTTATCAAGGAAGGCTATAGGTTATATATCATCACGCTAAGACAAATAGGAGCGTAACACTAATATTTCAAAATCGGGGATTTGAAAACAAATACCACGCGGACGACTACGCGGGCACAGCTAGTTTAGATATGATAACGATAGTTTGTGCATTAAGGTGGTGGTAGCGTATTGGCTAGCGCACGCGTCCCGTACTCAAAGGGCACGGGCTCGATCGCTTGGGCTGTTTTCTGACCTAATTATGTTACAATTACCACGTGCTAATAACGGTGAAGGAAAACATCGTGATGCAACCTGCACATCGAGATAACCGATGTGTCAAAAATTTCCAAGCCGCCTTGGACAAGCGTGGCGGGTAAACTGTCCGTTGTCCTATAGTGGGAGGCCCGAGCCCCAACAGTAGGACATGTATGTGCTTTAATTACTATTACATACATTAGATGACTCACAGAACGGCACTACTACGTCCTTTGGAACAATGAAGTATGACAATTGTGACATATGAAATTTGTTTTCAAAAATGTTCAACTTGATGGGTGAGAAAATATCAGAAATAAAATAAATATCTGGAGAAGGTATAATCAATCGAACTGTTCTAATGCCTATCTATGATAGAGGATTGCCTTTTTTCATAATGGCTACGGAATCCCAAAAAACATCAATGCCGATAAACGTTACGAAAGTTCACTGTCATTCATCAACAAAGCAGACTAGACTTAGATTTCCGGTGTTCCAATTTAAAAGAATCTCACACAAATCAATCTTATTCTTATCCCGTGAGTCAACAACGCCCAGACTAAAGCGAACTCCGCCAACTTATGATAATGTCTTCAACATTTTTGATCCGGAATAAACTATTTCGTAATAGTGTGTCATCGCTAAAGCTTCAGTCAGCTTCCGTAATGTTTTATTTCTGGGTATATAGCTTGGTCCAGATGAAATTATATGGTGTCTAGCATAGATAGACTAATGGAGCGGCCCTTGCTGTAGGCGCCTGGAAAGAACACGGGGGGTTTTAGAGGGTATTCCGGCAATAGACCGGCCCAGACTCCACATGCCCTCACTCTGATCGGTGATAAAAATCCGTTAAAAGATTTCTCCTCGTTAAAGAACCAAAAAAAGGGAGAGCGGATATTTATAAAGCGTATTAATTATGGTTTGAGAAATCATTTAAATTTTAATTGTAATGTTTGCTCCTTAACACATAGATGTCACCAGCTTGTCTATGCATTACCACAGGTACAGCTGCATCAGCAGTTGGTTACTAACTGAACTAATCCCCTACCACTGAGCCTCAATGACGTAATGCATTCGAGACAGATACTTGTACATTACTATAATACACATAGACTACATTAATGATAATATTTTAAAAGAAAAATGATAAGATGTTATGTTAAGGCTTATTATTTTATATGTAAAAATATTCTTCCATGTGTCCGTATCCCTATAGATAGAAAAGATAAAACGTTTATTTATTACCTCATATAAACAATAAAAATGTACTAAAAAAGTAAATAAAAGCACAGAGATGAACTTCTAACTTGGCTCTAGGTCAGCAGATTGCTGATATAGTCAACCAGAACAGTGTTGTTCCACTTTTGACTAGTGAATTTATGTTTAATTTTATATTAATACTAGCTGTCCCCGCGTGGAACAGTTAAAAAACCTCTATTTTGAAACAGTCTTAATTGGTGCTCCGCTCCTATTGGTCTTAGAGTGATGATATATAGCCTATAGCATTCCTCGATAAATGGACTATCTGACACTGAAATAATTTTTCAAATCAGACTGGTAGTTCCTGAGATTTTAGCGTTCAATCAAACAAACAAACTCTTCAGCTTTATATATTAGTATAAGATTGACTAGCTAGCTTACATAGGCTAAATCGTCCATTAAAATGAGTGCGTGAATCGACACTTACCGATTGCCAGTCCTCCTGCCTCTCGATCCTGGTGGGCTCTGTGCGTTTGGCTAGCTCCGCCCTGCGGAGTTGCTCCCTCGCCCTGCTGCCGAGGTCTGCGGGGCCGACCTTCACGAACTGGAGGGGGTTCGCCGCCGGCTTGCCCGGGATCACCGCGGCTGTGTGCGGCCGAGTCGCCAGGAAATCGGCGCTATCTGATGTCTGCAACGAAACCAAAAACCATTTCATCAACTATGAACACAGTCAAAAATTCTTTTAACGCTATAAATATCATCATAACAGCAAATCAATATAGTTTGGTTTTTAAACTAGAGAGTAGAGTTTAAAAAGCTTAAACACCGGATGGTGCCATAAGAGGGTTTCATAATAATTTTGATGGATATTTTTGTGTAATTTGAGAGGATCCTTAAATAGTTTAGATTCACAATCAGACCCCTAAGGTGGCGCTGCAATCTGATTTCAGGTGTTTTTTTTATTTCATTTTCATAACAAGGTTAACGTCTGGCGAGCTATTAGGGGAGTAGCCATGTAAAAAATTAAGTGCATAACTCATACATGGAGATCCATATTCTGCCAACCCCCATAAGACTCAGAAGTGATAATATGTATGTATAACTCTTTCCTCACAGGTATGATGATATAATATATATGAGTATATTCCATCCACAATTAATTACAAACATTTTCAAATCATTGAACCGAAATTTTTTAGAAAATCCTTAATTAACAAATCTTACATAATCGAAAAGTCGTAACCGCGAATAATTTTGCAAATTTACCAAAAATTAACAACTTAAATCACATTGACAATTCGTTCGGCCATCTTGATTATCTTTAATCTGTGGCTAGACTTTCAGTTCAGTAATTCGCGCCATAATTAATTTTCAATACAATTAAAGCGAAACTGTTAACGGTTAAATGAACTGTTATTTTGGATAATCTGTGATTATTTTCGGTTTCTATTCTGTAACTGTTTTCGAGGTTAGTGCCTAGTTTACAATAATTACGTCGCAATTCTATTTGTCGCATAATTAATCTGTACCATCTATACTAATATTAAAGAGGTAGTGTGTGACGTTGTAGGGGGTAATCTCTGGATCTACTTAATCGATTTAAAAAATTCTTTTACTGTTAGAAAACTACATACTACATGACGCTATATACCACGGGAGCGGGACGGAGGGCCGGGCTGCACGCGATATACATAAGTATGCGAAATTTCAGCTCAATCAAAAACCGGGAAGTTTGTCAAATTTAACTTACAAGATTCCATCCGAACTTATATACATCAATTGCAAGTTAAAATAAATCATTTCATTTTTTAAATTTTCCCGACCTAACATTTTGAAAATTTGAATTCAGTCCGCTCCTCAAGTCAGTAGATGGATCAATGTATATCGGCCTTAAGTCCCCCCCCCCCCCCGTCCCCCTCAGTTTATATTAAATTTATTACACTTTAATTGCATAATAAGAATTAAAATCGAAATGTTTTATGTATTAAATGTAAAAGTTATGTATAATTAACACATAAAATTTAAATATTTGTACGACTATAACTCAGATACGGTGATAGTAGTCACACTGTTATACCAAATATTGTCTATACAACTCTACCTGTTTCTCTGCAAATAGAGGATTCATTCCTTCATTCTAAAAAATCGGATCATTAATCTCAGAGTAATCGGTGTACATACATAAAAGAAAACATACCGATCAAGTCGAGAACCTCCTCCTTTTGGAAGTCGGTTAAATATTGTTCATATAAAAGAGCAGTGTTAAAACACCTTGTTATTATCTTACTTTCAATAGTTCATTATTATTATTGGTTATTAATAATAACAGCCCATAAATGTCCCACTGCTGGGCTCTGGACTCCCACTAAAGGGGAACGGACACTATACCCACCACGCTTGTTCAAGGCGGCTCGGCAGGTTTTACACAGCGATTACCTAGCTGTGCAGGTTTCATCACGATGTTTTCCTTCATCGTTGTTAGCAAGCGATAATCATAACCATATTCACATTAGGTCAGAAAACATGGTGCATCCCTTCCGGTCAGGATTAAAACCCGCGCCCTTTGAGTTTGGGACGCGTGCGCTAGCCATTACGCTACCACGACTTCGCAACGTAACAGTTAATTAAATAAATAATTTAATTATATAAATAATTTAATTATAATTTGTACACTATTTGACTTGTTAAAATTGTGACGTCATGACAGCTCATGACATTTTGTTCGATGATTAAAAGAGTTTCATTTGATCCCATCCGAACAGCCATTTGTACGCGGATAAGCAGTACTGTACGTCTACTCTGTTCCCTGGAAGCCAGTGCGGGATTTATGTAAGAAAACCGCGAGGAGAGCCCTAGCAAGCTGATAAATACCAACTGCATTCCAGCAAATAGCACTATCCATACAAAATCAGAGAAAGTGCACACAACAAGTGCAGAATATAAACGCAATAGCAAGCGTTTATAATAACCAATCGATGACATACGTCACAACACTTTCGCGGGTAATGGCCGCCGCGCACACCGTGGGGTGCGTCTACTTCTTCAGTACAAGTTAATAGCAAGCAGGGAATGAAGGGACTTTCAATAATATAGTTGTTTAAAAATTAACTTGTCTAGAGTACCTATGCCGTCTTAACAGCCTTGAGAGTTCATAGTAAGGTAGATAATAAAAATTACCATGCATACCTCCGCATTGCACTTTTTGTTTTTTTTATTTATTGCGCTTTTACGAGGCGTCACGGCATCTAGTCCCTACGCTCTGTAGCTGGTCCACCCCGGGGAGTATAGTCACTCACTTGGTACAGCAAGCGCGCGGGGGGGGGGGGGAGTTCGCTGTCACCCGACAGCAGTGTCGCACTCCGGACTACACTAACTCTACTATATCCAGGGTCAGACTGGGAAGGTTAGGTTTTGTTTTTCTATAAGAATGTATAAATTATTTACTGCATTATATAAAATACATACTTAGAGAGAAATTAAGCGGGGGAGTCGAGCCATAGCTCCCTGGATGACTTTCAGCGTTGTGAGCAAACGGCCGCGAGCGAAACCCAGTGGAAGGTTCGCCCGCACTTATGACTGCTGGATGAGCGGAGTTGTTCCGCGCTGCTCATTCTGTCACACCAGGGAGCTTTGCGCCTTGCGATTGACAATGGATGAGGCCGCCTCGGCCGGCGTTTGTCAGGGTCCACGCGAATTAGTGGAATGTCATTTACCGTGTCCCTGTCTATAGACGGAGTAATGGAAGGAACACGAGGATTTGCACTGGGTATTTGGGCAGTGTTAATCTACCTCCACCAAGATAGGACCAGGCCCACGACTCTGCACACGTCCTCGCCATGATCCCCACGGTTATAAGTCTGTAAATGCATTTATCCTCGTAAAAAGCTATGGCCCGACTGGCAATTTCGACTATGTGGCCATTCCAACGGTATATCAAGTTGAAAATAAACTTGAACATAAATTTTGCAAAACAGTAGCTGAATGTCATTCAATACGTTTCCTTTGTATCTTAAGTGACCATTCAGATTTACGAGGTTTTGTAACCGATCTGCATAATAAAGTATTACGTTATAAAATCGACATGAACGGACAAACGGAAGCTAACATTTTATATTATTATGTAATTTATTCGAAACTTCTTTGCTATTTTTATGTTTGCGAAGAATAACAATGGTCCATTTGAGAATTTACGTGAAAGTTAGTTTTTAACTGTGTTACGAGATAATGAATTGTTTTGTATAAAATTTAAAATGTGTCCTTTACCAAGTAAGTAGGACGTAATTATTTACATCAAATTATTAGAGCCAGGCATTTTGCTGAATTATTTCTAGCGCAGCTTTTTCTCTTCAAGCCTCAACATGTTGCGAAGCGGTAGTAAATTTAGATATGGCTCCCATAGAGTAAATAATAACCATAAACAAAAATTCAAATGAATAAGTTGAGGTGAAGCTAAATAATACCTTAAAGATAATGCTTCAATGAGAATTCTTACAAATTCTCGTATATAAGAAAAGGTAGGATCTGCACCAGAAAAATATCGTGTTCATCATGCGGTTTCCTTTAAAGCCTTGCATCAAAACCAATTTAATAACAGCGCTTGCCGCTGAATTTTTGGTTAATCAATAAATTTGCCTGTTTGGTCATTCAAGAGCGTACATACAATAATAAACATGGAACTTAACAATTATAATCTGAATAACTCTACTACCTGTTCATCCCAATAGCCCGGTACTTTTTGTTCTGATCGCCTATAATAATACCTACTGGAACTTCTCCTTGTCCTCATTATAAGGTATAGATAGGGACAATCGCCGGTCAGTGTCACGCCACATTTAGATTAAATTTGTCGAGCGACCTCTACATGTTGTGTTGTGACCTCAAGACCCCACGCAAGACCTCCAAAAATCCGGGAAATTTTTATAGCCGGTGATTATTATAAACTAATACAATAAAGAAAATTTTACTTAGTTATATTCCACCTATAATGGCTAAGAGCACTAGATGGATGGATTGAGTGAAGGATGTCATGGTGATATGTAATGTGACAGATGACGTAAGCCAGTACAGAGTATGCAATGAAAAGACATACCGACCCCGAAAAATATACTTTAATGCGAAAAAATAACGGTACACAAGTTAACTATATAAGTTACTATTAATTGTTTGTGTTTCATATGATTATATTTAATAATAAACACTTTAGCTTTAATAATTGTGTTTTATTTTAAACTCCACATTTACAATACATTTAAGAAGAGCCATTTTAACCAAGGGACGCCGCAGAATGACAAGCAGTGTTGCCCACTATCTTTAACTATTATTACATTAATATTTATATGAATATCTGAAATCGAAACTAAGAATATTTTTGTTTCTTCGGCTTCCAGCACATACTTTAATTATTTCCAAATACTTTGCCTAACTAATTGGGGGATGGTGAAAGAAAAGAGGAATCCCTAAAACATAAGTACAATACTGAGTACAGATATGGGTAAGGTACCAAAGATATTAAAAGAAGCAGTAAAGGTGCCATAGTTAATAAAAGCAAAGAAGAAAGAAAGTAATATTTTTTCGCGAGAATGAATGCACATCAAACTAAAAAAAATGTAGAACTAACAGGATTCTCGCGTAAAACATAAAGAAATAAATATATAAAACACAAACCCAATTTGAAAAAAAGAATATGTACATAACATTCACGGCAATGAAGGCGACAACTCAGCATTATGCTGTGTCAATAAGCGCTGACAACGCATCGATTTTCAGTTGCAACCTTCACTAAATTATAAGTGACTCAAACATGTAAATTCTCATAAAGCAAGAAAGAATGATAACAAGAAACAAACACACGCCATTGATCGTTGGACCACGAAGACCGTGAAAGTGACTAATTAAGTAACAAATAGAAAAACAAACGCGATTAAAAAAAGAAAGTCGGGGCTATCCCTTAAAAGTTCACGTCGGCAGCTGCAACGATGGTCTAAAATTAGCCAGATGCAGCGTTGCTCTGGTCTAAATAACCGTACGGTATGCGGTTTGGGTATTTTTAGACAGTTGTTAGTCCACAGTTCGACACTGTCGTTTGTCACCCGTCTGATCTATATTCCGAATCCCACACACGGATTTACCGAAAGTTTTTTTGGTTTGAAAAATGCACTGAAGCAGGCTACGACATACTTTGACTATAGACACGATTCTTTCTAAGAGACAGGTCCTGGTCTGAGGACAGATCCTAAAAATACTTTAAAAGAAAATTAGGGCAAACCTCTTCAATGATTGGCAATCACCTCATTTATTCCAGAAATTAAGAAATCTAATTAATGTATATTTTATTTTGTAGCTATTTTATCTAACAGGGTAGTAAAAGTGCAGGACCCTTTATACACTAAAATTTTAAGGTAAAATTCAACCCTCACGCTATTGGCAACGGAAATAAAAGTCTAACCAAAACAAATACTCAAATGTGGAACCACAAACTAAGTAAATCAGGATACAAATCAAAATATAATAAAACACTAAACTTGACAGAAAACAGTATTTCTTGTCTATATACAAAAAGTTGATGTCTTAAAACCATTAACTATCTGTTATGTAAACATATAAATACACTAATTAACTTATTTGTAACTGTATAATTAGGAATTACCTTCAAAACCTAAAAAAAATCTTCCTGCTACAAAGATCTAAGTTTTAATAACACATTCACACAATGGAGCACTGGAGGGTAATTTTAGTTCGATTTTAAAAATTTCCTAAATGGCCGATAGAATGACCAGTAAGTTAAATTCGAAATTGGATCACGGTTATGGAACTTCAATTTTTGAAATTCCAATATGGCCGACAAGATGGCCGCGGGACGCGCACTCGCAGACTGAGTGTAAAATCACTTTCGCGGGTTTTCCACGAGAATCATGGAGTGGGGAAAGTAACATGTTTTTAATAAACATTATAGATGCAAAGTTAAATAACTTACGTCTGTCTTATTCAGGTTTTATTAATGTAAATTTTGTTGGAAGACACGAGGAAGTTATGTTGTGTCATTGAGATAAGAAGATAATAAATTGTTATGAGAACTGCTTCATTGATTTAAAGTAGGAAAGTTGCGGACTTTGAAGAGGGTGATTAAGATGCAACAAGGATTAGAGGTTAGGAAATAAAGAAACATAGGATATGTAAGCAGCGAAGCACATTGGAATGCATTATATTTATGGTAAATTTTATATTTTAACTTAACATAGGAGCTGTCTCAAAAGCGCAAGTCTCCAAGATCATCATAATCTTGTTTATATCGCAGGGGTAATGCATTTATGCGTTCTCTCGGACCCCGTGGGTGGTTAACTAGGGTATGTGGGCCTGGGGAGTGGTTCTGCGTACATGTGCTCCCTCCCGGTGGAAGGAGATACGAGATGTCGGCCGCCAGACCACCCACTTACACCTACCTACAAGCGTCCTTCTGCGTCTTTGTGGAGCGCCACGATATCTGGGTAGTTCGTCACGACGCTTCGACGCAATCCATGAAATTAGAGTGGCCTTGGAACCAGAGCACCCCACGTCCCTAAATGTGGTACGCTAGAGTCCTCCGATTCCCAGGTTTTACTTCTAGAGTAGTAACGCATTCTCTATTCTTAACTAACTACGTCTAGTTTAGACGCTGTCAGTTTGTACATCACTTTCAAAGACGTGGGATTACTGTTATTTCCTGTATATACTGTGGAGTTTATTGTGCAATAGTTTCTTCCTACAACTTCGTCCGCGTGGAATAGTTAAAAAAAGGAACTTAAAAAAACCCCTGAATTTGAAACATTCTTCACAACATTCTAAGACCAATCGTCACACTAAGGCGTGATGATATATTATAGCCTTCCTCGATAAATTAACTATTTAATTATATATTGTAGTTCCGGAACACAACTTATAGTGTATAATATTTTGACAACAACAATATTTGAGTTACCGAATCCATGTAATGTGCCCAATATATCTAAAGTGGTAGAACGACTGTTTTACTGAAAGAGTTTAATGTATTTTTTTTGCATGACGAATGCCTACTGTTTTTGTCATTTGGCTATAAAACCGCAACCGTCAACCAAGCTAATGCACATAAAGCTAGTTTGGAGAGGTAATAAAATTGAGCACAAGCTTATTCCGACTGTTCAAAACAAATGTAAGACATTTTTAAAGATCAAATTTTGGTTTAATATGAATTGATTTTTTTTAGAGTTAAGACGTTTTGCCGTTCCACCGGTGAACAGAAACATTGATACACGATACTCGTAACATAATTAGCAAATTCCGATTTAATAACAGGCAAAATATGATTAACTGCCTTTTTATTAAGATCGCGTGTGACAGAAAATGTTTACGAGTCATTAATTAATTTATAATTAATATTATACATACACTCTTACGTTTTGTTAATGATACTTTGTTTCAGTAAATTGTCGAATGATTTTAACCATGATTTTTTGGATTCCGTGACTATTTTGGCCAAAACGGAATCTTTATGAAAAGTCATGGTCGTCCGTCCGTATGTGTTTGTGTGTCACAGTATATGTGTGTATTTACTAGGTATATATGTAATCTATGTAATGCTGCTGTAGTGAAATCGGAAAAAATAAAGAGTGGGTTTGTCGCCATGCCAATAGAGGATATATTTTTTAATGAACAGTAATAGGTACCCAAACCTACACATAGTCGTTTAAGGTATCACTAGTCAAATAATGAAAAAAAAATATGAAATAAAAAATGGCGAGATATTATTAGTCCGTGTAAAGTGGATATTTCTGATAAAACCAAATGCGGAAAAGCTAAAAATACTTTCAGCAAAAATTATTTTGAATATAATTCGTTGCTTTTTTGCGGTTTTATAGCCAAAAGACAAAAACAGTAGACAATCGTCGTGCATACGGAACTTTTCAATGCCGTGATATCTGATTGCAGTTTCAAGTAAACATTGTGTGTAAATTCATTAAATTGCTTCGTAGAGCTCAGTGGTGGCATTACTTACAGGTCCTTGCGGAAGATCAGCGCTGGTTGTGAAACCAGCATTACTTTTTAGAACACCATAATTGATGTTATTTTACTATTTTGTCTTTTTGTATCTTGTCCTAAATTAACCTTTTTAAATTATTTGTATACGTCACGCACTTGGCCGATTGACAAATGTGGACCAATATATCTCTTTCAGTAAAAGAGGCGTTTTACCACATTAAATATATTGGGACATTAAACGGATTCGGTAACTTTCACAATCATAATTACCTTAAACTTAAATATGGTTATTGTCAAAATGCACAATAAACTCCGCAGTATATACAGAAAGTAACAGTAATCCCACGTCTTTGAAAGTGAATAAACGGACAGCGTCTCAACTAGACATAATTCGCTTGCCATAGTTTCGAAATGATTACAATAAAAATTACCAAACGATATTATATTTTTATACGAATTGACTTGCTCCGCAACCCACAAGCTGGTTAGTCCTGTAATTCTAACTATGTTTTAACGGTTTGAATCGCCGCATTTTATTCGATTTTTATTTCTAGGTTTCGGCCAATTTTTAGTAGCCTTGATCTCTTGTAAGACAAAGACGTCAAGTGTCTTGTTCATTCACTTGTTCATTTTAATTATGAAATTTTTCTATGGTTATTATTTACTCCGTAGCTTAGTTCTGCCTATATAGCTTCGTGCTACTACTGGTAGCGATATTAAACTATGATAAACATCGTGATCACGCTATTTTGTGACGTAACATATGTTGTTGTTACGTCAACACTTGTGATGTACAGACGAGCAAATTGATAGTACACGATTTGATGTAACCATTTATTAGTTGGTGCAAATCGACATGGTATTGTAATTAGAAAGGTCTGAAACTCGCATCGGGTCTCGGGTAGTCGAATAAATGGATATATCAATTTTAATAAATATAACCTATTTTGTATAGAATTGTCCTCAGTTAGTTACATAATCCATCAACAATTGTTGTATTTAAACATCAGCTGTCCGGATTTTTTCGTGATAGCATTGCGCATGGCATATCCGAATATTGAATACACTTTCCTGTCTCTTAAGTGTTTCTTTCAGTGACTTAAGAACTATGTAAATATTATCTATCTATAATATATTATAAGCTTAAAGACATGCCCAGAGGTTTGTTGTGGCGCACGCAGTGCCCTTAAAGGAAATTTTGAAAATATCGAAAAGTTGCCATAAAAACTAAATAAAATTATTTATTTTGAAAAAAAAACAGAAGAAAAAATGTTGGTCCTCTTAAGAAAATGGATTTTTTTAATAGGTTAAAAATTATCCAAATACAAAATCTAATCTATCTATCCCGAACAGTTACCGCGTCGCCTCATACGAAATACGCGATGCTCTTCAAGAGCAAAGCGAGCTTAGTTTTGCAAAATCGTGATATAAGCCTAATCAGAAAAATTCATGTGTTTGAAACGGGTTACAAAAAATTAACCTACAACTTTGGAGAATCAGAGTGCCCTAAAAAAAAGTGACAAAATAGGCCTGGACATGCCTGCCTATACTTACAAAATAACATAAGTCTATGAGTAAAAATTCGACTAAAAATCGCTGTCGACGGAGAGCGTCCCCAAATTTGCCTGTCAAATATATATCCATACATTTTTGAAAATAAAAATGACTGACAGGCATAGAGTAGAAGTGGGAACGGATTTTTTTTTATAAGTGGATTATTACAAATTGACTATGAAACCTTAAAACAGTTTTGAATGCCAGCAACAAATTAAAATTTAAAAATAGAACACATTACGATACCACTTACCAATCAGGACTGGCACAAAAGAATTAAAAAAAAGAATAATTTCAAATATAATCCTTTGAACTCGCGCACAGGACTTGAAAGACAAACGCACAGTGGCGGCATAAAACGCTATACACGACATAAGCTTTCACCACAGACGTGATGGTTTTCCTAAACAGATCGCCTACAATTACCATATAGTAATGTCATTCCGTATATGTAATCTCGCGTAACATTGTCTTTATTTATCGGGAATAGCAATTGGTTGATTTATACTTTTTTTATTTACGTACGCGAACTAACGTCGGTAAATATAGAAAGTGCTATTTATATAATGATGTTCCTTTAGAGGTTAGGTGTCAACTACAAATGTTTTATTTAGACTTTATGAACTGTAATATAGATTTATTGAGATAGTTTTTATAATTGTGTTGTGTTAAATAAAATAAAAGACATGCATAACTTCACGCCAGGTCCCTTGTGGGGGTAGGCACGAACAACAGAGCGCCATTCAGGCTTATTCTTACACACCTCACTTGCTTCTTTGACATTCATAGCTCTTGTCATGCACGCTCGTCTGTTCTTAAGGCTCCTGACAGACTAAGAAAGACTAAAAGACTAATAAGGCACCAAATTAAGTATTATGCAGAGATGGGTAAAGTAAGTTTATATTGCGATGCTATATAAACTTACTTTAGCTGGCCTTAGCTAAGTAAGTAGTAAGTTCTCAGTTATATTTAACAAGACCTATGTAATACTTGTACGTGATAAAAAATATTTGATTTGCTTTGATGTATAGAATTTTCGTTTATTTTCGCAAAATTCTGTTTTGTTTAGTTTTGTTTTACGGACTCTAGTTCTGTTCCTTTTTAAAATTAGATTCTAATATAAGTATTACAATATTGCTACACGAAATGTGTTTTTGTAAAAAGAAATATAACATTTATTGGCACTTGTCACGCAAGGAAACATGTACATCCAGGCAACCGGTGTCTGAAACCTGCTATTGCCCTTTAGAGAAGCTTGATGACTATATATATATATATGTCGGAGAAGGCCTCGTTCTCATGACATCTCCTTTAGTTATTGCAGGTTAAGTGGGCGTCATCAGGGTAAAATGCGAGCATAAAACACGTATGCGACGGTTTATACACTTTTAATTTAGATTTAAAAGACATTTTAACATAGTTTAGACCGAGCAGCGGGTTCAGGGCATCGCTCATAGTTCCATCTTCAATACTTTCTTTAAAACTCTCAAAGGTCCAACTCGACCTGTTGCCACCAACCAAATGTGCCACAAAAACATTATATATATATATATATATATATATATATATTATATATATATATATATATAATATATATAATATATATATATATATATATATAACATATTATATATATATATATAACATATTATATATATATATATATATATAGTTCGTTCCCATAAAATAGGGAGTTTCAATCCCAGCATTGTGTCATTTAAGCACTGATAAATATTAATTGAATACATAAGTAATAAAATTATTTTCAATATCAAAAAATAGTATAAAGGTAATGCACACTTGCTTTTATACGACTTCCTAGAACGAAATATATTAATGAGCAATGCAATAAAATATTCATGACACGTACCATAAAACTTATTACACGCCTAATTAAAACGTACGGACAACATATGTACATTCTATATATAGAATAAAACGTGCGCGTATGCAAATTGCAAAATAAGTAAGTACTAAATCGTACGCGCCCCACGACGACGCTGCGACTCTCGTAACGCATTATGCGTGTTTCTTAAACACGTGTGAATCTACAATTTAAAAAAAAATGAGGAAGCGGAAGTTTGTGTACTCCAATAATGATATGGGCCCATTCACGTATAGTTGTTAAGTGTTGGTTTTTAATTGCCTCTCTCCACACGGCTTCACATTGCCCAAGAATACTTTCAAAAGAATTAGATTATTTACTACCTTAGATTTAATATAATTGTAGTATCGTACTATATTTTCATCGCTTATGAATTGTCGCGCTTTGGTTTAGATTCTTACGATTATTAAAAAAAAACAGATCTTTGGTGGCCGAAGCAAGAAGTAAGTAGAAAGGGACATAGAAATTGCAATAATGAAATAAATAAATTATAAAATTAAGAATGAATTAAAGCGTACCTACTATTTTTCCCCTCCAAACCCAAATATACTATAATTTTATTTTGTGACAGTGGTTTACGGTCAATTTTTTATCCCAAGTGTCATTCATTTATTAAGATATTTTTTATTCTTCTAATTAAAATTTGTAGCGATTTAATAATAACTCATCTATAAATATAAATAAAATTGGAGTGTCTTTTTTGTAATATTGAAATAACCGCTTTTTACTACATGCATATGAATATATATATACGGTACATATACCAAAATAACACTTTTAACAATTTTTGTTTGTCTGTCTGTTTGTTCCGGCTAATCTCTGATATGGCTGGACCGATTTTGGCGGGAGTTTTATTGGCAGGTAGCTGATGTAATAAGGAGTATCTTAGGCTACTTTTATTTTAGAAAAAATCTTTTATTTCGGAATATCGGCGCAGCTAAGCACTAATATAATTCATTGAAATAAAAATGACTTAACCAGTTATTATTAAATAAAGAAAAAATAAACTGTTTTTTATATCAAGATTGAAGTTTTGACATTTTGACAAGTTACGTTATATCCAAGTTATCCTACTAAACCTACTAATATTATAAAAGCAAAAGTTTGTAAGAATGTATGGATATTTGTTTGTTGCTTTTTCACGCAAAAAATACTGAATAGATTATGTTGAAACTTTATAGTAGGTAATATAGCTTACACATCAGAATAAAAAAAGATATAATGTGAATTATCCAATATATAACAAAATATAGTAATTTTCCATCACCACGCGAGTGAGACCGCGTAGCGCAGCTAGAATTATATTATTTTATAAAAGTTATATTATTTCAATTTTACTAACATTTTAAGCAATGTGCACGCTAGCTAGTTAACTTTACAACATATGCCATTGCAATTAAATTCAGTAAAATATAAAGAACCGCCATCCAATAAAAACTTTAAGATATTTTAAAATTAACAGGAGTAGTATATTAAACCATCAATGTAATTTTAATGTGTAATGCAGTTGACAAATGGTGTCAAATAACGGCACATTCACGACCAAAATGGGTAATTATTTATTTTTAATTAACATATTCCAAAAATTCCCGGACGGCGCCAAGTCACAAACTAAACTTTAAGAAATGTTTTCGCATAATTACCATGTATCAGTAAGCAATAAGTTTCCGTTATAGTCATAAAACTCCGCAGGTATGCCCGCCGCTTCGCCTACACAATGAAATCAAGGTGGAGCCGTAAAGACAGTATATCAAGTCTTCGTGGGTGGTTGTTATTTTTTTGCGAAGTTGGTAAACAAGTAATGCCAGCCCACGTAATGACAAGTGATTACCGTCGCCTACAAAAGTTTGCAACACAAGGAACGAAGTCAACGTGTTTGTAGCCTCAAGATGGATGGATCGGAACTCTCACTTATCATACGATACACGTTTAGCTCAAGACTAAGCGTTTCACGCCGATATTCTGTGAGAGCATAGTATCTCATCAATCGAGCCCTAAGAGTTTAATCCAGAATTATTCCAGCATGGATCTACCTAGTGGACCGCTGACCCTCTAAAAAAAGGGTCTCGAAATCAGCGTAGTGTATAATACGACCGTCGTAACTTGGCAAATGTGAACATAGGCTCTGCGAACTTTAGAGCATGTACACTCGTGTGATGAGTGGGCGGGCATATGACTCGTTAGTGAATACAATTGGTCGCCTTTCATCCCTGTATTTTTTCATTGCTTTGTACTAGTTGGTCACTGTATTTTCTTCACGAGTTTACATGCGCTAAAGTTCGCAGAGCCTATGTTCACATTCGCCAAGATACGCCGGCCGTATTACAATAACAGTTTTAGTAATGGAATTGACACAGTAATAGGGGGGAATAGAAAGTCAATTAACTGAGATAATTTTTATCATCTTACAAAACATCGCAGTCTCATGTGTTTTGAACGAGCGAAGAAACTTAGGAAGTCATAAGTTTGTATAAGTAAAATAAGTCGAACAGCTCATTCGTTGTTGTTTAGACAATAATTAAAATTACCTAATATTATTTTAAAAGTATGGTGATAAAATGATATTGTAACACTTTTTCTTCTATATGCGATTAATTAAGAAAAATGTTACATGTGTCCACACCTCTATTGTGATCGTAACCTTCCATCGACGAGTCTGGTGGTTCAACTCCAATTTAGAACAGAATATTTGTCCGAGTGTATTTGGTCTAAGCGTAAGTCGGCTGCGTTATTTATAAATTAAATAATGAAAAGAACATCACTATCAAAGCAATTTTATAACTGTTAATAAAATGGTGCTTCTGTCACTTTACGATCAAGAGTCTCTGATTTAATTGATTATCAATAATGTTGTGCTCATATGAACTTCGAGTTTTATATCGACACCTCCAGAGAATACTACGCCAACTTAATTTTAGGTAGGTATTTTCTGTTTTTAAGTGAAAGGCACTCGGTAATTTCTTAACATTATGTTCATAAAAATTCATAAAAGATATTGAGAACCTAAAAGATTGTTAGTCTCTTAATATTTTTTTATAAAATTTATGAATATAATATTAAGACACTAGTGAGTGCTTTTCCCTTAAAAATAGAAAATACCTAAAATTAAGTTGGCGTAATTCCTTGGAGGTATCGATATGCTACAAAAAGCCATGAAATATTCGAGATAAAAAGTAAACAAATACATATCCAAACATTATTAATCATAACCAGCAAAGATTATAAACGAAACAAAGCTAAAAGCTTGAATAGTACTTAATCACAAGAACGTAACTTGATATACTGCCTATTTTCTCCACTACGCGAGTACAAACAATGTTGACCGACCAAAATGACCGGTGTGACACCGAAAACTACAAACATTATGCAATCGGTATACGGAATGAACTGTGGGTGCTTCGCCGTGACCTTTGAGTTCTTACAACAGCCGTGTAACTGAGGCCCTCCATGCAATTAACATAGCGCACCATATCCTTACTTTGGAATCAATACTGTTACGTACTGAAAAAGTACGCACACCTGCATGTCGTAAAACGCCGTTTATTGCCTTTTTCTGCATTCGGATTTCTTTTGTTTACTTCGTGTTTAAACTTTAAAAACATATTTTGTTATCGTACTTATTTATGGCCTTTTAGAGTCAAACTAACCCTTTTTTTTATTGCATTGCGTCGAAGCTTGCCTGATGGCGGATTAAGTCATAACGCCGCCCCTTTCTATTTGTACCTGTTTTATACGGGTTTTTACAGTTCTAATAAACTCTATAGTAATTACAACGACATTTATTTTGATTAGAGTCCTGTAGCTCGTAACAATACTAATATTTCAAAGAGAAAGAAAGAGAGAAGTATGTGGTTATTAAATTGAGAAGGATTTGTACATACATAACTATGCATTTTTGTGGTACACTTTACTGAGAAACTATCACACGTTCAGATTTGGCCTTTGCCATAGTAATTTTGATTTATTTCTAGATCTATGTTATCTATCATAAAAATAGTATTTTATTCTCAATTAGAATCTTATTATACGAGTATAAAGATTTTTTTTGGGGTAAAATGAAAATGAATGAAAATAATTTGTCCTATGAACTATTTACAGAAGCCCATATTACTCCTTATATTAGAAGATTTTTTTAAAACTATCTTAAAAATTATTACGAGGTAGAAAACTTTGCGAGCCCTCCAAAACCATTAATGTGAAACATACGATTAAATATATTAACTCTTCTGTATGTATGTCCCTGAACTCCTTCTAAACCGATAAACCGATTTTGATGAAATTTTGGTGAGTTTTAATGGTTCCCGGGATGGTTTCGATTCGCAATTGGATCGTATGTTTGAGTCCCTGGATGGTTTACATTTACAAATTGGACCCGGTAGGTGACGCCACAATTGTGTTCTAGAATTTTATTCTTTCAGGGCAAGACAACGCCTGCCAGGCCCATTATTTTTTATTCTTCTTAACAATATTCGATGAAAGAAGAAATGATTCTTTTATTTTTCCTTCCACCCATTTTAATCTAATATATAAAATTCTCGTGTCACAGTTTTCGTTGCCATACTCCTCCGAAACGGCATGACCGATTTTGATGAAATTTTTTGTGCTTATCCGGTATCTATGAGAATCGGCCAACATCTATTTTTCATCCCCCTAAATGTTATTAGGGGTTAGTCCACCCCTAAATTTATTTATTTATTTTTTAGACAAAATTTTTAATTTCTATTTTTTTATGATACAACATACAAAAATACATACAACCCTAGATTTTCAACCCTCTACGATCAACCCCTATTTTTTACCGGGCAGGACGACGTCTGCCGGGACAGCTAGTATTATATAAAAATTTTAGAACTAGGCATGTTTGCGTGTTTGAGTTTCTTGCGCCGCTTCTTCTCTTCAAGCCACAACATGTTGTGAAGCGGTGGTAAATTATATTAGGCTCCCATAGAGTAAATAATATCCATAAACAAAATTAAAACTAAATAATTAAAATGAACAAGTTGGCGGTAGGCTGAATAAAAACTTTGACAATACACGTTAGACAAATGTCATCTTTGTCTTCCGTGACCACGGCCACTGAAAAGCGGCTGAAACGTCGGATAAACCAAAATCAAATAAATTACCGCGCTTAAAACCGTTAAAACGTAAAAAAAGCTTATTCAAAGGGTTAAGTAAAATATAGTTAAGTGTCAAAATGGCGTGTGCCCATTTGGGGACGCCGTCAAACAGTCTAATATAGGCTCCATAAATAGACCGTGGCTTGAACACATCCTGTTTTATTTCGTCATAAATGTAAAAGCGGCGGAAACGGAAAGATAACAATTTGAGTTTCTTTGGCACAACAAACTCAAAACAGTTATTCTTGCACAATAATGACAGCCTATTAACGTCCCACGGCTGGGATCGGGGTTCCCGATTTGATTTGACACATGAATGTTTGATTAGCGCAGACTGTAGTACTGTACAAATTTAGAGGTACAACAAAAAAGATGGAATGATTGTGTGAAGGATGATATGATGATATGTGGTGTGATCGAAGATCTATGTCAGAGTAGAAGAGTGTGAAGACATATCGTGACGACCCCAAGTAATTGGGATATGGTGAAAGAAAAGAGAGAGAGAGACGACTGTTGCTTTTTCAGTAAAATTTTAGGTGAATTTCCAGTCAAATTTATTATCTAACTATGCCCGCGACTTCGTCCAAGCCGGACTTGAAATTCCCGAGACATAAAATACCGTAGTATTTGAAAACGAGAATAAGTTATCGTTTCATTTTTCAACTTTCGGAATTAGTGAATTTTTATGAACCCGAACATCTACAAACTGCTTCCGGAAAAATTCCCACTGGATTCCCAGTATAAAAAGTAGTGCAGATTTTAAGTCTAAGAATTTGTCCATTAGTAGAAACCGCATTGAAATAGGGCCAGTAGTTTTTACGTTAATTCCGAACAAACAGACATACAGCGAAGCGACAAAATCTCTAAAAAAATTGAATCATGCTCTCCGTCATTTTCCTCTCTCTTTCATTTCACCATATCCCAATTACTTGGGGTCGGCTCAATATGTCTTTTCCATCCAAACTCCTCTACTGTGACATACATCTTCTGTCACACCACATATTATCTTATCATCCTTCATTTATATAGCTAGTCTATTCCAGTTGTTTTTTTTTAATACCTTCAATGTACAGACACGTAATGTATATTCTTCCATGCCTTAAATCTATTATTCATAACGCATACAATCATCTATAACTTAAAAATTACAAAAAAGTTTACAATGCATTTACTCAAATGGCATTCAACTTAAGTCAATTATATCAAAAGACGTTGTTCCTCAGGAACATGTTCAATCTTACAAGCTACAAATCAAAATATAGTTCCCATTTTCGAAAAGTCGTTGTACTTTGTTATCAAACAATCAAACAAACGAGAAAGCTGACCGATATGCGAGGTCAGTGCCCTAAGGTCGGGCACTACTACCAGTTAAGAGTGTGTTACACTAGCAAATACATATTGTTACGAGATGCAGGACTCGAATTAAAATTCCGTTGGAATTATTACAGATTTTATTAGAACTATACATTGCTTTATACTGCACAAATACAATATGTCTCTCGGCGGCGTGGACTGAATTTCTAAGAATCACACCTGCCTAATGACTATCATAAAAGATTACATGGGCATACACAATGGGCTATTTTTTTAATTACAAAATTTAAAGTTTGAATATTCTTCCTAATTACAATTTTATACATTTATTCATAAGACATTCAAAAGCATAACGACCAAGTTATTTTCAATTTGTTTGGGAAATATACAATCATTAATATTCTTAAATATAAAACAAAATTAATACATATATCAAACAAATTTTTACTAAAAAAAGAATCCTTCCTACTAATATTATAAACGCGTAAGTATGCAAAAATGTATAGATGCATGGATGTATGTTTGTTACTCTTTCACGAAAAAACTACTGAATGGATTTTGATGAAACTTTACAATAATATAGCTATAATTTATAAAGATACTGAGCTGTCGCGGTAGACGTTGTCCTGCCCTGAAGAAATAAAATTTAGAACCCGACTGCAGCGCCATCTGCCAGATGTAAGGTATCCTATCTTTCAAGTTGGACCAAACTGCACACGGTGTGCAAATTTGATTAAAATCGGTTTAGTAGTTTAGGAGTCCATCGCGGAGAAACAACGTGACACGTAATTTATATATTAAGATAGTGTGAATCATACAAAATATAACAATATTCTCACCACGCGAGTGATACCGAGGGGCGCATCTAGTTTTTATAATAAAAATGGCTCAAACAATTAATTACAAAAAAATGTTTTCAAATTACCATAAGCGAAATTGCATGAAACGCTTAGTACTTTTGAAGAAAGTTGATAATTTGTGACATTATTATAAAATAAACAATGAAATATTTCACATACATATACTCACTATTGTAATCAAAACGTTAAAAGGTGGAACGAGACAGATATCGTTTATCTCACTCAGTTTTCACATCTGGCGTAATTAATCATGTATATTATCAAATGAATGGGTCGTAGAAATCCTGCGCAAGAGCATTGTGGCGTACCTTGTAATATTAAAACAGTTCAAAAGACTTTCTTTCATAACTTAACTTAGTTTTTTGACAGCATACGAGCGTTTAAAAAACGTCAGCGATTCAAAAGCGTGATTGTATATCGTCAAAATATTAATTAAATTATAGAACTATTTTCTATCTATATTTTTAGCTGGATTTAACGATTCTTTATTTATGATAAGCATAATTAATTTAGATTACGTAATCTATTAAGTACTCTTCCACCATAAATCTACTTACTTAATGAAAATATCAATGTCAATGGTAGAGCTGTTGCCGGTAGACCGAGACGAACATACCATGAACAAATATCAGAACTGTTAAAAAAGGCCAGGTAAAAAGCATTTCAAATAAACGCGCATGTATGAAGAGGTTAATGAAAGTAGGTGAAGCGAAAGTTGTTTGTCAGGATCGTCGCAAGTGGAGATCCATAGTCTCTGCCTACCCCCATGGGAAACAGGCGTGATTTTATGTATGTATGTATGTAAATATCAATGTCTACCGCAGCCAAGCGTGATAGGTATATTACCCATTTCATAAAATAAAGACGCCTGGGCCCGAAAGTGGGATGGTTATGAGTTGATATGTATACCATAAAATAAGTTTACTGAAGTCATGAAAAACAGCCTTAATAATAATAATAATTTAATTCACTGCAATTTCCATCACAATCAAGAATGCGTGTGCATGTCAGCGATAAATACTCGTAAGACATCGTATACAATATGTGTATTAGCTTAATTACGAATAACCTGATGTACTCAGTATCACATAACCAGAAATTCAATTTATACCTTATTGGGAATAATTTTAGGACTATCAAAAGATGGTATTCTTCATCCGTCCAGGAACAGTGAAACAATTGCATGCAGCCAAGCGTCCTGACGTAGGAGGCGGCAAAACACACAGCCAAGTGATAGGGTATTTTTCTGTCTTGATGGCTACCATCCCTGGTCTAGAATATGTACTTTGAATTGTGTTCCGGCATTAGTAGCCATGTTCAGGACTGACTCCCTTTAGAAGCCACAGCACCTTGGTAGCACCTTTGGTGTTACAAATGTCTTCCATAGGCGATGGTTACCGCATTCTATAACGTTGGCCATCTGCCTCTCTGTTAGACTCATGCAATATATTCAAAATAAGTTCCACTGGAGAACACTTTTTGAAGGTCACACATATAGGTTAAAATTTTAGTTTATTTCCTAGTCTAATATACACTGCTTAGCAACGTGTTATTGCTTTAAGGACAAGAGGCGGCAAGAAACTCCCCAGCAACACGTCTAGCTAAAAATTATATTTCTCTTATTCTATTTAAATCTCAAGTTTTTTTTATAAGTTTAATATAGAAGTATGTTATGCTCAGTAGTAATTGTGTTATGTAACACGTAACACTGACGTTTTTCAACCGCTCGTCTACCACCTATGAAGATGTTCACATAATCCCCCTGATGCAACCCGTGTGACATGATAAGCCAATACAAATAAGCAGATAGCCCGCCTTTCATGTTCAAAAGAAGTGTAGCAATGTTAAGATCTCGAGAGGACTCAAGTGGGATCTCGAGGTCAAAAATAACGTCTGCATTACGATCTTTAAGGTGCTTAGTAATTGATTTATTTAGCTTTAGCATTCTATTTATTATTATTGTAGATTCAACTAAGATCAATGAATTAAAATATTTAGTCTTAAACATTTTTTTTCATTGATCTGCCAGGGACTTCATTCATTTCATTATTTTTTTTATTTTTTTTTTTTATTCGTTTTTTCATTCATGGCTTGAAATCCCTGTGGGTTTCCCGGGATACAAGGTATCGCAACATTAATGAAACATGTAAGTTATCGTTTTAGTGGAAACTGTCGGAATAACTTATTTTGTATGCTTCATCCGAAAAACTTCAAACTGCTCCCGGGATAATTCCGGCGGGATTCCCGGGATACAAATATCACACATTTTATTGCGTTCAATTGGCTATCGATCCGTGAAAATATCACATTGGAATTCGTTTTTTTAATCCGGCCATTTTAAATCGTTTCCAAAAAAATTGACGCGGGTTTCCCATGATAAACAGTAGCAGATTTTATGTTTAAGAATTTTCTGTCGGGCATCGAAATCGGCCTAGTAGTTTTTACCTGAATCCCGAACAAGCAGACAAATCTAAAAAAAATGCATCATGTTCTCCATCGTTTATAGTTTCTTGCAGTTGCTTTTTTTAATATATTCAATGTACAGACACGGCATGTTTACAATTTTATAATATTATAGATTCACGTTCAAACTCGAGAGATAAAACAAAATATTTACATTTTTTTTACTGAGCGACTGCTATTCCTTCGTAATTCTCCATGTTACGGCATTAAATTCAATGCCACACCAATGAGTGTAATGTCCTAACCTATATATCTAACAAAAACAACCCAAGTACCTGGTGAAAACAACTAAACACGCCTTCACGTCTCGCTCGTATTTAGATCGCCGTCCATCATCCATTGCCAATTAGTAACCGTATCACGTCCATACAATCCTGCACAAGGCGCAATGTATATCTAACAGCCGTCGGTCACAGTTGTGACGTGTGCCTGTTACAGTTAACGACGGTAAATGTACCGTTTTGACGTAAATTGTGACACTGCTATGGCCAACCGGCCATAATACTGTGGTAATGGCTTTGTAAGACTTTCGTTCGGTACTTGGACACCGTGTTATTGATGTATAATAGAAATTATGTAGGCTTCAAGCCCCTGTTTTAGAAGAGTTAAATTTGAAGCGAATTTCGATGTTTTAATCTATACTCGTATTATAAAGAGGGGAGATTTGTTTGTTTGCGTTGAATAGGCTCCGAGACCACTGAATCGATTTCATAAATTCTTTCACTGTGGGCCAGATTTTTTTTTGAATCGGGGGAAATGCATTTCGCACACTACAGGGTCGTTTGCTAGGGATTAGACCAAAGCGATGCCACTGAAGATAGCGCAGCCACCACATTCAATCGCCGGCATGTGTGGAGACTCAGCAAGTTATCTCCCTCTATGTGAAGAGGTCACCCATGGGCCTATACTCCACTAAAACCACCCTCCTCCCATGTGCCCCGCGCTTAAGGTAGAAAGAGCGTGAGACTTGAACGTAGTTACGCCCACGCTGATCCTAGCGCATTGCAGACTCAAATCGTCAACAGAGGGTGACTCCTCCGCTCCCTGAGGCTCTTAGAGGGCCCCTGGCTGTGGGCAAGCTACACTATCCCTGATTGACATAGGCTATAATTTAAAAAAAATCTTAGATACCCGTGCGAAGACTGGGCGGGCCGCTAGTCTACAATATGCTAATACTTTTGAGTTTGTACCATGAACTAAATGAAAAGTAACTAATATAAATGAAGGTGCAACACTCAACAAACAAATCACCCGAAGAGTGTAATATTTCCGCTTTTGGGGTACTCGGTGTTAAGTGCGTATAATTCAGGTAAAACGATGAAGCACGGCTAGTGTAAAAATCATATTAAATCTTGTTAATATTATAAACGCGAAACTATGTAAGAATGTTTGTAACTCTTTCACGAAAAACTACAGAATGATTTGATGAAACTTAAAAATAATAGCTTACACATAGAATAATACTACCTAATATTATATATCTACTATGTAACCAAGTGTTATCTTAACTCAAATACAGAATTTTGATAGAACTTTACAATAATATAGCTTACACATCAGAAAGACACATATTTATAAAGATATAATGTAAATTATCCAAATTAGCTATACTTATGTAAATTAATAAAACACGGATTTCAATGACATAAAACATTCTGGCCTCATTAATTTTATCACCATAGAACACGGAAGAAGATCGCAACCTTGGCTAAAGCGGCTATAAAAGTCATCAGTCAACGAAATATCGATCGCACAACCTACTTCATCAGTAATAAGTAATGGTGTAAAGACGTAAATACGAGTTTCAAATGAATACTTAATGATATATGCAATAATACAAATTCCTAAGAGGTCAGATTTTATATACTGGCATAAAGGTTAAAAGTTGCTATAAAATACGATGGTGATAATTTATAGACCTGTAGTTGGAAGCAACAGATTAAATAATCGATACATAATAAAACTGTAGACATCGAATATCCGTACAACGAAAAAAATGCTAAAAACCGAGCGAGGGGGATGTAAGAATTGAAATAGAACTGATTTACATTTTTTTTGAAATCTTTTGTTTCTCGTTTATACGGGCTAATCTTCAAAAAGACTGGACCGATTTAAATGAAATTTTGTATGGTGGTAGCTTATATCCCTGGTTAACATATGGGATACTTTTGATCTTTTGAATGGACGTGCTTTCATACCACCATGAAATTCTCTAAAATACGTCGTCGCCACAATGCAACGCGTACGAAGTTTCACGCATGCTAGTTTCCTATGCCTCTATAGCATTTTTACTAATTTCAATATAATTTAACTTGTTATCAAAATTTATACAAATCTGTTGGTCTTACAATGCTCTAATTTATTGAAAATACGTTCAAGCTTACACATTTAACCTGAATAAACACAAGCCATTTTAAATGAATTGTTGTAATTGAAACAACTGTTCAATTAATGGGTGCAATGCTCTCATAATTGGTTCACCAGGTCAAGGAAGTGGATGAGTTTGTTCAAGTGATATCCAATGTTTCATGGGTATTAATATTATTATAATATCGAGATGTGTCTGGGTTATTAATTAATACCCACCACCACCACCCAATACTAAATGAAAATGAAAATATTTATTTCTTCGAAAACACATGCACAATTTGTTAACAGTTGCTGGAATTTCTTTTAAGCAAAATTTACTTGTAGCAGAAGATCTCGCTCTTCCATACCTTCAATATTATTGTATTTGTAAATATCGAAAATATTTTCACGTTATACATGACATAAAATTGATATTTAAAATTATCTTATTATAAATTTTGTAATTGAATTACTATTAATTAATACACAATAAATTACTTAATTAATACACAGAAAAGAAAAAACCAAACACATACATGGCATTAGATAGGATAATATAAACAATGAGTATAGACATGAGGTGTGTGCCTCACTGCACATGCACTTCCTCACAACACTAGCCTGTGACAGATACACTCTACATTAGTAAAAGTTAAGTATTAAAATTGGAATAAATTAATATAATAAGTTATTCTTAAGGCACACCACAACATAAACATACATTCATTAAATGTCACACACAATATCAAAAGTAACAAATAAGCGTCTACAACTTCTAAACTTTTTCTCAAAAACTGTAATAAAAGGGTACTGATCTCGAGTCCGTAGAGTTGTTTAAAAAAATATCGAGGTGTTAATAAGTTAGAAATTACTATAATGTATATTTTTGTGTGTATTTGAATGGGTCACCGGATGGTTTAGATCAGTGGTTCCCAGTGGGCGATAAGGCCCCCTTGTGGGCGCTGCAGGCCTAAAAGGGGGCGGTAAGAGACCCAGAAAAAAATGGGCATTAGCAGGTGTAGCCCATGAGAGTTAACTTGAGACCACAACGTCTCAAGTTACCTCTTGCGGGCTATAGTAAGTCTGTTTAGAATGAATGTTTAATGTCCGCTAATGTAGCTCTCAATAATCAATTAATTTAATTGGACGTTATAGTGGTTTTTAAGTAGATGAAAAAATGGGGGCGCTAAAAAAAAATATACTCAAAGTGGGCGGTATACAATATAAGTTTGGGAACCACTGGTTTAGACTCACAATAAACGGTAGGTGGCGCTGGAATCGGGTTATAGATTCTCCTAATCTCCTGCACCGATTATTAAGATTTTTTGTGTGTTTGAGTCGGTCACCGGATGGTTTAGGTTCACAATTGGAACCGGTAGGAGGCAATAGAATATGGTACCAGATCTTGTATTTTTTCAGGGGACTTAGCCGCTAGTTTTTAATATAGGTCTATCTGCATTTAATGTAGCGTTTCCGTTTAAAAGCGGAACTTGAACGAGTGGAACAAAGGCGGCGTGGATGCAAAACGTATATAAGTAAGAGGAGTTCCGATGATAGCAAGGGCGGTTCCATTAAAAATTGACCTTTTAGGGTACGAGACTAATGTATCTATGTCTTAGGGATGCTTTACACCTACGAGTGATATCACTGATGCCTTTAAATCGTAGGAGTAAAGGATTTTTTGGCTTTTGTTCAATTGTCGAATCCGTGCCGACTAGTGTGGGGACTCCCTTACGCTCCTGTGCGACTCCGCTATTACTCGATAACGAAGTAAGATAATTATTTATTACTTAACAATTTGAAAGGTTAGATGAAAATAGTCTCAAATGTGCTAAAATATTCATCATTAATAATGTATGAACTAGAAGTATATAAAACGATGTCATCAAAATCCACTGATCTCTTTCTAAAATTGTTAAAACGAGCAAGATAGCAATTGGGTTAGACTTTCTCCCTCCAAGGTCGAACCATTGTGCATTGTTACATTGTTATCTATGGGAAATATTACCATGGCGTGCGTTTATGGGTTGGTTGGTTAGATACAAAAAGTTGGTCGGTTTTTAACACAAATTTTACTTTATTTCTGATATAAATTTTGACGTACTTAGCACCATTCGGAAGCCGATTTATTTCACATCAGTCATGGGAGATCGTTTTAAAGGGGTTTTATTTTTACTATTATAAAAAGGCTATGAAATCCTGAAGAGCTAAATCGCGATTTCACCCGCGTGGAGATGGAATATCGTTGTATTTTGGATAATTCACACTATATATTTATAAGTTGTAACCAATGTGTAACGATGTATTCTTACAAACTTTCGCGTTTACAATATTAGTAGGATAAAACAAAATAAGGCTCCTGAACAGAGTTGGGAGTGATACGAGACATACTATACAAAGTAGTACGCTTTACTGTAGCCAGTAAAAACTGCATGCATCTGGCCACCTGAGTCCATATTTGAAGTAAGATAATCTACAAAAGTAATAAGATTTGATGTTCTTGAACGATTTTTCAAAAACCCATGCTGTTCAGGTAACTAAACGGCATGAAGTGCAGAGTAAACGTTAGTATACACGATTCTTTCCAAAACTTTAGCAAAAATGCATAACTTTGAAATAGGTATATTTTTAATTTCACTTTTATTTCCATTTTTATGTACTGGGGTAATAACTGCTGACTTCCAAATTGTTGGTACTGTGCCCCTGTTAAAGATTTCTGAAATAAATAATTAAGTAAATATATAGCTATATGGCTAAATAGCGATAATGTTACTTTAACTGTCGATTAAATGTCTATGCACCCCAGCATTAATAGAAAAAATAAGAACGTTTTTTTAGGCACAGTCCTAGTATTAGGTCAGATTTAAATTACTCATTAGTTTTATTGCCTAAATTAGATTTATAAGTTTAAAATTGTATCTTTAAGATACAATATTGTTACGAGTCGCGAGACTCGAATTAAAATGCCGTTAGAATTACTATAGAGTTTATTAGGACTATACAAACACGTATAACACAGTTACAAATATAACCGAACACAACAAGTCCAAACGTAATGCAGAAGGTCGTAATTCAATAAAACGCGCAAAGTCCGTCACTTATTAGATTCCCAATTGTAGTACACACGACTCGCTGGTGGTTTTCGATCGACTAACTCCTCCCTCAATTGGGCCATTGCTTTATACTGCACAAATGCAATATGTCCACCCGGCAGCGTGGACCGAATTTCCTCGAACCAGCTTGTAGTTTAAATCCGTAACACCTGGCTAATGATTACAATACAACATTAGGCCGTATGCCAATAAGTAAACAAATGAAGACGACCATAAATGTATTTCAATGTTGTTAGTTCAAATACCGACGAGTAATGAATGTGCATTGTCCCAGATGTGCAGGTGATTTTTTTGTCATTTTTTTTTTTTTTTTACAGGAATCATTGCGACGGGGGATTCGGGGGAGTGGGATCGCGGTTGATGTAGCCGAATACCATAAAATGTGCATGATGTGCAGGTCCGGATATGCGTGAGCTTACTTCGCAGTCGTGGACCTACTGTTGGAGTTTCGTACCATGAGACGCCCAACCGTTGGATGTTTGTCGGACTGAGTTTAACAATATTTTTAAGAAAAAAATATGGAGTCATATTTTACAAAAAATTTGGAAATTATTAGTTATTGAATTTTGTCATCACCGGGTTTTACTCTTTTAATTCGAGAACTTTCTTTGGGCTCAATTAAAACGTCATTGACATAAACCTCTTACTGCGTCCACGCCGCTTAAATATACAGATTATTCCACCCGGCTCCGCTTGACAGGCGTTGACAATATAAAGACAGTCTGTCACTTGACGGCACTTTCTCCAGGGATTAGAGCGCTTGGGACTTGGGTCTAATCGGGGATTTATGCTAATAGGCACTTGGATTGAGTTTCACTTTTGAATTATTGAATACCGTTAGTGGTCTAATTGAAATTAATATACGAATATCTACGGACAAGTCTTACGCTTTATGGGAACCAGCTGTTGGGAACAAATGTCAATTTATACTCCTTCCGCCAGGTTTAAAAGGATTATTCAAAATCAAATTCAAATGTTTTATGCTACGAAGGAATAAAATCCACTACGCTTGACTCTAAAACATTCTTGAATCCACCTGAACATAGCCAAAAAATTTCATCGAAATTGGTCCAGCCGCTTAGGAGTTCAGTCACATACATATGCACAGAAGAAATAGCGACGTAATTACATTACTTATACATTATTATACATACATTTTGAGAATTTCTACGCCGCAAATTGATCAAACAAGGTTTGCACTCAGCATATTGCTGTGCCGGAATTATATCCGACACAACGCTGCTTTCAGTGCAAACTTTCCTTTTGGCGTAATACTAAAAGGACCAATTTTGTTAATAAAATAATAAATAAAACTAATTCTACTTATGTAATACTAGCTGCGCTCTGCGGTGTCACCCGCATGCTGATGGAAATCTTTATAAATTATAGCCGATATGTTTTTCTGATGTGGAAGCTATATTATTGTTCATCAAAATTCAGTCAGTGGTTTTTGCGTGAAAGAGTAACAAACATACATCCATAGATTATAACAAACTTTCGCGTTTGTAATATTAGTAGGATTTAATTATTAAATCAAATAAATAAATTTTAATAAAACCAACAATAAAATACTTTGTAAATTAAAATAAATACTCCTGTAAAAACTTGTCAAATGTCAAAGAACCAAATGAAAGGAAGAAGGCTAATTAATGAAACAGAATATAAACAAGGCATTAGTATCAAAATTAAATAGTAAGGAGCCTTCACCACTACTGTTTACGAGTTCACGTTCAAGAAAACAGGGTGTTAATAATATTTATATATAGATCAACAAGTCTTGATACTTGTTAACAGCAATTTCCCACACGTGTAACTCTGAATCATAAAATCAAATTTGGCAATTAGGCCGGTTCTCTAAATTAGTTTTACGTTTAATGTGACATTTGATAATGATATGATTTTTACAATCTCCCATAAAGTATACACAAACATATTATTAGATATTTAAAAACCTGACGTGAATCTTCCGTGACTTAATTAATTAAATGTCACAAATAATTTTAATTTCAATATTTTGGCTTTAATTACATACTCGTATTTAAGTTGAAATCCGATTTATTGATAATAAAAAATTAATCATTAATATCATTACAATAATTTACTTTTCTAGTTCCAATCTACTAATAATATATAAAATTCTTATTATTTTATATATCATTATTAATATTTATATCAATTACTTTTTGTCTGTAATTTTATTTCGTGCATGAACGGAGAAAATAATAAAAGTAATAATAATATTACCCCTTAGCCGCTCACACCCATGTTGCTCCTAAGGCATTTTTTGGGGCCCATGTAGGGAGTGGCGAGTCACCGTCTGCCCATTTTTCCATGTTCCCCGAACATTGCGACGGGCAGACGCCATAGTCTCCATATTCCCAGACCCTTAGTACCACTAGCAGTTCACCGAAAATAGCCCGGTACTCTTTGTCCTCATTTCCCACAATAGGCCTGCACTGGCCGGGGCTTGTCCTTGGGTGCATTATTATATGGTATAGACAGGGATAATCGGCGGTCAGTGTCACGTCACATTTACATTAAATTTGTCAAGAAGCCTCTACGTGTCGGTCTTCCCATGGCCTCACGCAAGCCCTCCAAATGCCCGGGCCATTATAATTATTACACTTTAAAGACATAGACTGTACAATATACATAATGCTATATAAATGTAATTTTTGCTTAATTTTTTGGTTGTCAATTTACTTGATAATCTAGCAGCTCAAGACAATGTATTTATATAATTTATTTGTTTTTTAATTTTAAAAGATCTTTGGACCTTTACCGTTGTGTCGTACTTTTTCTTAGTTAGCTATGACCTTACATTACCTTATATTACTGTTTAACTATTACCTAATAGGGCTGTGACAAAGTTTGTATACATCTTAATGGAATATTAAATGATTGCAATATTTTTAAAAAGATAAAAAATGGTAAAGATCATTTTATGCAACAGATGTTCACGGCGGAAGCGTTTAATTCCACCAATTGACGGTGTCGGCCACACTCAAAGGGCCAAGTACGAGCCAATTGACTTTCTTTTTTGTTGGGTTAATATATCACGAAGGATAAGGAAGCGGCCGTACGTTTTTGCGATTGGCCAAGGACTCGTTTGTTAATTAAAGTCGGGAAGGGATGTATAAAGATGAATATCTGTTTTTTGTATGTTGTTTATCATCATCATTCAAGTATTACATCTTTAATACTGTTCGAAACTAGTTATATCTGATAGAGAAGAAGCGGTGGAAGACACTCTCCAGCAACACACCTATTCTTGTCTAGCGTGGTAACAGTTCTATCCTGTGGTGGTTAGGAGAGATCCTTGAGGTCCGCCTTGTTACTCCCTTTCCTCCGCCATGCTCGGGCATCAGCATTTTTTAAATGAACTTCCAAGCCCTAAGACTGCATAGCTAGGCATTTCTTCTCCTTCTCTACTAAAATCTAGTTACAGTTTTAACGGTTGCAATTAACACTGCATTCAGTGTATGTCGTCTACTTTATTGCTCAAACCAACACCAAGTGAGTATCAGTCCAGGAATACCGAAAGAGAGATAACTTGTCATTCAGAGATAGAACTTCAAAAAGCATCTAATGACAAATATTAACAAAAACCACTGAAACTGATCAAACCAATTATCAAAAAAAATAATTTAATATTGTTACGAGTTGCAGATTATTATAGAATTTATAGAACTAGAACTATACAAACACGTATAACACAGGTACAAATATAACTGAACACAACCAGTCCAAACGTAATGCACGATTCAATCACACGCGCAAAAAGTCGGTCACTAACGTCTTGCTGCGCTAGACCGCCTATCCCTCCATTGGGGCATTGCTTTACACTGCACAAATACAATATGACTCGGTCGCGTAGACTGAATGTCTTAGAATCACACCTGGCTAATGACTAACATAAATGATTACAATACACAATGGGCTACTTTTCTAATTACGAAATTAAAACACAAAGCAAACAAAAGAAGTCCCAATGCCGAAAAGGTAATAAAATGTCTGCAGGTGTGAATTTGGGTTTTGTCGGCATTCAGGTCGTAACAATATTACCACTTTAAACTTTTTGAAAAAAAATATACAAAATTAATTACATCCATTTGCAATACTTTCAATAAATTTAATAAATATGTTACCAGAGCAATATCAAAAATTATGTTATTGGTCATAAGAAATTTAATTTAATACAGTTATGTTGCCACACTTATATCTCTACTCCATTTCGCTTATCATTGCTCGTAATTTAATCTGAACTAGTTGACGCCCGCGATTTTGCTCGCGTGAATTAAATAACAAAGATAAAAGACAAATTGCGAGATTGACGATTCGAAACCGATTCTTGAATGATGTATGAAATAAGCAAACGAGCATATATAGAGTTTCGTCTATATAATAGAATGAGACATAAGCGAGAGTTTTTACCAAATATTGTGTTTTTTATTGCCGGAGGACCTACATTATACAGGAAAGAAGAAAGAAAAACGTTTATTTGGTCATCACACAACGAGACAGACAAATGGAACGAATTGTAAGGTGATGGATGTGTACTAAAGTCTCGCGATGGTACCAAATAGGTGCAGTTCAGCATGTGCCAGGCAGCAGGTGCCTGACGCTGGTTTTCAACTGTACCCTAGGACGTGCTTTTAGTAGGGATGGAAGGTACACCGCTGATATAGAAAGAAGAGTGAATTTGGGGAATAGTGTGAATGGAGCGTTAGGTAAACTTCTACACGCTAAGAACCTCAGCCAGAAGGCCCAGCTTGCCATACACAACGCGGTGCTGGTACCTACGCTCACGTATGGAAGCGAGAGTTGGGTATGGAATAGAGAGCACGAAAGTAGAGTAAACGCGGTCGAGATGCGAGCACTGCGCAAAATCTGCGGAGTGACGCTCGCGGACCGCGTTCGTAATACCGAAGTAAGAAAGAGAGTTGGTCTGAAAGAGAGTGTCGGGGTGAAGGTAATGTGGGCATGTGGAATGAATGTATTATGAAAGAATGACTAAACAGATATGCAATGCAAAAGTGGATGGATGCAGAAGTCGCGGAAGGCCACACACCTCCATGATCAAATCGATCGTGTACTAGCAGAAGGTGATGTCAGGAGCCTTAAGAACAGACGAGCGTGCATGACAAGAACTATGAATGTCAAAGAAGCAAGTGAGGTGTGTAAGAATAAGCCTAAATGGCGCTCTGTTGTTCGTGCCTACCCCGCAAGGGACCTGGCGTGAAGTTATGTATGTATGTATGTACATACATAGAACACACAGGCTGACGGTCCAACTGACGGGAAGTCATTCCTTTCGTCTATGAACATTGTAACACCAGTGGTGTTCCACTGGCCTTAGGGGCTTTGGATCCTGGCTACTGATACCGGAAAATCACTCAAGGTTAATTTGATTCGGTGGCACACTCTACACCAGGGGTGGTAGCCATCTAGATGTGCAAATAACCTACCACTTGACTTAGACTCAATTTCTAGCCTCTTAAGACAAGCCATCTGGCCGCAGGAATGAGTTGTCTTTTCGTGTGTTAAACCTTTCTGAATATAGAATATACTATAATTGTTCATATTGTATAATAATGTATTGGATTTAGGCTAAGTGCTTTTTATTTAATATTTAGTATTAGATAAAATGTAACATTTGTACACCCTTAGGGTTATGACATGTGATACGCTTGTGAGCATAACATCTCCTATTGTACCATGTCTTTGACAAATTAAGATTTATTATTTATTAATAAATAAACAGATTAACAATGAAATAGATTATTTAAGAAATCAAAAAATATTCTGAAGAGTGAACTATGATATTATTATTGTGATGTAAGGTTCTTGAATAAATATAACCTTGATCTTAAACTGGCTTTTTATTTTCACTTTTGTAAGTATCTTTTTGTCGTACAAAATGGTCTCTGCCTAATTCATTTCAAAAACGGTGTCTACTTTTATTTTTGAATTCCCACCAATGAGAGCGACTTTTATACTCGTCTCTCATTGGTTGGTCAAATCTTTACGTCCTGGCTAACAGAGGCATATTGGCATTGAGTAACGAAATAGATTAAGATGTAGCTGATAAATTAAATAAATAAGGAAATTGAAATAGATATTTATATGTAATTTGTTTTATGATTATAAATTATTATTTAAACATGAATGGAAAACATACCGTAGATTAAAAGAATGTTTTTGCTAAGTATTCTAATACGCTAGCACTCGTCAAACGTCAAAAGTCAAATGCCAAAAGGCTGACCTTGAACTTGACCGGCTTTTGTTTACGAATGAGAATTAGGTTAAAAATACAAGTTTTATTTATTACAAATGCTTCCAATAGAAATAAATTGAAATACTATAAATGTAAGCAAATGATTGAGTTGAAAGCCTGAGCTTGTGGTAACCAGGATCGTGGTACATTTCAAGCAAATATAATATAAAATTATCTACGACTAAACGTGGTAAGTGCATCCACTACAATTCGGAAATTACTAGCGCATACCTATTCCAAGCGTGTCTTTACTAAAATATGAAATATACAGACACGACACTTTTCCAACATATTATTAGGTACAACAATTTACTGCGCAGACAATAAAGTCATGCGAGATAACGAGTAAAACCGTGCCACTTAACAAGCGTAAATTCAGTCAATAAAATCTTCAACGGTGTCAATATCATGCCGTGAAGGCTTTCTCCTTTTAAGTAATTAAAGTATTAATAATAAATTGTAACAAGCAATGTGCCGGATCTGGGTTCGAATATGGCATGAGACCAGTCACACGACCTAGGCATTGGTGTTGAAGAATTTCACTTTTATGTAGTACTCTTACTTCAATATTTAGTATTCCGTAGACAATTTGAGAATTATCAACATTGTTAAATTAAGTGCGACTGGCATTAATTTTCAATTGCACAGTCGTGGTATAAAAATGTTCGCCAGTTATCTTTGACGGTCCGAGAGTACATGTTACCTTTCCAAAGTCACAGAACAGACTGTTCCACAGAAATTACGTTTCACAATTTGACAATAAAGTTAATTCATTTTATATATTTTCTAAGAGTTTGTTTATACATGTAAATCCTTTTGATTGGTTTTAATATTTATTTATCGTAGTTATTATATCCTCTATGTTTCTTATTGTTAATCTCAACGTATGTCATTGCCAAAATTGCAATTTTCCTTTTTCACGATTGTATATTTTATAAATGTAGCATTTAATTTATTTATTTACACTGCGCAGGACAGAGGGAAATGGCGTGCTCTCTCGTTAAGTTAGCATTTATTAAAATGTTGGCACTTTTCTTTCTTGTACTCATGCAAGCAAAAGTCGACTTTAAGGTGAAGAACATTTTCATTCTACGACTATGCAAATATCGCGGTTTTATTTCACCATTGTGTAGCGTTATAAAACTAAAGTTTGCAGTTAAATTTCAATCACATAAGTTTAATTAATATATTAGTTAAAAAAGTAGGTAGTTGACTTGCGAAACTGGTAAGGTATAAGTATAGTCATCATCGTTTCGAGATAATTTTGATAAATTATCTATTAAGTAAATGTCTGACCAAACTAATATTTTATTAGATACTCGCTGAAGTAACGTAAAGCTCGATGCAGTTGAGCCTTAACTAACCCAGTCCCCGTATAACCGACCTTATTATATATTTGTAACCTAGTCTAGAAACATGCACGCTGTAATTTGTAATTCTTAATTTGTAAGGAATATTGGCTTGTAAAAATACGCATGAAATGCAAATAATAGACAGAAGGATTTGTGACGGGTTATCAGGAGGTGTAACAACAGGATTTGGGCAAACAACAGATCACTCAAATTCGAAGGGGTAATAAAACACCAGTAAAGAATTTGTATTGATTCGCAACACTGATATATATTTATTCACAAGTTAACAATTACTTATGTAATTCAAATATAAATAAGGTTATAGACGTCATACTTTCTGGAAAAAATGACGTTGGCATACAAAACCTTACGTAAATCCAGATATGACGGAAACAGGATTTCATTTTCGACAAAATGGCTATGGAATCCTAAAATATAGGTGCCCTTAATAATGCAAGCAAATGATGCATTATCATAAGATTTAAAAGTTTAATCAAGACATCTAAAATGCCGCTTGAAAACAAAAAGTACTGCGGCGGCGGCGTCCTTTACCTAAATGTGTCGTTGCATTTTAAAGTTAAAACGGCATTGTTCGTTAGTAATGCACATAATTAGCCGCCGGTTCATTCAACATTCAGACAAATGTTTTTTATTGACAGGTCGGAACCTTGGCTTTACTTGGCACTGCGCTTAATGAAGTTTGTCATCAATTAGCATTTAACTCAACAGTTTTTATAAAATATTTAGGGCGTGGCCTTACGCGGCATTTTAGCGGCCCCGACACGTGATTCGAATAAATGTGGACTTATGATGTATTTTTCTTAATATCAGCAGTGGTTTCACTTCAAAGAAATCGCCCGTAACACTTCCCTTTTTCTATGGAATGCTTTGTATGTGTTGGCAGTATTAAATTTTTTTAAATAGGTTTGCGTTTGACCACGATCACGTCCAATGCCGGAAGATGGAGCACGCTTACCTAGATAGTACCTACCTTTTCACACGAGACTTGAAGATACGAGCGAGATAGACATTCTACAATTCTGCGATACGTAGAAAGAACGTGGAGTGGCAGTATAATGAACTTAGTTTTAAAACGCTGATATGAGACTTCAAGAAATGAACTACTATTTAATGAGTTCTTAATATGAGCTATTTTTAAGTTCAGCGTTCTTTATAACACAATTTCTTTATAACAACATCTTCTTTATAACATAAAAGATTCGTTTAGCCCAACAGGACACTCAGTAGACAGACTGACGGACAGACTAATTTTAATACCCTACACATTCTTGTAACATTTATTGTTAGAATTTAAATAAATAGGTAAATAACAGTGAAGAAATTATACTGCAAGTTGTGTTCACCTATAATTAGTTTTTACATTGCATTGTAAACCTTAGTCATAAGTCTAGTAACTGATTAAATGTAAAAAACTGTTGGTGATCCTTATTAAAATAAATAAATAACAACAACTTCTTTATAACAACAACTTCTTTATAACAATAACTTCTTTATAACCCTCCGTGCTGAAAGGACAAAAGAATATTAATTCCTGCGGAGGAGGCCTATAGTAAAAGGCGACAAAACAACCCACAGCCAGGTGGTAGGGCATTTACCCGACTGGATGGCTACCATCCCTGGTCTAGAGTATGCCGCCATAACAATGAGTCCTGTTCCGCCATCAGAGGACAGGTTCCAGGTTCTTCTTCAAGGCCGGCAGTACATTAGCAGCACCTCTGATATTGCTAATGTCCATAGGCAACGGTAACCGCTTTCCACCACAGTTGGGCCGTCGGCCTGTCTGCTGTGCTTTAGCCACAAAAATTAAAAACAGGGACAATAAAAAGTATTTGAAAGTGTAACTAGAAAATTCACATAAAAGTTAAGTTTAGGAAAGAACTAAATTAAGGGTCGTTTGCATAACGATCGCCTTTAAATAAAATTAGTAAATCATATTAAACTGCCTAAATACGTTTACACAAAACGCATTGACATTTCTTTGAACATATTTAGCGCCAAATTTGGCGCTGTGCAAGATACTAATCGTATTTAAGAGTGTTAAATGCGTTTAGTGTTTCTTAGATAAGTTTAAAGAACGTTATGCAAGCGACCCTAAATCTGGAACCTTGCTTCAAAGTTACGTTGTTCTCTGGACGAGTCATTCCTAATAATAGTCTTCCATGCTATAATAGAAAAATGTGTGCGTGTACTAGTGAACACACGTAAGAAGTGAAACTTCTTTATGACCTTATTTTCGAAAAATGATCTACTGTATGCAGCTTTATAGAAATTGGTGAAATAAATAAAGCCCCTACCACGATCGAGCTGACCGTGGTAGGGGCAAGAAAAAGATGGCGCGTAACCGAAAACTGTGACGGTAATTTTTTTTTCCAATGCCGATAAAGAAGTTTCACTTCAAAAACAACAACGTTTTAAAGATAAGATATTGATCTAGCCACTTGTAAATCGTCATTGTATATAACAGTACAAGGTCGGGTCTCATTGCGTTCTAATTCATAATACTCAAGTATTATTTAATGTTTTTATTCATATTTTTTTTAATTTTAAGACCTCGGTTACGTGAGTGAGTACTATTGTTATTCGTTCACAGAGCAAAAGATATTTGGATAAATAAATACCTATTGTTTTTAGTATAATTGTGAGTTAATAAGGCCATGTCTGTAGTTTCTGTTAAGGTATCATTATGTAACGTTTTGGACATCTGATGTTGCAATTGTATAGAGACTTCTAAAGCCTTGGTCACGATCCGTATAGGAACGGAGAACGAATACTGTTACGAGTTTGTGGAGTGTGAATTAAAATGATGTTGGAAGTATCACAAAGTTTATTAGAAGTACGCATACGTATTTAATTCTTATAGAAAATGTTAATAACATAAATCGCGCAAAAGTGCATCGTTAAAAGATACTCGCTTCGAGAATACATTAGGAAGCGCCTCGATCGTAGTTGAAACCTAACTAATAGTCCCCGGCTGACCAAACTTATATATTTGTAAAAATAGCCAATCAATATGCCCATCAGTCTTTGGTATTCTCAATTTAGACGCTTTATGGCAACTAAGATTCGAATGAAATGCAAACAATAGACAGGAAGATTTATGAAGTCTTACCGGGAAGCGTACATAGGAATTAGCGCGCACAATAGATCACTCAAATTCAAACAAAACACCTGTAAATTATTAGTATCGGTTCGCCACAATATCAGTCTCGGACGCCTTTTATATAGCTGGAGTACAACAGGCAGGCAAACGGCCCAACTGATGGAAACTGGTTACCATTACCTTGACGTTTGCAACTCCAGAGATGTTGCTAACGCGCTGCGGGCCTCAAAAAAATTTGTCACTCTTTGTTAAAAACCCCATATCGCAGCTCTCAGCTGTGGGAAAACCTCAGCTGAGAGCTCATTCTAAAACCTCACGTGGCGCAAGAGAAACGTTATTGAGAAAGCTGCGTACGTAAGCGACATGCCTGTCGTATTTTGTAGCCTCTTACGACGGGCAGCCCCAACCAAGGAACTAGTATTATTTCTCCTTTGCTGCACGGACAATTGAAGAAGTTTCTTTAGAAAAAAATGCACTTATGGTTAGCCTTAAAGCTTACGCGATCCAAACTTACAAGTATAAGCCTGGCTAGATATAAGTTAATCAATATAACATCATACAAAGTACAAATGCCAGATATTATCATATTGGTTAAGGTTTTACGTAAGAAAACATTCTTAAGCTAAATCTGTTTGTAAGACGAAGCCAATATTTACAAATAAATAGTGTTGAATAGGTATTATTATGATATCACGCGATTGCACAATCGCACGGTTTGCGTGTGTCATTAATTGCCTACATACATTGAAGTGGAATTTTCCTAAAACATACACAATCTTCATGTCTTTCTACTGGAAGTATTGCGAGCTACAGGACTCGAATTAAAATAAATGCCGTTGGAATACTATAGTTTATTAGAACTATTTAAACACGTATAAAACAAGTACAAAATATAACTGGATGCAACCAGTTCACACTGCACGATTCAATGCAGCTAATGCCGCTAATTGAAAGTACTACACGTCTTAATCGTATCGTAGTCGTCGATTGACTGCCCCACCTCTCCTTTCGGGCATTGTTTTACACTAACTATACAGTACAAAAAAAATCGACCGCGTGCCAGTGCACCGCACGGCACTCGGAAATACCAGTTAAGGGGGTTTGGGTTTTGGTTCACGCGAACTTGTACGTGAAAAAAAAATTGTTCGGAGGTTGGCTTGATTTTTTTATGAGCGGCCACTTTTTAGATATTGCTATTTAGACTAGTGAACAAGTGCCTTTTGGACCACCTTTTTCAGCAGTCTCCGAAAATTATATATGAGTGTCATTCGATTCGGAATGGCATCTAGATGATCACTGAATGAAGCACCTCATCTATAGTTTTCGGAGACTGCTGAAAAAAGTTGGTCCAAAAGGCACATGTTTACTAGTCTAATTTAGTAGTTCTATACTTGAGATACAAGACTATTAAAAAAACTTAGTCTTAAGTTACATCGGAGCCGAGCTATTTAATATCAAAATGGTGCTTCCGACTTCATCATCAGATCAGCTCCATGGTACCATATTGTGGCATTATCACGCGATATATATATGCGTGCAAAATTTCAGCTCAATCGTTAACCGGAAAGTTTGTCAAATTTAACTTGCAATATTCACCCTGAAATGTGAATTTCTTAATACTATTAAGAAATTCACAGTTATATACATAGGGTATAAGCAGGATTATGTGTTTGAATCAAGTAATGGGCAAGATGGGAGAATTTAAATGATCTGATTTATATAATAACATTTTCCCCAATTAGTTTCAAGGCAATAAATTTACATTTATCATAAGTCTATTTAGATTCAACGTTGATGATTAGTCTCTATATATAATAGGGTTACCTACCTACATAAACAGTTTACTATTCGGTTTTAAAAGCCCTAGAATATTTATTTTTTCGCAGAAATCTAATTTTAAACAGCCTATGTTACTCCTTATAACGTCAGCGAAAACACCGTCAAAATCTGTCCAGCCTTTCAGAGATTAGGCGAACATCCAGGCAGACAGACAAAATTTCTAAAAATTGTATTTTCGGAAGCTTCTGGTCCGAATTATCCCCCTAATATATTTTTTACAGCCAGCCCTAAACATTATCTTCCAAGGAGATGTCATAGTAAACATTGACTTGTTATTAATTACCAACTTGTGATCTAATTATCTGATTGATTAATGAGTTTCAAGGTCACAGTTCAATATACACTTACATGTAAACAGATGTATCATTACTGGACGAGAGCTGATAACAATCGATAGTCGATCCAAATAAATGTACCAAACAGTAGAACTGTCGCATATTTTAGAGACGGTACCTTGAAGCATCGTAAAAGCTTGCACAATCCTTCTTTTATTATATCTCAACCAGGGCTTGAAAACGTTATCAATTACCTTTAAAAATACGCTTTTTTAAAAGGTTTTTAAATACAAGCTTTAGAGATCCTGGATATCATATAGCAGAGTGCTAGCCAAGACCAGTAAAACGACGGGTCTATCTTGTTTAGTACAGGAGTTCCTATGGCCAGCTTCCGACTTCATCATCAGATTAGCTCCATGGTACCATATTATTTCATTCTCACGCGATATATATAATAGTACCATATTAATGCATTGTCACGCGATCTACTTATGCCTGCAAAATTTTAGCTCAATCGGAAACTGGTAGTTGGTCAAATTTAACTTGCAAGATTCCACCCGAACTTAAACTACATTACATACATCCATTGCAAGTTAAATAAAAGCTTGTAATATAGCTAATTACCGGTATTTACCAAAAAGTTACTGTCATTTCGGAATATTTCTTTATCGTTACTTGGTAACTTTATGATTTTAACGTTATAATATAATTCCATTTTTAAGAATTGGCTGCATGTTACTGAAAACATAGACAAACAAAACTGTAAATATTACACGGGCTCTTAGCACAGTGCTGTTTGTCAATCTTTGAGAGTGAAAAAGAGCAACGATGGTAATAATATATAATTATAACGTTGATAAAAATGCCGACCAAAACCGGTAGGCGTTACTACAATTGGGCCCTAGATTTTTATATTTTTCAAGGCAGGACAAATGTCTGCCGGGACCGCTAGTAAAACCCATTTTTGTACTAATCCAGTAAATCAACCATGTAAGACTTCCAAACTTTGACTGATTTGATAAAAAAAAATGAACTAATGATAAACAGACTGATATGACGATTTAATAAGTATTCCGAATAGCTAAATTCCCAAAATATTAAAAAGTCTTCAAATGTGTGTTTTGAAAACTTATCATTTTAGAACTCAACCGTACACATGCTTACATCCACTGATTTTCATACTCCAACTACACGGTGTTGGTATAGCAAAAAAACACTTCCAAATTACATCTAAAAAGTTACTAACAGCTTACTTATAATAATCTTGTTAAGCAACGATTAAGCATCTCTTAAGAAGAAGAATCAGACCCTAATAGATAAACGAAATTTGAATTATTAACGTAGGTTGTACCCAAAATATTCGACTAAAGAGGAGTTTATGAGTAAGATTTTCACTAATCAGTTACTGAGTAGTTTCTTTAAATTTAAGAAACGAATATAAGTAAAGCCCAAAATTACTGTGACATAGCAAGACAATACAAAATAAGCAAAGCGAGCTTACTCTTCTATTTGACTTTGAAACCCTAAAAGTAATAGTTCGTCACTTACCGTTAACCCGAAAAAAAAGGTCCAAAGCAATCACAAGTGAAATACAACGCAAAGTTCTGCTCCATATGTCAAACAGAAGTAACAATGTCCACTGTCTGGTCAGGCGACCTACTTACTGGCTTTGTATGGACGCATTGAGAGCTAATACAAACTGACCGATCGATGGACATTGCAAAGGTTTCTTCGCAATTTGCGTTGTTGCATTCTAGGATTGTCTCTTTATGTATTCAATTGCTAATGTAGTCATTTTTAGGGTTCTGTTATATTGGCAGTTGGTGTGGGATCCTTTTGGTTTAATTACTTTTTGTATATATTTAAAAAGTTATATCACATCTGTTTATAACATGATTAAAAAGGCGTGTGTGTACAATTGAAGAAGCTATTTCATCGGTCTTATTGACTCTCTAATCTGTGCTGCACAATGTAAAACTGGTATCTTATTCTCTCGCAGGCTAGTCCTACAGATTTGTGTTTATCTCTTTTAAGTGTCGCTTTTTCGTTTCATCAAGTTTGAAATCACGATTCTAAAGAAGTTTCACTTTAAAAAAGCTGGAATGATGATGCTCACTATATAAATGATGTACAACATGGATGCAATTTTTTTAGCTTTCTTGTCTCGGTTTGTCTGTTTGGTCGGGATTCCCGTGAAAACTAATGGACCGATGTCGATGCGGTTTTCGCTGATCGACAGCTTCTTATTAGACTTAAAATATTTTTTCTTAACTTTTCAACCTGGAAACACGTGGAAATTTTTCCAGGTTAACGAACTCCAATGTTAATTTGTATATTTTCACTGATCGATAGCAAAATTCTATTTAGTAAAATGTATGTTACTTTTTCCGGGAATCTCGCTTCAATTTTTCCGGGGGCTGTTTGCAGTTGATCAGGTGCATAAAGCATAGATAATATAAAATTTTTGAATACAAAACACCCAAGTACCGAAAACTCGCCGACATTTCCCGAACAAAACCGAGTGCACGTGTGACGTCACTATGGTAATTTCTCATAATAAATCACCGTAGTTTCGTAGCACACAGCTGATGAAAATTCTTAATAAAAGCAAGATGGTCAAGCTAAAAATTTAGATTCAAAGGATTTTTTTTCAAGCGGGTGACTTTATTTAGTTTTTTTTATTATGCGACGGGAATGCCTTTATGGAGTTTCCTAAGCGAATAACTAAAATTAGACTGTTAGCGTTAATCTCTACGGAACCCATTTAAGCGATCTTAAAAATTAACCGATCCGACAATTCTATCCGTGCAGGAACGGAGAAAGAATACAATTTCCTGCGGCCGGGCAGCCTGACGTAAGAGGCGACAAAACAACCCACAGCCAGGTGGTAGGGCATTTGCCCGATTGGATGGCTACCACCCCTGGTCTAAAGTATGTCACAATAACAACCTTGAGTTGTGTTCCGGCATTAGTGACCAGGTTCCAGTCTCCCTTAAAAGAGCAGCAGCGCATTTAAAGCGCCTTTGGTGTTGCAAATGTCCATAGGCGATGGTAACCACTTTCCATCAAGTGGGCCGTCTGTCTGCTGCAATAAAAAAGCGACTTTTGGTAACTTTGCAAAATTATGGCCTATGTTAATAAAACGATAAAACATTCGCAGAATTCTGCGAAATGTAGACAAGATACATTATTTCGTTATAATCTATGTTACTAATTTACATCTCGAACATGCGCAGGCGCCGGTTAGAACAGACATATAATTATTCTCGTAACGTGTTTTTTAACTGTCGGAAGGAAAGCCGAGTGATAATCACTAGTTACGTCATCTGACTCCAATTTAGAACACTGCTTATTAATTCCATAGTGGTTTGCGTTTCGCGGCCGTTTCCTCGTTAAGTTTGACACAATAAACCAAAGACAATATATCTATTATAAATCCTCCCGATTTACTTGCGTAGTAAAACAATTTACTACTATACTTATATGATTATTTAAAATAGGACTATATGGATAACACATCCATAAAATATAACTTGTAACGTTATTGTGAACTTTCGAAGAGAAACGAAATAAAAAAAAACTAATTTATTTAGGGGCTTTTAGTGATGATGTCACTATGCTTACCCTTATCATACAATTACACAAAATTTGTATAATCGCCATGTTATAAAATAAAAGAGCCGCAGCAGACTGGCCGCGACTAATGCTCTGGAAAACACCCACGTTCATCAAATTAATTCCCAAAGCATCCACCAGCCCCTTCTTGCCGTCTCTGATATTAACTTTAGTAAAATAAAATAAATTTAATCCTGCTACTACTTAATAATAGTCTTTACACTTAGAATCAAGATGCATATTTCTCTATTTACCTAATTTCTTCCAAACAGTCCTATTGTATTTGTATATTTATTTTGTTTTTAGAATTTTTCCCGTCTAAATATTCGCCTCGAACACACTCCGAAACGGCTAAACAGATTTTAATGAAATTTTTTAGTGGTTAATACAGAAATTTTACTTAAAATTTTAGTGTATTTTACACTTTGAATCTTGCTGGGTATAAAAAATATAATAAATACAGAACGTACTGTAAGAAAAAATGAATTAACTTCACTATCCTCAACCCATAATTATAATCAATTAGAGGTCGATTTGACAACTTGAAAGTGGTTAAAACTAACCAAACCAGTTGTTTTTGAGGTCAAGAGCGCCTATTGTCTAAGGTACTTCCTGCTTAACTAGTTGGGTCACCCGGTTCCACTCGGTGAACGGCGATTGGGCATAAACGGAAATACGCTTTTAATTGTTTCTTATTAAATGGAAGTTGTGACACGGTACTTAAAACAGCACTTTAGCTAACCAGTAAATTTAAAATTACAATGTTTTTTGTCTAATGCTTACATAATTTGTTGTTTCTATAAAAATAGATTTTGAGGTAATTTGTCTTTAAGTGACCTCTAGTCTAGAGCAGTGTTCCGTTAAGTATGTACCGCGGCACCGGTGTACCGTGGTCATTAATAGGTGTGCCTCGGAAAATAAGGTTATGTTATAAACTTATTTTAGTAAATAATGTAAGAGTAAGAAAATACTCATGTTTCGCATTGAATACCTTTTCTGCAACTTAAATTTTAGGTTTGTTGATTAATAATAATAAAAACCTTATCTACAATTTAAATTTTAGGTTTGTTGATTAATAATAATAAAAACCTTATCTACAATTTAAATTTAGGTTTGTTGATTATAATAATAAAAACCTTTTCTACAATTTAAAATTTAGGTTTGTTGATTAATAATAATAAAAACCTTTTCTACAATTTCAAATTAGGTTTGTTGATTATTAATAATAAAAACCTTTTCTCATTTATTTTTTTTTATAATTTTCTACAATTTAAATTTAGGTTTGTTGATTAATAATAATAAAAACCTTTTCTACAATTTCAAATTTAGGTTTGTTGATTAATTTAAATTTCTAATAAACATTAGGTTTGTTGATTAATAATAAATATTGTTTCGATGATTAATAAATAAATGTTGATTAATATTACTTAAAAAATAATTTTGATTTGTGGTGTACCTCTGAAAATTATCGTGTTCCTAGATGTACCTCGAACACAAAAAGGTCGCGGAACACTGGTCTAGAGTATGCCGCCATAACAACCTTTGTGTTACGACATTAGTGGCCTGATTTCAGATTCCATTTAGAGAGCAGCAGCGCATTGGTAGCGCATTTGGTGTTACAGTCCATAGGCAACGGTAACCGCTATCCATCAGGTTTGTCTATTTGCGGGCCTCGCAATAAAATAAGGGTCTGACAGTACATGTGTCGCCTTTGACAGGCATACAAAATTTCTGAAATTTGGGTAACAAGCCATTTACTTACACAATCTTATTACGACAAACATTAACGGGGGGTGGTTTCCTAAATTTCTACTACAAGTATTTAAGCTTTAAATCTATAAAACACGAAATTTGAACTATTAACGAAAAATTTCAAAGATCCCCAACTCTTTCATGTAATTGAGCAGTGTTTATAATATTAAAGATGCCTCAATATCGCAAGATATGAATAAAATAAGTAAACAACACAACAAAATTACTGGTGCAGCACAAGACGTCAGACAAAAATAACAGACTTCTATCCATTTAACGACAACTCTCTATAGCGCTATAAAATGCACACTCCCTTCCTTATATAGAGTTTACACTGTATATGTCAATTTGACAATTTTTATTAGATATTCAATCAATTAAGTAATTATTATATTACATTTTAGTATTGGTCAGTTCAAAATAAAAATAATTACATTTGCATAAACAAATTTATTTACAAAACCCGAATATGTTAATTTAGCAATGAATAATGACATGCAATTAATCATACTACTCAACCATATTTCTTAGAACTCAGAACATCCTCAAAACATAGCATTTCAAAACATCATTAACTAATAAATAATTTATAAAAACAAGTCGATTTGCAAAAAATGCATTCATCCAATTATGTCGAAACTAATCTTCATTAACTAACGAAAGTGATAATTAATAATCACATTTCTTAGAACTAAGATGTCCTGGAAGTCAGCAAAATCTCAAGGCACTCAAGAACTCACGGCAAAACCACCTCTGTTACAACGACTATAAGCATGAAATCGACAGCAAAAATATATTTGTGTGATATTGATTAAAATTTGTAACAGGGGAATAGATTACAATATCTTGACATTACTGATAGCTTATTGTTCTGGGTATTTAGGTCTTATGGCCGTTATTCAATGGAGAAAGCCAGGATCAAAGCGCAGCGATATTCGAAAGTAGATTGGAGAGTAAAAGGTTCACTGCGTTTCGTACAATTGATTATTTGTCAGCCAAAGTAATTGGTACACTTTCAGTTGCTAATATCTTTATTTTCAGTTGTACGGGTTATCATACTCAGAGTCAGATAATGGCACATTAAATTTTAATACACGATTTAAATATTCGTGTTACTTTTTAACCGACTTCAAAAAAGGAGGAGGTTCTCAATTCGTCGAAATCTTTTTTTTATGTATGTTCACCGACATTTATGATCCGATTTACGTGATTTTTTTTGTTCGATGCAGAATAGTTGTCATTTGGTCCTCTAAAAATTTGACAAGTAGTTTTCATTTTATGATTTTTTTAAATGAAAAAAGTCCATTCCGCGCTGCATCTTTCGTAGGCATACCCATAGCTGGATACTAAAAAGTATTTTCTTAAGTTTTCGCGACTTGTACACACAATAAAACTACGTTTTATTATACAAAAAGTAACAAATAAATAAAAAAACTTCGTTTAAAAAACTGACTGAGTTGTTTAAGATAATCATAAAAATCTAAATATCACTAATGTGTTATTATAATTATGAATAGCTGATAGTCATCCAAAAATTGTAAAATAAAATAATATAATAATAATAATAGCTTTGAACAAGTTATTTTATACTTTTTAGTTTTTGAAGTCGGTTTTTTAAACGAAGAATTCCTAAAGTTCTGATGATTTCTACTCTCAAACGTACTTCGTCATTCGTTTAAGGACTTCTTTTGCTTTTTAGATATTTAAATGCATTTTGAGAAGTGATAGCGTAATGGCTAGCACACGCGTTCCAAACTCAAAGGCGCGGGTTCGACCCTGGCCGAAACACATGCACCACTTAGCTTAGGCAGTTTTCTGACCTAATGTACATATTGTCACAATTACCACGTGCTAACAACGGTGAAGAAAAACATCGTGATGCAACCGATGTGTTAGACCAAGCCGCCTTGGACAAGCGTGGCGGGTATACTGTCAATTCCCCTATACTGGGAGGCCTGAGCCTAGCAGTGGGAAATTTATGGGCTGTTATTATACAAGTGCATTTACAATATGTTACATTTATTTTTGTTTTGTATAAACACTGAGGTTTTTTTTACGAGGGGAATTCCCGGTAACTGTCGAAACTGTCAATATATGTATACATATATTTTGAAACGCGCAATAATTGTGCAACCTGACCCAATTGTTTAAGTGTTAAGATTGGGATGAAACAGAGAATAACATAAAGAAAATAAATGTAATAATATATAAAATCTGACGGAATTCGTAAGCCTGGTATTCGCCCACCTGTTGCACTGACATTTGCGCCTGCGCACCCAAACGACCTTCACGGCGTATTGATTGCACAGATAATGCTAAGAGGTCATTTCATACTAAATCTATGTTTGTTATACATACATATATGGAACAATGTTTGTGTTATTACCGAAGTTTTCCTCTTTTTTATAATATCAAATTCAAATTCAAAAGTTTTTATTCAAAATAAGTTCCACTGGAGAACACTTTTTGAAGGTCATACATATAAGTTCAAATTTATTTTTACTTCTATTCTATGTGCACCGCTTCGCAACGTATTATTGCTGTAAAGAGAAGAAGCGCCAAGAAACTCCCCAGCAACACGTCTAGCTAAATATTGTTTTTCTTATTTCTATTCTATTTATATCTAGAGTTCTCTTGTTTTTAAAGTTTTATACAGAAGTATGTTACAGAATTACTTTTCGAAGAATTAATGGAGTTGTAGCAAACAGTGCGTGCATACTCAATATGAGTAAAACACAATAAAAGAAAAGACAAATATTATTATAGTTATAATAATATATTTTATTATATTATATATAGTTATATAATAATGACATGACGTACTAAAATGTTATGCTGAAATATATCTCGAATACAACATATTAGCCTAACTTTGACATCATAAATGCGAATGTGTGTTTATTCATGACGTTTTCACGCCTTAACGGAGCAACAGGCCATAGAACGTCACAGTGTTTTCGATAGACGTTGTAGAATAGATAACACTTTATTGATAGCCAAAGATACAATTTCAAAAATGCACAATTACAAGTCGGTATTTTTTTTTGACTCAAGCTCACGAGTATCGGCTTCACCATCACGTGAATGTTGAGGCGATCCAGCTCCTCGACAACACGGATCTAATGAGAGGCTCAAAAGGACAAAACCGTTTGAACTAGTGCTATAAACAAAACTAAAGTGTGGTGTTCTTCCCCTTAATAAAGACAATTTAGAAAAATGCTAATTGGACACTTTCTTAGTTAAATAATTTAAGTCAATTTAGGATATATTTAAATTACTCATTAGTCTTTTAAGATTAGATTGTAATATTAATGTGGTATTTTAAAATACAACATTTAATAGAAAAAAAAACTAAATGTATTTTCCTGAACTACCCGACAGTGCCTGAATCCATAAACAGTACGAAATCAAACTTTAACAAGAACTAGTCGACGATAAACTGGTCGAATTATGGTCGTATGCCGCCCTTGCAGAGAGAACGGCTGCGGTATATTTGGATGCATTATTGACTTGACGACCTCCGCCATGTTATTTCGATAAAGTACATGATACAGCGGTGCAACGAGATCTTACTGATCTTATTGTATTTTCTGAACTTAATGTCAATGTCGCTGACATAAAGTGGATATCTCTTGCACACAAAACCTATGTAATAATAACAGTTTATAAACGCCCTAATGCTGGGATCAGGCCTCCCATTATAGGGGAACGGACCCCGCCTCGCTTGTCCAAGGCGGCTTGGCAGGTTTCACACATCGGTTATCTCGATGTGCAGGCTTCATCTCGATGTTTTCCTTCACCGTTGTTAGCACGTGGTAATTGTAATAATATGGACATTAATTCTTAAATTAGAGTGTTTATGTATGTATTGCCTTTTTCCTGCACCATCTTATATCGCCTGACTCAAGTTTCTTTGATTTCGGTTGCCTGGAAGGGATCGCTGTAAGCGATAAGGCCGCCTATTGTATCGCCTAGATAATATTGTAAATACGATCTGATTTTGTAATTGTATATTTTGGTGTGAAATTAAGTGTTATCCTCTGGCTTTTTCTGTTTTTGTTAAAAAAAATATACTATGTAAAGATTGTGGTACTGTGCGAGAGCGAAGCGAAGTAGGTCCTTAAGAAAAAACAGATGATACACATGCATACCTCGGAATAAATCGAATTACACTTTAACACCGCCCAAGGCAGTAAACGCACTTGATGCCCGGTACACTTCAACTATAATTGAGGATGTGTCAATCGATCACAATTAGCATACTTCCTACGTTCTCACAGTTATGCAAATCAATATGCCGATAACCAAACACAATTCTATTCACTATATTCACGTTTTATTTTTTCTTTAAATGCTTATGCATTTTGACAGTAAGGGCCGCTTGCATAACGAGCGCCTTTAAATAATATTAGTTAATTATATTTAGCCTAAATAAGTTTTACAAAAAAAACGTATTGACAGTTCTTTATATTTCGCGGCAAATTTTGCGTTGTATAGATCCTCTGTCACACCACAAACATCGAAACTAACCATTTAGAAACAAACTTACAAGCATAATATGTGCGTTTGTCTGCCAATGATTTATATTATTACTAGCGGCCCCGGCAGACGTTGTCCTGCTCTGAAAAAATAAAAATCTATGACCCGATCCCAGCGCCACCTACCGGTCCCAATTGTGGATTTAAACCATCCGGGGACCCACTCAAACACACAAAAACAAAATCGCTCTCCGTTGTTAAGAGGATTCTAGAACCCGATCTCAGCGCCACCTACCGGTTCCAACGGTATAAAAACTATCCTATCTTTCAAGTTGGATCAAACTGCACACGGTGTGCAAATTTGCTTAAAATCGGTTGAGTAGTTTAGGAGTCCATCGCGGACAAACATCGTGACAGATTTATATATATTAAGATGAGGAAAGGAATGAAAACCTAACTCATACTTAATGCACCAGACAATAGAGTTAATATTGTACAAGACAAAAAACAATACAAGCAATCGATTACTAAGAGTCATGTCCTTATTTGTCAAACGCCAAATTTCTTAACAAAGCGTCAAATTCGATAGACCAATCTCACAATTTACATTATAAAAGAGAAGATCAATGAGGCATTAAATTGACTATTTTATAGGTATTTCAGGTTTCGCAATCCTAGTACAAAAGTGCATATTTTTTACACATACACAACTCATCTTTTTCCCATGGGAGGTAGCCAGAGACGATAGAACTCCACTTACGACGACCCTGATAGAGAACTTTTGCTAATCTACTTTCATAAGTCACCTTTATTTGAAATGTTTTTTACCTAACCTTCATTTGAAAGAAAGAAATAAAAAGACAATAGGAACAAAATAAGTCATAAATTTGACCCAGTCTTAACATAATGCTAGCCAACAAGGAATAGCGCTGTTCTTCCACCTGCTACCATAAATTGAAATTACGGTGGACAATACAATATGTACAATATTGTTACAACTCAGGTCCCGACAAGAACAAAATCCACCCGTATATCTGAAATAAAACACATTTTATTACCTGCCCCGCATTTAAACTAATTGTAACTCTTTTATGATCGCTTTTGTTTCTTTGAGTTTTAAATTTGTGATGGGAAAACAGCCCATTGTTTTATTGTACTCTTATACGGAAGTTTGCGGCCGAAGCATTAGCCAGGTGGGACGGATTAGGTCGACTTAGATACGGGGACATTGCATTTGTGCAGTATAAAAGCATGACCTGATGGAGGGGGAGGCAGTCGAGCGAGAACCACGAGCGAAGTGAGACGTGCGTACTACAATCGGAATGTAATACGTGACGGACTTTGTGCGTTTTATTGAATTACGACCTTCTGCATTACGTTTGGACTTGTTGTGTTCGGTTATATTTGTACCTATGTTATACGAGTTGGTACAGTTCTAATAAACTCTATAGTAATTCTAACCACATTTTTAATTTGAGTCTCGCACTCGTAATGATATAATGCAGTTTGATAATGTTAAATAAAAAAAAAAACAATTTAAGCCCATGAGCCATCATGAATATTTAATGCAGTAGCCGAAATGAAACGCTTGTAATTTAAGATCTAAGCTCAGAACAAAAAAAACCATTAACTTATGTAAATTTTGATGAAACGTAAAAAAGGCATTGCAACAGCTCAAATGAATGATTCGACGAAGAATTTTAAGAATTGTTCGCGGTTTTGTAATCGTTAACAAACGTGTTTCGTTAAACTGGCGAATTCAAGGCTGATTTTTATATATACCACTTTATAGAGAGAAATGTGATATTTTCCGATTATTAATATAGTTTCGAAAACGGCCTTTCCGATATTTACTACTGACGCAGTGACCCCAATTTTTTAAACTGTTTGTTACACAAACTTCTTAAATTATGTATTTTTTATAAGCTAGCTGGGAAATTAATTGAAAGTAGTGGTCGCCTGTGGCCGAAACTTGACCATAATAATTAATTTAAATTATAAGTTTTAACATTATTAAAGTTCTGTTGTCAAATACTATAACTTCCATAAGCACACATTTCGCGAAGGCTACACTGTTAATTTGACTTTAACAATAAACAAAAGAGTATATATGCGTGTGTGTGTCAAATACATGGTAGTGTGTGTAAATCTTTTTTAATTATTAAATGTATTTCTATGCATATTTTTTTTTAAATATTAGCTTTCTGCACTCCTTCTCTTTATAAATTAGAAGTGTGCGAAATTTCATACTCCACCGTCCGCGCAATTTTCGTTAAAGGGGTACAAAGTTTTTGCCTCGACTGAAATGACTGCACCGTTGATACCCACCTCCCTCTTCTGTTTTTGAATATTGTCAGCGCTACACTACCCTCTTTCTTCAATTTTTTTCTACAGGTGCAGGAACGGAGACGGAATACAATTTCCTGAGGCCAGGCGACCTATCATAAGGGGCGACAAAACACCTTCAGTTAGATGCAAGGGCAACTGCTTTCCAACAGGAAGACCGTTTGCCTGTCTGCTCAACTAGTGCCATAAAAATATTGGTTTGTGTTGGGAATATGGCATTCGACACAATTTTAGAATAACTTACAAAATGTACATTTATTTACCTAAATTTTAAAACATACAAGATCATGTTCTATAATAATTTAAAGTCAATAGGTGGGGAGAAATTAGCTTCCTAAAATAATATTAAAGTCATAAAAATTGTATCACCTTCCTTCCAGCTTTTGATCCACAACAGTAGATAATTCTGAACAAATGCAGGTTGCATGTAGATCTTCAAAATTCTTCATAAATATGTTTTTTTTATTTCTACAATTTGAAACTCTTTAATAGTAATCTACGTATGTTTAATTTTTTTATTAGTTCTACGCTAATTTAATTGTGATATTTTATCACAAAATCGTTTGTTGTGGTGTTAGTAATTATTAACAAAACATATCAAAAGTCGGATTGAACAAAATAGGTGCAGCAGTTTTTAAGAGATAGGACATCATAGGTTGAGTACTCTTTTATGCTTTCGTAACCCTGTATTCTTCGCGGACTACCAAGCACTTACCCAATTTATTACCAACTAAAACCAAAAAAGTATTTAACAAGTAGGTGTTACAAAAGAGTTACCTCAGAAATAATTTATCACCGATTAACTGTAAACACGACTTTTGGCAAATTGAAGAAATTGAATACCGAGCGCGGGTCGGGCGTCTGCAAATATTGAATTTGAAAAAAAAACAAGTTGAAAATACAAAAAATTGGACGTAAGAGCAACGATGCGTGTATGGCTTTCACTTTCGAATCACTGGCAATCGATTATAAATAAATATAAAAGGTTTATCAAAACTTACGCTGTTGACTTAGGTCTTTGGTTAAATTTTTACACGGTTATGAAAGTTCCCTTATATCTTCTACCACCAGCTGTGAACGGAACTTGGTTCTTCTATCGTGCACAAACGGAGAAGGAATACAATTTCCTGCGGCCGAGAGGCCTGTCCATGAGGCGACAGAATAACCAACAGTAAGGTGGTAGGGTATTTGCCCGTCTAGATGCCTACCCTGGAGTGAAGTTCTAGAGTATACCGCCGTAAGAACCTTGAGTTGTGTTCCGGCATTAGTGGCCAGTTCCAGTCCCGTCTACGAGTCTAGGATTACATTGGTAGCACCTCTACTTATTTTCACTTTGTAAATGTTCATAGGCGACGGTAACCACTTACCATCACATTTAGGCTGTCAGCCTGTCTGGTGTACATACCAAAATAAAACATTATACATCCTAACTAATATTATAAACGCAAATGTTTTGTCAATACACGTCGTCAGAATATAGGTATCTTTCATCCAGAAAAGTACTCCCTCTATACCATCTTCCCTAACCCAATAGGGAATTCATTCCTCGTGTAGAGGAATTGTCTCCATCCCATTTTTCCTAACTGACCCAACTAACTCATCCCCTTTACGCCATAATCCTATCATATTATAAAGGTTGTACAAGAGGAAAGAAAGCTTCTCCCTCTATATCCTTCCTCCTATCGAACCCCTATATCCTATGGGAGCTGCATTCGTCTAGTCATCGCAGTGGACAACGAACTACTGGCTAGCGCAACGCGCGAGCGCATACATTATAAAGACCAGCGGTCTGGCGCGGTTTCACCCGCGCTCTGTCCCGCTCCCGTGGTATATAGCGTCATGTTATATAGCCTATGACACTCCCTGTTAACGTAGCTTTCCAAGAGTAAAAGAATATTTAAAATCGGTATAGTAGATCCAGAGATTACCCCCTACAACGTCACAAACGCACAAACTTTACCTCTTTATAATATTAGAATAAATAGACTGAATTGGAATTAGAAGAATACCAAAATCAGGCAACCCTACGATTGAGACAATAGTGTCCGGCGATTTTGCGTAATAGCAGAATCCCTGGTGTTGTAAATGTCTATAGGCGATTACCATTCTTCATGGGGTGGTCCTCCTGCATGTTTGCTAGTTTAGCCATAAAAATAACAGGAAGAAAGAAAGACATTTCTTGTTTATTTAAATTCTTTCTTACCTCGACGATTGTCCCAGTTTTTATTAAGAAATTCACACAAGTACTTGTGCATCTACTTAAGTGAATTTAAAATGCTAATGGCTGCTAATTTGTGTATTGGGCACAACGAAAGGGAAAATTTCCGATATTTCACAAAATTAATGAACTCTCGTCGACTGCCAGACGGTAAACGTCAGATTCTTAAACTTGTGGCTAAATATCCGAGGACAAACTTAAGAAAGTCTTTATTATAGTCAGACGTATAATATAAATATTATATCTACATTTAAATGTTTTTAGAGTAGTGGTCATATTTCTCTCCCATCTCAAAGCTGTCTGGAAGAGATCACTATCAGCGATAAGTGTGCCTTTCCAACAGAGATATGCAACGTTGCTATGGAAGCGTTTGATATCTACCAATTATATTCATTGGTCCACACAGCATAGCACTGGTGGAGACTGATTCAACTAAACTACGTTTTAACAAGCTTTTATTTATCTTGCAATGGATGTAATTATGTATGTATGTAAGTGGGGGTGGAATCTTGCAAGTTAAATTTGACCAACTTCCCGGTTTCATATTGAGCTGAAATTTTGCACGCATATGTAGATCGCGTGACAATGCATTAATATGGTACTATTGAGCTGATTGATGCAGGAGTCAGAACGTGGACATAGGAACTCCTGTACTAAACAAGATAGACCCGTCCTGTTTGGGCTCGTTACTTGTCTTGGCTAGCACTCTGCTGCTACATGATAACCAGGATTGTATTTAAAAACCTTTTTTAAAAAGCTTATTTTTATATGGAATGATGCGAGCTATGAATGCGTGCCTTTCTTATTGACGATACTTCTCATAGCTCGAGCTATGCATCTTCCTCGTACAGCAGCTACCATACGGCAGCGGATTTTCATAGCACATCTTACTCCGCCACATAGCTTAGCATTAGTGGAATTGGTCACACAGTCCTGTAGCATTTAAGTTATCGCAGCATAGCTGCATAGCACATCACGGTGGCAAGGCATCCTTAAACCGCCATTTGCACCTACTTCTAAATCTTTTTTTTGTATTGTTATATTAATTTAATAATACAATAAAGTGTAATCTTTCTCAAAGTCTAGACGGAGCCTTCGTAAACAAAAGGAGCCGATTAGAGTGAAGCATTTTTTACAAACTTATGCGTAAACTAAGTTTAATATTTCAAATTAAGTTTTAGTAAGACATTGCAGCGTGATCGACTTCCTTTTCCAGCATCGAGCATACTTTAGCCGGCTTCACTTCGAGAGCTCGGGTCTCGGGGGCTCGGTCTGTCTATCATAGTCCATGCAAACAGTATTTTTTTAATTATCTGCAAAACAAGTGCCAGTAAGAGGTCACAAAGATTTGCGTTTTTTATATCTTGGGAAGGTTATAAAAGCCAATTGCCTCCGACTGGAGGATAAAAAACAGGAAATAAAGGCCAATAGACTAAGAGTTGGGATATACAATATCACGCCAAGGCATATTGTAAAAAAAATTGCTAGCCATAAATATAGCAATATCGATTTCCGTAGAAATTGAGATGAACGTGTGAAATCGACCCATGTGAAAAATTAAGATAATATATTTTTTTTGCCAAAAATTGGCAGAGGCGTTTTGCTCGTCTGTTATGTTGTGTTGTTGACTAAAATATGTTCAATTTTTTTGAAAATTTAGTATCATTTATTCCTAAATTTTTTAAAGCCTAATAGGTATATAATGATATCAGTTGAATTATGTATTTTAGTTAAAATTATGGCAACAATTTTTTTGGAGGCGGTTGCTGCACTAAACTCTGGGTCTTTAGCGCGGGAACCAACACAATTTTATTTTAATTATTTAAATGCAGTGATTTCACTAAAATCTTATTCCTATTCTTGTTACTAATGTACTTACAGCTTTAGAATATCCGCTGCCAGCGCTTCCATCTGATGAATTGCTGAGTCTCCTTTCGCTGTTGGACGCCGGTGGCGACCACCCTGAACCGCTGTCTGATGGCATTTTTTAATTCACTTCACTATAAAAGTTATCACATTATAAACGATTACACGATAACGGTTAACTGTTTAACACAACACTGGCACATCACTATCCCCGCGGTCCATTACGTCAGGTTTACCTGAAAAAGAAAAAAATATCAGCCAGGTAATTTAAAAATGGAACGGATGGCGGATTATTCTATTCGTTTTGAATGTTTTTATGAGAACATAGACAATTTTGGAACTTCTATGAACATTTTGTCAAAAAAGGAACGGCAAGAGCGGGCGTTAAAATATTTTCGTGCCCTCACATTTGAAATTATTATCATAATAATAATTTTAATAACTTGCTACGGTCGTACAAAATCTAGAGGGTTTCGGAGTCTGGTGACAACTAAAATTCTCCTATTATATTAATATACTCTGTGATAGACGGTCCATTTAAAAAAAAATGGCTTGGCAACTAGGCCTTTAAGCCAGAAACGGTCCATTTCTGTCTTTCATTTTGATAGAGTTGGGGCATTATCAAATTTTAAAAAAACAAATATAATTGATAAAAAGATTTAATATGTTACTTTTTAAAGTGTTTATTTGTTATTTCATGGTGTTTCTTAGATTATGGAGTAGTTTAAGGCCAAATTTATGATTAAATAATTATAATCTTGTTGCGTATAAATAAATAATAGAAATACAAATTACAAAATTTGGTGCATTTTACAATAAAATTAAAAGTAATAGCAGTTAAAAAGTCACCTAAAAACCTTTTTATAACACTTAAAAGATCGTTTTTCTTTTGTCTCATTTCTATACAAATTTAAAATAAATGAATATGTCTGATTTCGGATAAGATAATAATAAAAAGCTAGCTCAGTTGACTGTTAACTACTGTAATAAAACAAAGAGAAAACATATGATGGATTTTAAATATTCAAATTGCTCTTTTAACAATTTTATGCCTCTGCTACACCTATAATAATGTTATTATTAACGATTGTGTCACACAGATGTAGACAAGGCTTAATTTGTTATTTAAGTTAAATATTGTCAGTTAACTCATGTATGAACATTGATGTAGGTGATCGTTAACGGCATTAATTTGAACGCTAAGTCGCATTTGACCACAATCAGTATCACTAACGCAGCTGGAGCAGGGGCCTTAAGGAAACATTAAACGGACAAACTCAATGACAAATGTTATTCTCTAAACACTTGTAATTATTTTAGTCATTCAATACTTGTAAGTTATTGATCAAATTATGTGTCACATAGGTTTCATAATAACTAGTGGTCGCCTAGTGGTCAAAATTCGACCATAATAATTAATTGAAATATACGTTTGAACATTATTAAGGTTCTGTTGTCAAAGACTATACTTCTATAATCACAGATTTCGCCAAGGCTACACTGTTAATTTGACTTTAACAATAAACAAAAGAGTATATATGCGTGTGTGTGTCAAACACGTCGCAGTGTGTGTAATATTTTTTTCTACATAATTTAAAAGAAATATTAGCATTCCGCACTCCTTCTTTATATAAACTAGAAGTGTGCGAAATTTTATACTCTTCAGTCCGCGCAATTTTCGTAAAAAATATTTGAGTTACGTGTTAATATAATGATGTTATTTCCCTAAATAATTATTTTAGTTATTCAATACTTGTAATTTATTGAATCAAATTATGTGTCATATTGATTTTTGTATGGGGATTTTATAATAATAGCATGGTAGAATATTAAGAATGAAATGAAGATTCAAAAATCTTGCATGCGTAGACGGCCTTACACTTTTTTCATTAATCAGCAGACGAACACACGCATTGTAGTATATTTCGTAATGTATTACGAACAACTCTGAAGTCGATCGCAAACACCCAGACCATAGTAAGCAATGGAAAGTTTGTTTACGAAATTTACCATGCCAGGAATCGAACCCGGAGTCACTGAGATGTAGTGGAGGTAGGCCGGCTTAACCCACTCAACTACAGATATCGTCATATCAATATAGGTACAATTGACAACTCTAGGTTCAGACCGGACCAGGGTAAAACAGACAATTCGTTTACGAAATTTACTCTGCGGAGAATCGAACCCGGTTCCTGTGCGCTTCAGTGACCTAGGCGGGCCAAAACTAAGCCTACTAAATATATAAATATTATCATAAAAAAATGTATGTATAAGTTTTTCTGCATTGTCACTTTCCTAGCAAATAAATTATTTCTTCTTTCTTTCTTAAATCACAGAGGCAATAATAGTACATGTATAATCGATGCATTTATACAATAAGCAGTTGCATTTAATTTTTTATTTTTTTTATTGCGGGAGAACAGCAGACAGGCAGACGGCCCACGTAATGGAAAGTGGTTACCATCGCCTATGGACATTTGCAACACCAAAGGTGCTACAAATGCACTGCTGCTCTCTTAAGGGAGACTGGAACCTGGTCGCTAATGCCGGAACACAACCCAAGGTTGTTATGGCGACATACTCTAGACCAGGTGTGGTAGCCCCCCAGTCGGGCTAATGCCCTACCACCTGGCTGTGGGTTGTTTTATCGCCTCTTACGACAGGCCGCCCGGACGCAGGAAATTATATTCTTTCTCCGTTCCTGCAAAGATAGAATATAAATAATCAATTTTCAAATTAACATAAATATTTTATCATACCTATCAACGAATTTAAATAGACGATGTTAACCAAGGTCTGAATATATGACTAAAACCAAACCCGAAGTGGTTTCTCTACATTTAATAATCCACTAATATGTTTTTATTACTAAGCAAATCAAGCTCCTGTTGTGAGTAATAAAAATAGGGTTGTCATACATCCGAAATTTTCTAGTCACACCCGGGAATATAGATTTATTTTTGAATACTATAAGAAAGCATTATTATGATTTAACCGTGCAGTAACGAAGAAATAATACAATTTCCTGCGGCCGGGGCTTGTCGTAAGAGGCGACAAAACAACCCACAGCCGGTGGTAGGGCAATTGCCGACTGGATGGCTACCACCCCTTGTGTATCGCCATAACAACCTTGAGTTGTGTTCCGGCATTAGTGACCAGGTTCCAATTCCCTTAAGAGGGCAGCAGCGCATTTGTAGCATCTTTGGTGTTGCAAATGCATATATGCGATATACAATTTTTTTTTCCCATCAGCAAAGAAACATACATATTGTATATCCCCAAATTAAGCAAGTTAGGCTTCTGTTATGGGTAATATACAACGGACTAGTTCTCTGGGCCCGATTTCAAACACCCAGACCATAGGAAATAATGGAGAAATTTCGTTAATAACGTGGAATTCTGGCGGCACTATTATTATTATTCCCTGTCAAAATAATGATAATATTTAAAATTTATGTGCCAAAAATCTTAACGGAATAATAAGATTTTCATAATTTTACTATTTTGAATTATTTTTAAAAGTTGTTGTAGGACAGGTTCTGCAACACAATGCTTTATTTTCTCCCTAGTGTATTTGAGGCTTAAGCGTTAATGATTTTGCCAAAATACCTACAGAATCTTAAAAACAATGAAACAATGATTGCAACACAGTATCGAAACTCAACAAGCTGATTAACAAATATATGGCAGATATAATATCAAAATAAACACAGTGTAGATAAATACAGACAGTGCACTTTGTTTTCAAGATATGGGAGGTACTAGATTATGAAAACCTTATCTTTGGCATGTGGAGACGTGATAATATTTATATTGGTTAAGATAAGCATCAAACAATACATCTTAGCTGTATAAAGTATAAACCCGGAAAATTTATCATAATAATGTCAGAGATTAGTTACAGTTCAAATTACTTAATGTAGCAGCACTCAGAGACGGATAATGTATTTCCATTAAATATAATTAACAGAATATCAGCGCGTAAGATGATGATTTATTTTAAGGATGAGCGGTAATTATATCTGCTTGTCCAAGATAGATTGGCAAATTTCACACATGGGTTATCTCAATATACTGATAGTGTTGTTCCGTGCAGGAACGGAGAAAGAATACAATTTCCTGCGGCCCGGCGGCCTGTCGTAAGAGGCGACAAAACAACCCACAGCCAGGTGGTAGGGCATTTGCCCGACTGGATGGCTACCACCCCTGGTCTAGAGTATGTCGCCATAACAACCTTGTGTTGTGTTCCGGCATTAGTGACCAGGCTCTAGTCTCCTTCAAGAGAGCAGCAGCGCATTTGTAGTACCTTTGGTGTTGTTGCAAATGTCCATAGGCGATGGTAACCGCTATCCATCAAGTGGGCCGTCTGCCTGTCTGCTGAACTCCTACAATAAAAATAAAAAAAAAACACAATGAAGTAGTGAAATTTGAAAAAAAATGGTGATTAATATTTTTCTGTAACTGAATAAAAATGGACTTAATTTCTACGGAACCATTTACTGTAAAGCACGCACTTGGCCAATTTATCTATACATATAAATAAAATTGGAGTGTCTGTTTGTGATATTTGGCCCATACACCAAAATAGCATTTTTTAAAATTTTTGTCTGTTTGTTCCGGCTAATCTCTGAAATGGCTGGATGGATTTTGACGGGACTGTTATTGGCAGGTAGCTGATGTAATAAGCAGTGTAACTTGGGCTACTTTTATTTTAGAAAAAATCTTTTATTTTGGAATTATGACGATTTTCAATCACCACGCGGGGCGCAGCTAGTTAATAATATAAAACATTATTGCACGAAGAGAGTAACAACACTACACTGATTTTGGTTACCCGGTGCACAGGATGGGTGTGATCTAATCATACATTATGACTCAATTTGTTTTATAACAACGCCCTGATTTATTGAAAATATTAGCGTAGTGTAATAAACAACTAACAAGCTGACGATGTGAGCATTAACAGAAAAGATAGTATAATCTTTAGTTTGAAAATTCTATATACATAATAAATGACTTGGTAATTTACTGTATATCAAAACAGACTCTCGCATCTTAATATTATTATAATAACTAAATTATCTGGTTTATTACGCAAAAACCACTTTGGTGAAAATATAATAGGTACAGTACTGACGTAACCGCTAATCACCGTATTCACGAGCCATGATCTTAATACAAACATAACTTTCAACTGATCATCGTTTTGCCTATGACAAATAAATTTGTCCGACACGTCCCAAAGCCCAGGGTGTCTAGGTTGGGTATTATTGTCAGTTTTGGGGTAATTCTTTAGTTTAGGGTTTTGTACCCCTGTTATAGGGGTATAACTGATATATTTTGAATGGGTATTTGTGCTCAATTATGCGGTGAAATAGTTTGATGGTGTATTTTTGGGAACCGAAATCCTTGGGGCAATTTTTTAAACAAATTGAAGCCAAGGCCTAAACTAAAAATATATTAAAATACTTTAAAGGAATTTCAAAATTTCGGTAATAATATCATTTTAGGGAACATTTCGGCTGTTGTGGGCGTAGACAGAGAATCCTAGGTTTCTCTGTCTACGGTTGTGGGGCACTTTTCAATACCCAATTTTTAGACACTGGGCAGACTATGAACTATGAAGAATTCTGTAGAAATGACAAACATCTACTGTTTCTTTCTTCCAATTCCCTACTACACTGAACGATCTTCAGATTTCTCTACGTTAGTCATCACTTAACATTCATCTTCAGTGAATTTGGAAAATTTGAATTTGAGTGCTCCCCTCTCCTTCCCATGCATGTGATGGAGTCTGGATGCGCTACGTTCCTTGCTCAAGGAAAGTTATATTATACTAATATAATAATAGCTAATATTATTAGCTACTTATTTCTAGCCGTGTTTTAATATTTTGTTTCTAAATAAATATTAATTGTCTCAAGTCACGAGTAAATACATATATTTTATTTAAGCGTGTTCTATTTGCTTACATAGAAGACAATCCATTTTGTTAAATCGCATTGTCACTTGACATTAGGTAAGCATAAAGGCTGTTTTACATTGATTAGCTACTGACTGGGGGAGTGGACTGACTTCAAAATAATAAACTGCGAATATTGAAGTCGAAGGTCTGAAGGCTTTGTAACTTATACTAAAAAAAAACGGATCTGTTCATAATAGTTTCTAATAAATAAATGAGCCCTATAACTACACCTCACCCCAGTACGGACTTCAAATAAATTTACACGATGCCAGTATAAAAGTAAGCACTGGCTTCATTCGAAAATTGAAACGCGAATATACACCAAGATTTAAAAAAAACTTCTAAAACTTTAATCGCCATACGCCCACTATTCAAAACAGTTCTAAATACGCATTTTGAAATTAGAACATATTCCTTTCTCGAATTCTCGACTCACAATGTTCAGCATTCAAGTCCTTAGGCAACCGTTGTTTATCAGATTCCAATACCGGACCGAAAGATACTGTCATAATTATTTGTAACTGTGACTCAATACTTCCTAATAATAATTAAAACATCACGTTTAAATGTATAGATAATATTATAGAAGTGAAATAATGATACAAAAGCGACTCGAAAGTTTTTCAAGACCGCCTCACGTGTTTCCTCTTATCCCATTTCCTATCATCACAAAAACACAATACAACTCACACAATGAAATACACTCATTAAATAATTAAACAAAACCTGACCACAGATAATCAAAAATGTAAATTACCGATAAAAGACAACAAAATTCCAACTTTGAAAACAATAAACTGCTACAATATGAAACGGTTATTGCGGCGAATAGCCGTTATTGTAACACGTCCGCACAGTTCGGGAGCGCGTCCGACACTACCCGCGCGCCCCGCCTCAGATATACGGATTTCTTAATCGATATAATAACCGGTTATTTCGCAGATTTTTTTTATATTTTTTCTACAGATTTTATATGGTAGCTACTGTTACAGATATTTATGTTTCAAATGGGTGTTTTTAAGCTATTACTGTGACTAAGATTACTCTGCGGCTTGGTCTGCGTACTCTTTGATAGAACTCGCATTTATAATAACAAAAATTAATCAATCTAAACACCCGGTAATTAGCATTCCGTATCAATTTTGGCAAAAATGAAAAATGAAACTTCTTTGCATTTCACAATTAATTATCGGTAATTTAATTACGTTTTCAAACACGTCATTACTTAGATGGACAGACTTTAGTAGGAATTTGTACCAAAACTTTTATACTACCTTACACACCATCGGTTGGGAGTTCACCCCCACTTCCTTAAGTCGCTTCGCTCATGTACGCAACGGTTCTGTAGAACGTTTCTTTTGCGTACCGTGGGGTTTGGAATGAGCCCCCTGCCGAAGGTTTCCCACAGCGCTACGATATGGACTTTTTGAATAAGGGTGTCATCAAATTTCTTCGTGAGATCTCTGATGTTGCCAACGTCCATAGGCGACGGTAACCGCTTTCCACCAGGAGGGCGTCAGTATGTTTGCCGTACTCTAGCTATATAAAAAAAACACCTTAATCTATATGGGGGTATTATAGCGAGACTTGGAAGTGCACCATCGAAACTTTCAGAGTGGCCGCCATACATGTAACTGAAGTTTGAACAATTTATACTTACACTGTTAATATAGTGTGGGATATTGTTTGCGATATCTTAGAAAATGTTAATGATGTTACTTAAGGCTAGTAGCAACGTCAACGTATTAATAAAACAATAAATTGATTAAAAAGCATTATTACAAATTTAAGAATTAGTTTTTTTTTGTACCGGTCTAAACCCATTAATCTCGATTTATTTTCCTTTTCTCCCGATTTAAAACCAATTTCGACCTGGCAACACTAACTGTTACGCACTTGAGAAATTGCCAATTCTCTTCCAACCCGTCTTAGACAAGTTTTCAAACCAAGATGACCTCTACTTTGAAGATAATGCAGTCAGTCTGTGCATATTTGTTTTGTGTTCTCAAAATGGACTTATTAGCATATTTCTACTAGATGTTTCTTTGGTGAAAATATACGTTTGAACGTGATTCATGTGCAAATGGCACAAGGTTGGTTTCGCCATGTTTGTGATAATTGATTTGTTGACAACTGGTATTAATATATATTATAGACAGGAATGTTGTGTGTTTTTAAAGAGGTTTCTGGATCTGTTGAAGAATTTTCAACTGCAGTGAGGTTTTTTTTATTGCAGGAGCTCAGCAGGCAGGCAGACGGCCCACTTGATGGAAAGAGGTTATCATCGCCTATGGACATTTGCAACACCGAAGGTGCTACAAATGCGCTGCTGCGAAGACTGGAACCTAGTTACTAATGCCGGAACACAACTCAAGGTTGTTATGGCGATATACTTTAGACCAGGGGTGGTAGTCATCCAATCGGGAAAATGCCCTATCACCTGGCTGTGAGTTATTTTGTCGCCTCTTACGACAAGCCGCCCGGCCACAGGAAATTGTAATCTTTATCCGTTCCTGCACGAATAATTAGATGTTGTATAATAATAATTAGTTTTTTTGTTATGGAAGTATTGCGTTTGACCACTGTCTCACGTGATGTTGAGTGATGACGCAGTCTAGAATGGGGCACGCTTACCTAGAAGATACCTATTCACTCGTGACTTGAAGTCTTCAAGATTGTATTTGGCAGGAAAAACAGACTCCGGCAAATTATTCCACTCTATTTCTAGTCGCTTATCAAGCAGGTTGCAGGTCTGCTGATGACCATTCCCTTTGTTTCCAATGACCATGACCGTGGAGGGTGAGAGGATGCTCTCATCGGCAAACCTTCATCGCGAGGCTTCTCCACAGTAAATTTTTCAAGCGAGTCTCTATGGTCAAATTCGAAGCTATAAATACCGACTTTGATGAAAAATAAAGCTATTTTGAGATTTGTGAAAAATCCGATAGGCTAATCAAAAATGCAATCCGCTGATTTAAACAATAATCTGTGTGCAGTCCACACGCGTAGAAGTGAAATCAGAAAATATACTAAAAAAGATAATTCTTATCTAACTTTTATTAACATTAATATAATTCCTTTAGCCTACATCCGTCATCATATTATTATTCAAAATAAACTTCTTAAGTATCTCTTTAAATTTTTCACTGTTAGTCTAAATAATGTTATTATCTGACTAACATGGGGTTTTTAAGAGCTTTATACAATTTCTTAGAGGACTGCAATTCGTTGGTGATGTCCCTGGTGTTGCACACGTTTATAGGCGACGGTAACCACGTTTTATCAGGTGGGCCGTCTGCCTGTTTGGCTGCTTCAGGAAATAATAAATCGGTTTCGAAATGCTCATGGCAGTAATACATGTCATAATTCACCACCTACGTCCCGGATTCCGATCGAATCTGTCGCCTAATTTAAGAAGCCATTTGAGAAACGATCAATTATCCAGCGGTGACATTAGGCCACGTGGCAAGATATCGAAGCATTGTGTACTGTAGGGTGGCCAACTTGCTAGTATCAGCTCAGGACAATCGTGACAAATACTTCGGAAACAATATTCCAAGATGCAGTTTCGTGTAAGAAAGAAAGGATAAGATTTGTGAAATTAAAATAAGACGATGCTATACATAAAAAACACATAATACATTCACAATAAATTTTACAAAAAAATATCAAAACAACTGATTCACAAAACCCAAAAACGTTTATAGTAAATGAATAAGGCTTGTTCGTCGAGATTTTTAGTCAATGAGGTTGGCAACTCAGGACTGTGCTGCAGCGAAATTTAAAAAAGCATTACATGTTGAAATGGATTTGTGTGTGCGTGAGAAACTTCGAAGAAGAAGACTAAAGTAATATGGGCATGTCATGAGCATGCTGGGAAAGTCACGTTAACAAAAGAATGTTAAATGCTAAAATATTGACGGGTACAAAAAAAGATGGATGGATTGTGTCAAGGAGGACTTGAAGATTTCTAGAATGGCAGAAGACATAATATGTCAGAATAGAGGAAGGAAAGAAGGCAGAATGTGTCTTATTCTACCGACCCCAAGCAATTGGGACAAGGTGAGAAAAAAGATTTCAAAAGACAAATCTACAATGTTTTAAGTAATTATATTTTGTTGGTTGATCCTAGAAGGACTTATGTCAAGAATCACTATGTTGGGTAGTGAGCATTTAAAAGTTATAGTATCAGCAACACTTCATCTCTACACTCGTCTTCCGCACAGAAACGACATCATTTATCGTATTAAAAAGTAAAATGCTGACTGGGGGCGCTGACAAGCTACCTCCGTGTCGAGTATCATTCAAATCAGTTTAGTAGTTTTCACGTGATGCTCAAACAGACAGAGATACAGAAATGCTAAAAGAACAGGAAAATACTGAAGACTGTTAGTCTACCGTAAAATTGTTGTAAACAATGAAATAGAGCTTGAAAATATTTTCTTAATGTACCAAAAAATGGCGTTGCAATTAGCGTTAATTTAACAGTTCACGGTCATATTGTAAGTGATGTACAATTATTGTGTGAAGTGAATATATTAAGTTACAAATGTTGTCCATTGTATTCGTTTCTCAGTAGTCTTCCTGGTATATATCTTCGTATACTTGTTACAAACAGCACTAAATTGAAATTTGGTGATAAAGATTTAATTTAATTATAAAGTTTCATCGAGTTATAGAGAAATTTTGATTGCTGTATGTTCAGATATGTGTTAGTACGCTGAACAAGTAATGTCTGATGTATTGGTTTTGTATGATTAAATGTTATCAGACTCCAGCCCCATATTTTAGAAGAAGAGAGTAAAATGTTCATTTTATGTCTGATGTCAATTCGGAAATATCCCGACGGCTGAAATATTTGATTGCGAGACTCTCCCCTCATCAGTGAGTAAACCGCGCAGGACCGAGAAAAGTGGCATGCTCTCGTTTCGGAGGCCAAGACCCACTTTGGGTCGTTGAGCCGATGGAGTAGTAGTAGCAGCATCAGTGAGAACCTTTTTTAGAATATTATTTTTTGGGGTGCGAGGATTGACTTGTGCTTTTACATAAAACCCCCGCCAAAAACAGATTAAAAAGTGTTCGTTTACAGCCATCTGGTCATTTAAAACAGTCCGATTGATGTCACTGGTCGCTGGTCGTTTACTACATTCGGCCCCGCAAAATATATACATAATGTGCACAACACACAAATCTCTAATATATACTGTTTTGTACTTATATTTATATTACCATGTATTATTTGCTATTCGTCATTATTTATTAACAGTACCACCGTCAGTAATAAAAATCTATCAATACTTGCCAAAGGTTACCTGGAAGAGATGGTTTTTTTAGCTATAAAGCTGCCAATTGAATCTTTTACATTTATATTCGGTTCTGCAAATTGAACACATAACCTTCGTCCCTCTACGGCACACAACTTTATATATATTGTTTTACACTTATATGTACTGTCTATATTTTCAATTCGTCATTATTTATTATCTGCACCATCTTCAGTATTAAAAATCTATCCATACTTGGTTTTTTAACTATAGAACGCCAATTATATTTTTTACCTTTTTCTGCCTTTGTTTTGGTGTACAATAAAGTGTTATATATCGAGGGCGTCATAACAAATGGGCGTACAGACAAAAGTGCAGTTTTACACACGGGCCAAAATTGTGAATAAAAAAACTAGTTGATTGTATATGGCTGAAATTTGGAATACCCTACTTTTTAGGTACACTTGCATACTGGTAAGACTTTCTAAATTGTAACATGCATAGTTTTTAGTAAGCAACGAAAAAATGGCATTTTTGCGTAAACGCTTATATGTCATGAAGCCCTCGATATCTATCTACCCAAAAATTACTAGAGTCACCTGCTTTTCAATAAATCGGTACAGACACAAGCTAACTAGTCAGCAATCTAAATCAATGACCTAGCCTGTAAATGCTCATTGCATTCAGAGTAACATTTTTATGACCACTTACTTAAGTGTGCTAACCCATGAATGGCCAGATGCCAAACCAGTTCGTGGGTTACGTAATTGCATTGCCATTTCACATGATTCACAGGTATTTGCACACACTGATGTCATTATGACCTTCAACTTTGAGTTGACACCAGGACAATTATGATTCTGTAATGTCGTATTGCTTCTAAAAGGTCTAATCAACGTATTGCTACATGCCGACAAAGGTAAATGCACACCTGACTGTCGTCAAGCGCAGTTTATTACCTTGCCGGTTTTAGGAATTCTTTTGTTTACTTTGTGTTTAAAATTTGTAATTAAGAAAAAGCCGTCATTAGTGTCGAACTAATCCTTGTTGTTATTGTATTGCGTCGAAGCTTGGCATCGGTGCATTATAAAGCAATGGCCCAAAGCGGAGAGGGGCAGTCAAGCGAGGATTACGATACGAGTAGGACTTACATTCGAAGAGCAATGTAGTGACGGACTTTGCGCGTGTTATTGAATCGTGCAGTGTGTACTGGCTGTACCCAGTTATATTTGTATCTGTTTTATACGTGTTTGTAAAGTTCTAATAAACTCTATAGTAATTCCAACGGCATTTTAATTTGAGTCCTGTGTAGCTCGTAACAGTATGATAGATAATTAAATATTAGTATTTAAATGACTCAACATATTATACGCAACTTAAATAAAAGATTTGAATTCTTGACATTTGACTTTTAGCTAGTTTTAAAAGAGTGTTAAGCAGTTTTTTGCATACATTTTTAAATAAATAAGGTATCAAATATGTTATTTGTTATTTAAATTAGAATGGAATAATAAGTTGACATTTACTAGATTAACATATTCGCTTAATTAGTATAGAATATGGGAGTCAATTGAGATACTTTTTATCATCTTGCGAAACCTCACCGCCTAATAGATTTTGTGCGAGCGTCCATATTTATGACATCAAAGTACCAGATCACTCCGAAAGGATTACGAAAAGAGTTTTTTTTATGTATGAGAGACTGGCCAGTTATAATCTATTTCGAAAATATGATTATTAATATTATTATAACTAAAAATAGGTACGTTCCAATTTCAAAATTTCCCTCCACATTTTTAGCGAATTAATTGCGTGTCTCATTGAAAACAAGATCTGCGTCGGGAACATCGCGCGCTATGATTTTTACGATTTAAAGTGTCGCCTGAAACCGGACGAACGTACGATAGACTTCAAATGGCATTCATGGATGAAGGCCTTTCTAGGGCAACCGTGTATCGTTGTTTAAATTTTAGTTAGACGTGTTGCTTGGGAGTTTCTTGCCCTTTCTTCTCCTTGACAGCAATAACACGTTGCGAAGCGGTATATACACCGCAATAAAATTAATTTTTAACCTATATGTAATATGTATGACCTTCAAAAAGTGTTCACCAGTGGAATGTATTTTGAATAGAAACTTTTGAATTTGAATTGAAGAGCGTTCGAGCAAGCTGTAAACGAAGTGTGTCTGCGGCGGATTGGAAAAGTGTTTCGAAAACTGGTTCAGACGCATGAAACTTTTTCCACCTTCATTATACGCACCGCAAGGAGTGGAACACACTGCCGGAGTCTGTTTTTCCCGAAACCTACAACCTGGGTGTCTTCAAGTATTGTGTGAATAGGTACCTTCTAGATAAGCGTGCTCGATCTTAGACCATGTCTCTCCGCTCAAATCGAGCGAGATAATGGTCAAACCCGAACCTGTACTTGATCAAAAACTACTTAATATAGCTGGTGGAGAGTACTTTGAAAAGATTTAAAAGAATAATATTTACCTATATAATTTTTATTTTTATGTTCGTAAACCTTCTGAGTGTTCCACGTATCTCGTTAGACAGTGTTGCAGTGGAAACGTTAAAAAAGGAAACATTAGATATGGCCGCCACACATGAAAATGTCAGTCAGATTTTGAAAAAGAGAAAAAATCTTCAAGAGTATGGCCCTCCTACAGTGGGACACTTCCTACGGGTGAGTGGCGCGTGCGCATGCAAACGGTACTGGCACACAATAAGCGGACACGCCCTTATTCTGACAGTCGTAAAGTTCAAGTTTATCACCAGAGTAGGGTTGCGGAGGTCAATGTCTTTAGGCGTGACTACATTTGGGTTTCATTCGCGATTATTGTCATGTGATCTGATTGTTATTCCGCGTCGAATTTTTAATTGACACGCAGCGCAGGCCGCGCGGCAAACACTAGTATATTTTTAAAGAGACCAAGGTACCAGAAGAACACAAAATATGTGTAAATCTTAGTTATTCTTACGACCGACAAAGAACAATTCACACCTGCAGTTTATTACCTTTTCGGCATTTGGTCTTCTTTTGTTTACTTTGTGTTTAACATTTGTAATTAGAAAAACAGCCTGTTGTGTATTGTAATATTTTATGGTATTCTTTAGCCAGGTGTGATTCTTGGAAATGACTGTTTACGCGGTCGAGTATTGTGTCGAGACATATTGTATAGTTTTAGTATAAAACAATGCCCGAACGGAGGGGTGGGGCAATCAAAGCGATAACACAAGTGAGGCAAGACGTGTGTACATTTAGTGACGAACTTTGTGCATGTTATTGAATTGTAAATTACATTTGAATTATTGCGTCCGTATATATCAAAGCTTTACAATCGAAGATCTTCATGAGCTATCCACAGAATATATATTTTACATATTAAATGCCTTTTAATTGTTTAACTTAATGCAAAAACAGCAAAATAATACACATAAATATACATTAAACTAGGAAACAGAATTCGATATGTGATGACCTTGTGATAAAACCTACCAAAAGATTTTAATTTTGAACGAATTTAAGATGACTAATTTAAAATGGCACGTCTGGCTGTACATCAGGGGGTATTAGTACCTACGCTAATGTACGGCAGTGAGAGTTGGGTGTGGCAGAAGAAGCATGAAAGTAGGATAAATGCAGTTGAAAGAGAGCTTTGAGAAGTATATGTAAGGTTAATGTAAGTGATATGATAAGAAACAGTGTGATAAGGGAGCGTTGTGAATTGAAAGAAGATGTAGTGACAAGAGTTGAAAAGGGAATGTTAAGGTGGTTTGGCCATGTAGAGAGAATGAATGATAGCAGAATAACAAAAGAAGTATATGATAGCAATGTGACTGGAAGAGTCGGTGCCGGTAGACCAAGACGTACTCACCATGATCAAATTGAAGATATTTTGAAGATTGAAGAAAGGTCAGATAAAAAGTAGTTTAAATAAGCGTGTATGTATGAGAAGATTAATGAAAGTTGATGAAGCGAAAAGTTTTTGTCAAGATCATAACAAGTGGAGATCCATCGTCTCTGCCTACCCCAATGGGAAACAGGCGTGACAATATGTATGTATGTATGTAATTTAAAATTAAGACCAAATGGAAGGCTTTGGTGAAACTCCACTACTTTACTCCGCCGTTTGGTTTAAAACGAAATGTGGTCTACATTAAGCCTATATTAGACGGTTTAATTTTCTCTTTCAATTTGTATGTCATCACCAAAGTGATACATACAAACGTAAACGCTCCTTTATGCCATACGTGAGCTGTGAAATGAGCTCCCTCTCGCGGTGTTGCTAGAGTGCTACAATATGGGGCTCTTCAAAAAGGACGTAAACAGATATTTAAAGTCTCAACGAGGTAGGCAACGCATCCGCTCCCTCAGTGTTGCACATGTCTATAGGCGACGGTAGCCACTTGCTATCAAGTGGACCCGTCTGCTAGTCTGTCTATAAGCAAACATAAAAGAAAACAAGAATTATTCAATGCCTTTGATCATCATACCGTCGTGTGCTTTCAGTTCCGTGCTTTTCAATCAAATTGATTGAATTTTGTTGATCCGTCTTATATCCAGCATCAGTCTCGAGAAAAAGCAGCGGAGAAAAACAGTCTTTCTCGTTTGTTTATTAGTGTCGATTGCTACTAGGGATGCAATATCGTTGATGTTTATGAAGGATATAGCGTTAATCAACATATCTCCAGGGTCTTCTTCCTCTTTATCTATAATGAGGATGTTGGGGCCTCGATGTTTCACCTCTTTAAGAAAAAAGATCTCTTCAAAGGCAGCAAGCAGATCTCGCACTTGATACAAGCGCCTTTTTCATAGATATAGTTCTATTTAATTTCACTTCTTTTTGTTTGTAACGTGCCTACTATTTTTTTCAAATATTTTTTTCAAATTTCAATAATTATTTCATAAAATTTATGCACTTGTATTAAATATTCAAAATATGTCTATTCTTTGTTTCATGTTTGTTCTAATTATAAATAATAATATAAATGTTCATTAGCAATTTTTTGTTTCTTCTGTAAACGTGACGACGTTACTGCTTAGCACTAACGAAGACCAGCGTTGGTTGTTATTAACCAGTATTTGCTGAGTTAGGCCTGTTTAGAGTTAGTTAACTTTTGGCTTTTATTAAACTACTTATATTACTTATATAATTTTAAATAACTCTGAATAAACATTATTTTCTCCTTCTTTCTTTCTTTACCCGGCTGCAACTCAATGGGCAACTACCCACCAGTAACTGGGATTAAAGTTGCTGGAGTCCTTCGCATGGCGATGGCTTCGCAGCAGTCTTATTGACCATTCATTGGAGTTCGGTGGCCATCTCGGGCTTTAGGTGGCCATCCGTGATTAGGTGTGTGTACGAGATACGAATACACATATATAGATTTCTTCAAAACCTGAAAATATCGATGTTTTAATTTCCATCCCTAATTTATTACAGAGCTGATTATCAATGGCTGCAAACCCTAAGACAAATAGCTAACAAGAGAAATTGTCTGTCCCAGTCCTTATAGATTTATGTACCTAGCTTTATTAGCCGGCCGGGTCGAGGAGTCAAGCCCTGTGAATGATAAATAAGCCCTTATTCATTTTATTACTGTAACAGACTATAGACCGTTCAACGTTCATATAAATAATCGTACCTGAGAATTTGTAATTTAATTTTATTTATTATCCGACAATTGCTTAGCTTGTCATGCAATCAATCATAGAAAAGATTTGATTGTTTTTAATAAAGCAATGGAGGCGGGACTTTAGTATCAAAGAGATAAGTTGAGATTTATCTGTCACAAAATGAAGAACACCAGCCAAAATCTACCTCGCAGACGAGAGATATTAAAGATTAGGTCTCAAATAAAATAAGTTTTCGATTACTATACTACCGATTTATGTGAAAGAAATTCCACAATTAATAATATGAAAACACTTACACTACACTGTTAGTTAATTAAGAATAAAAAGAAATGTTAAAATCACTCTAATCTTTTTACAATCTAGGCCCAAGAATGTATGAAAGCGTATATGTCTCATTTATATTTATTTTTTCAAAATTCACATTTTATATCCGATTTTAGTGTATTTTAGAAAAGATCATGCTGAAGATTTACTTAATCCGACACGATAAAAATAATCAAAAACATTTCAAAATCAAAAGAATAAGGGTGAATATACATAAAAAAAAATTGAAGTAGGTTAAAACATATTTTATTCATTTCCGCTATCGAAAGCAGATAATGCATATTTTTCATGACAACCAGTTCATTCGTAAGACAGTGAGTGAATAAAGAACAGAAATCCGGCTTCAAATTTAAACCTAACTCACTCTTCGCCACCGCTGCATAGCCGCTCACAATCTTTATAGACGCGACTGAGGTATGAGTAATGTTTCATTAAAACAGCACAAAGCACAATTATCGTATTGTGGCACGTTGGATATAATAATTAATAATGTGACATTTTAAAAGAATCTCGGCTGCAGACGGAAGGAGCGAGGTCGACTTGTAACATTCTGTCCCCTCACTCAAGGTTTTATTTAGGGTTATCACCTTCATTATGAAATGGAATTTATTTGCTAAAGACAAACAAAACAAAAGATGTTAACGGTGTTTATGAGATAATTCCGCACACTTATGATTTGATATTGATATAGATAAGACGTTCAGTGTGTTTGAGATCTATCGCAATCGACCTTTAGCGCAGTTCGTATGAGACCTGATCAGTCTCATAAAAACTGTATTGAATAAGTCTTGAATTGTATGTGGTGCATAAATTTACTTATATTTAAAAGGACACCAGAAATTTATTTGTGTATCTAGTAGTAGTGTGAGATCTTTTTGTGGTTACAGAATTTACCGAAACGTAGAAAGCTGGAGAATTTTTAGAGATTTAATCTAATAACACAACTGTTTTCTTCTAAAAATCAATCTACATACTGTGCCTGTTACAATTATAACAGGTACAGTATGTCAATTGTACTTATTCTATAGGGGGCATATATAAGAGAGGAAAGCAAAAAGCATAATTTAAAGAGATCTATGTGCAGCAGTCGTCAACTAGCTGATAATTACGAATCAATAGTTAAATATCTGCAAAAAATATTTCGAACCATATAAGTTAATCATTTAGGCACGTTTCAACTGACAGCAGACTAGATTTTGTCGTTTAATTTTAATTTGTATATATACTTTTTAAAATTTTGTTTGGTTTTTATTTAATGACAAATATTTCGTCAAGTAATGAAATACAGGTAATCATTCAACACAATTTTTATGACTTAAAATTCAGTCGGAAAACCATAGAAGATAGAAAAGGAAGAATATTTGGACATTTACTACGACACGACGCCCTTCTCTGTATGATAATAGAGGGCAAAATGAAGGATAGAAGATGGATTGGAAGACCTAGGCGTTAACAAAATAAAGAAAAGCATAGTTGTCGTGTCGTATAAATTGAAAAAGCTGACTGTGAATAAGAGGATTGGAAGCGGCTCCAACAAGAAAAGTTAAACTTTTAAACATAAGCCGACGACGATAAACATATTTTTATTGTTACCTTTGCCCGCGTAGTCATCATTTTACACAGGATCCTATATTTTTTGGCTCAGATATGGAACACTTCGTTCTCTCTAAAATTATAACATTTGGCAGCCCTATTGACTTTATACCGGTGCTATCTAAAAAATATGATCGAATAAGAATATTTCTGTATTTTAAATGCCTTTTTATGCGTAAAGTCAAATATGTGTATAGTTAAATTGTTAAAATATGATAAGAATACGATTTTTAACGAATTTAAATCAAGATAACAGGCTTACGATAAATTTATGTAAACGCTTCAAGGAAATAATTATTTTAGTGGATTAATAATGTTACTATTTTGTAATTTGGGTGGGTTCTTGAATATTTTCTATAATTAACCTATTTTATAATTAGTTTTACTTCCAATATCTTCGATTTTGAAAAGTGACGTCACAAAATTTAAGATTGCGCCACGTAACGTCACATTTTCGAAATTTCTCTTGAAACAAATACCTGCTTTTCGTTATAAAAATGGTCATAATGAAAATTATGTTATAATATTGTTACGAGCTACCCAGGACTCGAATTAAAATGTCATTGGAATTACTATACAATTTATTAAAACTATACCAACACGTATAACATAGATACAAATATAACTAGACAAGTCCCAATGTCGCACAATTCAATAAACGCGCAGTCCCTCACTAAATGTACACACGTCTTACCTCGCTTATATTATCGCTTTAACTGCCCCACCCCTCCGTTCGGGCATTGTTTTATACTAACTGTATAATAGAACAAAGGACCGCGATGTAATAACAACAAGGATTAGTTCGTCACTAATGACGGCCATAAAAAAGTTCACTAACAATAGCATGTTTGTCTTAATTACAAATTCTAAACACAAAGTAAATAAAAGAATTCCGAATGCAGGAAAGGCAATAAACTGCGTTTTACGACAGCCAGGTGTGCGCATTTCAGTGTCTGTGTGTAACAATATTTCTTAATACGTCTCAAATTTTGAGTCTCGTGTACACCAAGTTTGTCTCAACACTAATACTTATTAATAACTATTGTATGCTTATATGCTTATTACAAATTATAAAAATTCAATGCAGATAGCCTGCTAGGTGAGCAATTTTAACAAGCAGCTAAGAATTTATTAAGAAAACTAATTTACATAAGAGGTCAAAAAGCTTTTAATGACACTCACAGATAACATAACAAATTTTATAACTCGATCACGCGTTTAAAGATAAAAAAAATCAACTAACATTCTACTTAACCTGCGTCCACATCTGTATCTATTTAATATTTAAAATGGCTTGGCAAGGTTTCTTCATTTGGCCATTCAGTACAAGAATTTATAGTAATCATCAAGCACGTAGGCGCAAGGAAGAGCTGGATCTCTATACTAACTTTAAGCAATTGTGCGTTAGTTTGTTCTCGATGATTTTTGACACTAACATTTTTACACCAGCCCACAAAAATATAAAAAGTAGTCTATTCTTTTGACTTTTCGTGAGTATTTCGATGAGCTGAATCCAAATTTGGGGTCAGTTTGGTCCATGCACCCTCAAAATATACTTATAGACCTCGTATAACAATTTTTTTATATTATCTTCCAGCGGTCGGCAAGGTTATCGTTATCCGGCCTTATTTTTCTTTTTTAAATTTTTATCCTTGTTTATATATTTTATTCTAGTTTCTCTTTCTTTCTTTTTTATTCTTTATTACAAAAAATATATTTGTATTATTATACACAAGAGGGTAAGATTAAATTGCTATAAAGGCTTTTACTTGGTGCATAGTTGTTTAACCCTCACAATATTGGAATAAAAAGATTTATAAATCTGAAATGTGGCACATGATATCTAATTATTATATTCACAGCGATTTGGGACCTCTATGCTATTTGTAATTTTTTTAGGAAATCGTATATAATTAATATATTTTATATGTTACAATAATTTACATTTAGATTTATTTTTTACTTTCTTATAAATATTTATATAATATTATAAAACTATAAAAGAGTACCTAGTCTTTTGTTTCTTACATTGTTTGTGTTTGTCTGTTTGTTCGGGAGTCACACAAAAACCACTGGGCCGATTTCGATGCGGTTTTCGCTGATCGATAGTAAATTCACGGACTTAAAACCTGCAGTACTTTATATCCCGAGAGGCGAGAACCCCACGGGATATTTTCTTGGGAGAGCTTTAAAGCCAGTGAGAGCGAGTGAGTTGAGATAAAAATGGTTCCGATGCGAAATATTCACAGATCGATAAAATCTTTAGTAAAACAAATGTAATTGTGTATGCTTTTAGTGGTAATATTTATACCGAGTTTTTACGTGAATTTTCGGGTTTCATACTAAAAATGCATTACCCTGAAAATAACCTTTCGATTTTCTAATAAGCAAAATAACTGCAATCTTTGTTACGTTTCCAACGTAGAAAAGTCGCGGGACAATGCTAACAAATAAAATCTCTTACGTTCTATTCAAACATTTTATTGATAAAATTCTTGAAATACCTCATCGAAGTATAGAAATACAAAATATTACAACATAGAAACGCAGGATATGTTTAATCAAGTATCATCGCCTTATTAGGGAGGTCGACCGCGGTCATTCGTGGTCTGACAAGAATTTCGTACCGTTAGCAAATCTAGCAAGCCTTATTTGGACAAAAAAATAATAGAAACAACATTAGTATTCGGACTATAATGATAATTGGGATTGTTCACTTTTTTTCAATCTAGCTATTTGAAAAACCATTTCGAGGAATAGTGTCCCTAATCATTTCTGTCCAGTTAAAATTCCAAAAAACGTACGATCTTCTTGTATTTTGTAAGAAATGCTTTTGACCTTACTAAATCCAATCAGGTGGGCCGTCTGCCTGTTTGCCTGCTTCAGGTGTAAAAAAAATTCTAGCTGTAAATTATTTGATTTAAGTTCTGTAACATGGATTTTTCCCTAAAGATCACTTTAAAAAATTTAACGATAACTATAGAAAATAATAATGGTTGAACAAAATTATAAGCCTAGCGACAAAAAACACTAAAATGATCACGATACGTAATGAGTAATGACAGTGACATTTAAATAGTAGCACAGATTACTGATTATATATAAATATAATTTTCTTTTATTATTTTTGTTTTCTAGGCAAAGAAATCAATGTAAACTTGTCCCTTATGATGTCATCGGAGAAATAATTTTAAAATCGAATTATAAAAAAACTAACGCTTAAAATACAAAAATATTCAAATTAGTACCTTAAAATACCCTATTTTACGAAATAAAAATATAAAATCAGAGGGTATTTTTTTTAACAATCCCCACACGAATAGTATATAAAGAAATAAAAGCTTTATTTGAAGAAATAGGGATGTAATTAAATTCCTTACACATTATTATACGCAGAGCATATTTTGGGAATTTGTAAGCCGCATATTCAGCAAACAAGGTTTGCACTCAGCATATTGCTGTGCCGGAATTATATCCGACACAACGCTGATTTTCAGCTTACATTCCTTTTAAATAATGCGGTACTTTGTGTCTAAGGAATCGCGCGGGAATTTCAAATTAACCGTAGACGATATTGCGGGCATACGCTAATTTTGAATAATAACTTTTGATTTTGATAACTTATACCTTCCTCTCTATCCCACTTTCCTGTCTGATCTTCTTTCTACCACTCCAAAGGCCAGTAATATCTTCGTAACCACTTAGATGAACTACTATAGTACTATAAACAGAAAGTGACAGTTTTGACAGTACGACAACTCTTCTACATTTGCAAGGTAGCCACAGCAATTAAAAAAAATCTAAATGCTCCTAACTTCCTCCCGCCGAAATATATAATATACCCTTACCTAAAATACATACATCTTCTGCCAAACTCCTCCCTCCATACGTCCATATATCATTTATAATAAAGTATGCCAAAATACAGCCTCCGCCAAAGAAGTGCCACCATCAAAGTTTAAACACCAATTAATGAAATGGCTAAAAACATTAAATTACAGCGACCAGAATGCATATTATCAAACTGACTATAACACTAGGAGCACACACAAACAAACATACACATACACGCATGCACTCATTTTACAAAATTATAGATTAATTAATAAATAATCCCACTTTATATAAATTCTTATAATAACACTGTGTTGGTTGCCGCGATACTGACCTAAAGACTAGTGCAGTGCACTTTAATTTTAACTATTATAATTCAAAATTTAGTGTTAACATTAATTTTAGATTTAATTAATTTACCTATAAGGCAAGAAATAAGTTTATATAAATAAATTAATTTTTCGGTTACATAATATTTTCTTAAGTTTTCGCGACTTGCTTAATAATAAAACTACGTTTTACCGGTTTTAAGCGCGGTAATTTCCTTCCATCCATTGAAATATTATATAAATTATTAAACTAGGCATGTTTGCTTGAGAGGTTCTTGCGCTGCTTCTTCTCTTCAAGCCATAACATGTTGCGAAGCGGTGGTAAATTAGATTAGACTGCCATAGAGTAAATAATAACGAAAAACAAAATAATCAAAATGAATAAGTTGGCGGTAGGCTAAATAAAACTTTAACAATACTCGTTGACACTTGACATCTTTGTCTTCCGTGATCACGGCTACTGAAAAGTAGCCGAAACGTAGGAATAACCAAAATCAAATAAATTACCACGCTTAAACCTTCAAAACGTAGTTTTATTATTTTGATTTGACTCGTTTGGCAGCTTCGTAATAATAATTAAAAAATAGAACCAGCGATAGAACCAAGAGCCTTTGCGTTAAAGTGAACTGAACAGACCGATGATTAGACCGTAAGACCGTTAAACTAACATAACTACGAGCTCAATTAACTGAGCTATTACGTACTTAAGTAATTTCTTAAGTTGACAACACCTAACTGTGACTTGGCACAGATTATCGTATAAACTGGTAACTTCACCAAATAAAGGCTGGACACACATTCCTTTTTTGCGAAATTCGATCGCTGCTCACCGCATTGCGTTTCCCGCGTCATGCGGGAATTATAAAATGTCGGCCTGACGTAAATAGTGATGTTCTTGTCGGCTTCTACGAATACTAGGTGATTATTTACTAATACTGCTAAGGTAGCCGAGATTGAAATCAATGACACATTTTTTTATCGTCTTAAAAACGGCAAAGCATACTAGTTGTTGCATGAGGATAGCATTTTTTTGATTGACGTCATAAATTGGGCGAGTCAAATAACGCATTAATTAAATAATAATAATAAGGCCCCCCCGCTTCTGTTCTTGCCTTAACCAGTCTGCACGGAGTGGAGATCGCTGCTAAGACTCAAGGTCCAGGGGTGGAAGTGATAAATTGCATGACGTCAGAAGTAGCGTCGGTGAACCTGCATCCCGCCTATCTACACCCCTTTGACACTCACACCCATGTTGCATGCTATGGCATTTTTTGGGGCCCATGCAGGAAGTGGCGAGTCACCGTCTGCCATTTTTCCATGTTCCCTAACATTGTGAGAGGCAGACGCCAAAGCCCCCTAATTCCTAAACCCTAGTGCCACTAGCACTAGCAGTTCACCCCAATATATATACAAAACAGCCCATAAATGTCCCACGGCTGGCTCAGGCCTCCCATTACAGGGGAACGGACAGCATACCGCTACGCTTGTCTAAGGCACTTGGCGGGTTTGACACGTCGGTCATCTCGATGTGCAGGTTGCATCACGATATTTCCTTTACCGTTGTTAGCACGTGGTAATTGTAACAATATGCACATTAGGTCAGAAAACTGGCTAAGTGGTGCATGCGTTCGGCCAGGATCGAACGCGCGTCCTTTGAGTATGGGACGCGTGCGCTAGCCATTACGCTACCACGACTTATTTAATAAATAAAATGTGTACTAGTAGAGAAAATTTTAGAAAATACTATTCGAGTATTTTGTCGATAATCGAAACTAATCAAATTGCCACATCACTATTATATGAAATTGGACCTAACAACAGATGGTTACATGGTTACGCCAAGGATATTGTATAATATAACAAGTTATTTTGCAAGTCAAATGTTACACGGATTTGGCGTGTTTTTCGCAAAATCTGATGTGATAAACAATTAGCTAATGAGTTAATTATTAAACCACGTGTAAGAAGCTTGTGCTGATGTACTTATAAATAACTAGCTGACCGGAGAAACTTCGTGCCGCCATGTTTTCTGAATTTCTAAACCACTTTGTTTCATGACACCAAACAAAATCATAAACAAACCGATCCAGTCGGAACACTCAAACAAAAAAAAATCATCAAAATCGCAAAGTCGTTCTCAAGTTATGCGCGTACATACATTTGATATGTATGATTATGATTCAATTTATATATATATATATATATATATATATATATATATATATATATATATATATATATATATATATATATATATATATATAGACTTCCTAGGAGATATAATACTAGCTCTTAAACATGCCACTGCTCGGCTCGGGCCGTCTTCTTTTGCACATCGGTTAACTCCGTATGCAGGTTTTACCATACGTTTCCCTTCAATTCTTCACGTTGTAATTGTGACATGCACATTATTAGGTCACGAAACTGATACTTCCCGAACTAGATTCGAACTCACATAATTTCATATGCGAGTTTTCTAGCCACTAAGTTACCACGACTGAATGGTGTAGATAATTATGTAAAAATAGTTAAATGTAGTCCTCGCTAAAAAGGCAGTAATATTAATCAGTAAATTCGTTGCAGAGAAGAAGTCGTAGTGCAGAAAAATGTCTAGGATATTTCGCACGCTTAACATTATACATACATACAGATTATCACGCCTTTTTCCCATGGGGGCAGGCAGAGACTGTAGATCTCCCTTTGTTTGCGTTTTATTATAATTATTGTTCTTAATTTTTTTTGTGAACATAACTGTTTCTATTCTATTCTATTCTATCTCCACTTGCGACGATCCTGACAAACAACTTACGATTCATCTACTTTCATTAACCTCTTCATACGTGCACGTTTAATTGATATGCTTTTTACCTGACCTCGTTTTAACACTTCTGTTATTTGATCATGGTGTGTACGTCGTAGTCTCCTGGTACCAACTCTACCATTCACAATACTCTCATACACGTGTTTTGTGACTCTATTTTCATCCATCCTCTCTACATGTCCAAACCACCTTATTATTCCTATTTCAACTCTTGTTATTACATCTTCTTTCAAACCACATCGTTCCCTTAGAACACTGTTTCTTATCCTATCATTCAAGCTAACCGCACATATACTTCTCAAAGCTCTCATTTCAACTGCGTTTATTCTACTTTCATGCTTCTTTTGCCACACCCAACTTTCACTGCCGTACATTAGTGTTGGCACCAACATCCCTTGATGGACAGCCAAACGTGCCTTTACAGACACTTTTTGGCTTTATTAACATTGTGCAGACCTAAATCAACATTTTGATTAACTGGATTTTAAGGTCTAGTACATAAAAATAAGGCATAAAATTGAACAACTTGATGTTTCTAACTAGGTCTAACTATAGAGTTCTAAGGGTACGATTTGTTGACCAAGTAATCCCTAAAGGTTTGCACTGAAAATCAGCGTTGTGCCGTATATAATTCCGGCACAGCAGTAAGCTGAGTTCAAAGCTTGGTTGCTGAAAATCAAAATATGTTTTTATTTTTATGAAACATATCATCAATGTTTTCTTCTTTCTTTCCACAAATACATGACGCAAATCGCAAACGACATTTGTACGATAAATCGACAATACGCTTACAATTCTGCCATGCGATTAAAATCTTCCCAATTCAAAGCGATGAAACAAAAAAAAAGATTTGCAAAAAAGAACACAGCATGGCCTGGACGACCTTTGAAATTCCTTATGAAGAGGCATTCAGTTAAAAATAGCCTGTATATACCTGATATAGGGCTGAGTTTCGATAAATACGAGTTGAGATTTAGGATGTTCGAGACGAACCAAAAGAAAGGCAACAAAAACTAGTGGAGTAAAGCGGTATTGGAACGGCCTTGGATTTACTGTGTAGGCCACATACCGGCTGTTACTCCCAAGTCGAAGCCGGTTCCGTTTTTGTGGTTTGTACTGCGTTGTTTTGATCGATGACTGTTTTGGGGCCCTTTGTCCGGGCTTCGAACGGGTTTTGATGGTATTTCAGAGGGATTTGGCGGACTTTTTCCTTGTTTCGGAAGCGAGTTTCAACTTGCTAGCTTATGGTATGAGGTGAACTCGTCTGTAATGAAATATGGATTGACTAGATGTATAGGGTGTTAGAAATTTCAATATTGTTTCTATTTCTTACTCAAATCAATAGTCTGTCTATTATACACACGTCATAATAAATTTTGAAGTTATTGGCATAGAGCGAGTGCTAAAACACTAATATATCTGAGTATGAAGGCAGAAGCGTCACGTCGTTGTCACCAATTGTCACCACAAATTGAGTGGTGCGTCGGTGATTATCGGTTATCCTGTTCGATAGTAAGACGCACCACCGGCGAGAGCCATGGCTCAATCGCCCGAGAGGGAGTACAAAATATTTTTTAGTAAAAGTACAAAATACGGCCCACTTGATGGAAAGCGGTTACCATCGCCTATGGACATTTGCAACACCAAAGTTATTCCAAATGCGCTGCTGCTCTCTGAAGGGAGACTGGAACCTGATCACTAATGCCGGAACACAACTCAAACTCATTTGTTACGGCGGCATACTCTAACCAGGGGTGGTAGCCACCCTGTCGGGTAAATATCCTACCACCTGGCTGTGAGTAGTTTTGTCGCCTGTTACGACAGGCCCCCGGCCGCAGGATATTGTATTCTTTCTCAGTTCCTACACAGATAAAAAGAGGACGAGTTGTAGTACTCTTGCAGTATTCTGCAAGTAATTTCTTGATTGTTCCTAATTTAATTTAGACTATATATACAGAAACCGTTTACGTGATGTGCATAAAAACATTCTAATCAATATTGAATATTATATTTACACGTTTATGAGATTTGACATTTTTGATGTTTGGACAAACGCCCAATCTTATCGGCAGTTCTAAGAGCGATATCATGTATCTGTATATACATAGCATCACGTTTATGTATTAACTAGTCTTTAACTGTTTTAAATTATACATCAGTAAATTGGTGGATTAAACGTGACGCAACAGTATACAATACCTAAGGCCTGGAGCCTGATGTAAGAAGCGATTACTATCTTACAGACAAGTTATAGAGCATTCGCTCATCTGTACGACTACCACCCCTGGTGAAGAACATGCCGCCATAATAACTTTTAGTAGTGTTCCGGCATCAGTGGCCAGAGTCCAATACCCCTCCCTTCAAAGCCAGCAACACTTGGTTCCTCCTTCACCATTTTACCACCGGACAAGCAGACGTACGCGCTCACGCCACCGATATACGGTGGAAATACCAACAAAGCAGACGAAACGCTTTGCTTACACTTTTAACATACGAACAGTGGAACTCTTTACCGTCATCTGTTTTTCCTGAAGATACAATTTATGTGTGTTCAAGTCTCGCGTGAACAGGTATCTTCTAGGTAAGCGTGCTCGGCCGGGTTATCTACCGTGTACCGTACCGCATCAGGCATGAGCTCCATGTTTTAGTATACCCGGCGCGTATTGATTAATCGCTCGGAGCCCCCACACCTGCCGACAATTCCCGCGCGCTGACTCTTAAAAAAAAAAACGTGCTTACCCTAACAGCATTCCATCTGACACCAGGTGCAATGGCAGTCAAGCGCGAACCTATTCATTAAAGAAACACATTGGAGGTCTCTAATGGTGCAAACGTGTCCATAGCGATGGTAACACTGTGGTACAACTTACCTGTCTGTACTAATACATACATACATACATAACTTCACGCCAGTCCTTGCGGTAGCACGAACAACAAGCGCCATTTAGCTTATTCTTACACACTCATTACTTTTTGACATTCATAGTTTTGTCATGCACGCTCCTGTTCTTAAGGCTCCTGAATCACTTCTGTAGTACACGATCAATTTGATCATGGAAGTGTGTCGTGGCCTTCCGCGACTTCTGCATCCATCCACTTTTCATTGTATGTCTTTTTAGTCATTCTTTCATCATACATTCTTCCACATGCCGAACACTGAGCATTCCTTTCCTTACCTTCACCCGACACGCTCTTCAGACCGACTCTCTTCTTGCTTCGGTATACGAATGCTGTACTAATGCAAAAAAATATCGCGATAAAAATATTTTTACTTACAGTATAAATAATTAATTAATTATTATCGCTTATCGCTATTTCATTCGTTAAAGATATGACGTCATAACTTGCTGCGGCTGGAAATTTCTTGGTGGCTTCAGCTTTTTATAAGCTGATAAAAGGGTCTTAGTGATAGAGTATTAGCTATTCTATTATTTGCTTAACCTCATCGATATATTTTACAAATTCACTATTTTTCATAGATTCATATGTTTATTCGTGAGAGACTACAAGTTTTTAGTTTTATTTTTAGATGGAAAAATATATTTTTTTAATTTTATTAAAACAAGTTTTACCTGCCGAGTCCCAGACACAACCAAACCAGTTTTTTTAAATGACTGCATTTAGGTATGATTATGCTGATATCATGTGGAATCGAAAAGTCAGGAGTAAAAAATTACTAACTAAATTGGCCAAGCCAGTAAATTCTAACAAATCTGAAATACTATATATTTGTACATAAAACAATATATCATATTATGTCAACACAGACACATTACTCTTGATGATCAACTCATGTCTCTTCAAGTGATCAAACGGCTGATGCTTACGGCGGGTAAGGGATCAGTATGGCGAACCAGCGAGAAAACGTAGCCAGCCTTCTTGGCACCTTACCCATAGAAGACGGTGATCTAGGCTCAGTATTCGACTTATAGTCTTGAGGGACTATGGTAGAATATATAAATACAGAATATAATACAAAGTTAAATTTTCTATTATCGTATTCGATTATTTATAAATTTCTTCAGACACATTTACAACATATAGGATCAAAGACAACTATTGGTTATCTACAATGGACTTTTGACATGTTCAGATTTATTCTTAAAATTATTAATTTTACTTAGCTCGCTTGATCAACGAACTGTAGTTCCCAGTAAGTCATGGAGAAGGAAAGCGTATGACAGAATGGATGCAATTGACTGACGACGATTAAATTTAGTAATCCAAAAACCGACTTCAAAAACTAAAATGTATAAAATAACTTATTTCTAAAGCTATTATTATTAATATATATTAATCTAAAAACATCTTAAAGTTCCGGGTGGCTTAGTAATATTTTTCAAAATATAGTATAATTTTTATATGTTTTTACTTTTGATACAACCGACATTCCAAGATGTTTTAGATAATATATATTAATAATAATAGCTTTAGAAATAAGTTATTTTATACATTTTAGTTTTTGAAGTCGGTTTTTTTAAGCGAAGTTTTTATTTTTTATTTGTTACTTTTTAGTGTCTAGCTATGTATGGGTGGACCTACGAATGGTGCCGCGCTTCTTAAAAAATATAGGTCCCAAGAAACGGGAACAAAAAATGTTCGTGAAATGAAAACTACTGGGCCAAACTATGTCAAATTTTTAGGGGATCACATGGCAGCTATTCCGCGTCGAACAAAAACAATCACGTAAATCGAATCATAAATCTCAGAGTAATCGGTGTACATACATAAAAAAAGCAAAAAAAAACGCGACGAATTGAGAACCTCCTCCTTTTTTCAAAGTCGGTTAAAAAGGGATAATAGGATTATATCTTAATGCAATATGACATTAAAAATGCCTTGTGAAAGTTGTGGTAACTAAACGAGTGTGGCGAAACTTAACCACTTCAAATGTAACTGACTCTTACACGTTTATCCGCTTTGTATGTAGTGTAATAACAATTATAATCTTGTTTTATAATTCAACTTGATGACTGTTACGTGGTGGTTACAAAAGCTTTTGTGTTAAACAAGCTTTCTTAGACTTTGTACAACAACTTTTAAATACAATAAACGTTCAATTTGATTAAAAAAACTAGTTTCCCCCGCGGCTACTAAATAAAAGTACCTCTATATTAGTCACATAAAAACTAAATTAGTTTTTTTATATATATCTGTACAATGAAAAAATACTAAAAACCGAGTCATGGGGGTGGGTGTAAGAAGTGAAATAGAACTAATTCAGATTGTTTTGTTTCTCTCTGTTTGTATTAAGTAAACTTGATGGAGTTGATAGTATATATTCTAAATCGCGATCGAGACGCGGACGAAGTCGCGGGCATCAGTTAGTTATAGTATAGATAGATGATTCATTGTTACTTCTTATTTTTCAATCTTCTGTAAACATCAAATATTCGAAGTAGCTCAAGGAGCTTAGCCGGGCCACGTATTATTCAAATTATACTAGCACATTCTCAAGTATCGTCTTAAGTTATTTTATAAAAAAAATTAAAGCAGCTCAAGAACATCCCACTCCAGAGCTTAAGTCTAAGAACGTACGTTATACCTGACACCTTTCACAATTAGACAATCGCGATTTACGAGTAACATCGCGATCTTCTCTTTTTTAAACGCTGCATACTCTCTTTCAGGATTCGAAGTCACATTACCTAAATGGAATATAATTACCTAAGCTAACTGCAATTTCTGATGAAAATAATAGTAACCTTTATAAGATTTTTATCATAGATATTGTGGAAAATTGCTAAACTATAATAGTAGCTAAGGGATCCCTACAAGGCCCTGTGTTATTCAAACCATAATAAGTGTACAGTTAAAAAGATTAAGCATATAAAAATTCCGTGAAGCGAATCCATTCACTAAAATTGTATAATTGAAATAAAACAATTAGAGCATGTATACGTAATTGTTACTTATATACTACCATATTCATAATTTCGATTCAGACAAACATCATGTTCTGGTACAGCAATGTATAATGTTGAGTAATTTGTAATGTTCTGTGTAGTTCAACACTTATTTAACTGATCTCTGCGTCTAAAGGTCGTATTATAATGACGTAGATTTGAATCTTGGTCGATAATGTGCATATTTTGATAGCTTAACTTGTTTTTAACAACAAAGATTGTTTGGTTTAAGTAAAGACTTAAGGAATCTGCATTTCAAAATTATCTATACCTTGTTATTCCTCACAAGATACATTTTTGGATAAAGTTTTACTTGAACTGTGTATTTAGATTATTAATATGAAACATTTTCTACTGTAGTATCCTACTTTAGATGTGGCTTAAGTAGTCTAAGTCATGTTAACATCATTAAATAGTATAATTCAATGCACAACTCCGATTTACAACAAAAATTTCTAAGGATAAACAGTGAACATATTTTGTGATACCCGGCAAATAGCCTCTGACAAACGTGGCGGATATTTCTGCTTTCTCCTTATAGGAACGGAGTCCAGCAGTGGGATGTTTATGGGATGACGTTATTACAATTATAAAATTTTCAATTTATTAATACATTTTAAAGAATATCGTATCGTAACAAAATTTACAGTAGACGTCCTGCGAAGGTTGTTTCATTAATAATTCATTGTTGAACATTGAACTGAGTACGTGTCTAGCATATCGTATACAGTTATTGGTTTCGAGTAAACAAAAGTCTCAAGGATATTATTTTCGAAGAAATGAGTATTTTTTATTTCAAATAGTATTGCAGTTCGCTTCAAATATTATAGTATTGTAATAGAGGAAAAATAAATAGTCAATTAAGGCCAAAGAACCTTCTTCCAAAGTCATCGAGCTTCGAAATTTGCAAGTGTTCTCTCCATGTAACATATCAACGATGGGATGGAGAATTCCAAAAAATCAAAGATTAAAAATGCTTTTAACGAAAACTGGTTGAAACAAAATCCATTCTTTTTATTTTTTTTCACCGTACCTCAATTATTTGGGGTCGGTACAATAAGTCTTTTCCTTCCACAGTCCTCTTTTCTGACATACATCTTCTGTCACACCACAAATCATCATATTATCCTTCACACAATCCATCCACCTCTTTTTTGGTCTATCTTTAAACAAAATCCATTGAGTAGCTGTATGGATTAGGTTAATTTCGATTAAAAGCGTATTAGGGTTATTATATAATAGGTATTAATTAGAGTTTCATACATACATAACTTCACGCCAGGTCCCTTGCGGGGTAGGCACGAACAACAGAGCGCCACACAGGCCCATTCTTACACACCTCACTTGCTTCTTTGACATTCATAGCTCTTGTCATGCACGCTCGTCTGTTCTTAAGGCTCCTAACATCACCTTCTGCTAATACATGATCAATTTGATCATGGAAGGTGTGTCGTGGCCTTCCGCGACTTCTGCATCCATCCACTTTTGCATTGTTTAATTAGAGTTTCAAAGCTATATAATTATCAAAGAAGCAACAGTAGACGTCTGTCACCTTTACAGAGGTCTTGTATTTCATGGTAATGGTCCACCAGATGGAAATTAGTAATGGAATTTTTTGCAACACCAGGGTTGTTACGAATTTATCGTCAGCCTGCAAAGATAATTAATTACAAAGTTCTTTTTAAGCACTGTATATTAGTATTGTAGTAAAACAGACTAAAAACTGGTTATATATTTTTATGTTGCGTAATAGAAATGTTTCAAACACAGCAAATGTGAAAAACGTACCCCGTGGCAAGTTCATACATATTATTGTGCCTATTTCCAATGGAAGTAGAGATGATAGATCGCCACTTATTATGATCCCAACAAACACCTTTCGCTTCATCTATTTTCGTTAATCTGTTTATACACGCTCGTTTATATAAGATGCATTTTACCTGACCTTTCCTCAAAATATCAGCGATTTGATCATAGCCAGTACGTTGCGGTCTTCCAGCAGCAACTCTACCATCGTCACTGTCGTCATGCGTATGTTTTGTCTGTATCTTTTCTTGTTGTAAGTTACATATAACTAATGAACCTTTACTTAAAAGCGATATTTAATATTAAATACAATCAAACCTACAAACTGATTTGCGCAATTCAACACCATCACAAAGAGCCTAATAATGTAAGTGGCATATTTAAGACACTGCCAATCCCAGATTTCACTTCATTAAAACGGATTGTCTATGCTATTTATTGGACGGCCACAGTCGTATTGTTTACACATTGTTGCAATAGTTAACTAGTTGAAACTATGTTGTTTCTCTTTTCAATATAAATGCAGTAATTGATCTTATCGCGGCACTCAAAGTCACGGTTAACGGTCCATTAACTTTAAATCATGATAATTGAATTTCTCGTTATTGATAGGTATATCTACCTACCTATCGTGGGGGATCATTTTGATATACACTACCTTTCTGACTTCTGCTTAATAACATTGTGAATATCCCACCCAGTGTTGGGCTCGAGCCTCTCATATAATCACTAAGCCATCACGCCCTGATTATTTGTGCTTGGCATTTATTAATCCAGGTTAAAGCCTCCTATGCGTTTTAAGTCACGAATAGAGTTGCCAGACGTGGCGTATTTCCCGGGACGTCCCGTATTTTAGGCTTAGTTTAAAATGTTTCGGCGGGACTGACTCTGTCCCTTATTCGAACCGTGCTTCGTTTTTCATTATTAAATCGATCGATCTATGCTAGAGAAAAATACTGACGCACGCAACCTTTGCAACTTCGCATACACATCAACTCGGATTAAGGAAGTTCGAGAGAATTTATGGTTTAATTATACACTTTAATTGTTAATAATTTAAAAAAATGATCGATAACATATTTTCAAAATTTCCACACTACTTTCAATTGTAGTAATAAACATTTTATCAAAATGTTATAAGCAGCTCACCGACTTTTAACATAAATTCGCTCGAACTTCTTTTACTCGTAGTGTCTACATTATCTTTGAATCGGCTCAGCCGGGTCGGCTGATCGTCTGTAGTGTAAAGTAGATTGCCGCCCGCACCGACCACTGAAAGACTGAAAGAAGAAGACACTGATTGCTTCCCTACTAAATTCCCTACTAAACTATTTGTCCCGTTTTTAATTACGATTATAATTGTATTGATTTTTATAAATATCTTAAAAGGGATAAAAAATGTTAAAACTGACTTGCTCTTTTTTTTTTTTTTATTGCAGGAGTTCAGCAGACAGGCAGACGGCCCACTTGATGGACAGCGGTTACCATCGCCTATGGACATTTGCAACACCAAAGGTGCTACGAATGCGCTGCTGCTCTCTTTAGGGAGCCTGTAACCTGGTCACTAATGCCGGAACACAACACAAGGTTGTTATGGCGACATACTCTAGACCAGGGGTGGTAGCCATCCAGTCGGGCAAATGCCCTACCACTTGGCTGTGGGTTGTTTTGTCGCCTCTTACGACAGGCCGCCGGGCCGCAGGAAATTGTATTCTTTCTCTTCTCTTCTGGCATATCTATGGGTGTGCCTCAGGGCTCTATTCTAGGTCCCTTCTTGTTTTTGATATATATTAATGATTTGCCATATTTTATTAATGATATGTGTGAGGTAGTGTTGTTTGCTGATGACACGTCACTTATATTTAAAGTAGACAGAAATAAACAGAACTTTGACGACGTAAACAACGCCTTAACCCAAATATCTAAGTGGTTTACCGTAAATAACTTATCACTCAATCCGAATAAAACTAAATGTGTTAAGTTTGTTATGCCCAATGTAAAAGAATACGATGTTAATATTTCCCTTAACGACACTAGACTTAACCTAGTAGATTCAACTGTATTCTTAGGCATTAACCTAGATCAGAAACTCCAGTGGGGCGCTCATATATCTAGTCTCTCAGGAAAGCTTAGTTCTGCTGCATATGCGGTCAGAAGAGTTAGGCAGTTCACTGACGAAGAGACTGCTAGACTAGTTTATTTTAGTTATTTTCATAGTGTCATGTCCTATGGTATTTTACTTTGGGGCAACGCTGCTGACTTGGAGACTATATTTGTTTTACAAAAAAGAGCCGTAAGGTCAATTTACAACCTCGGCCCTCGGGTGTCTCTTAGGGAACGCTTTAAGGAAATCGGTATTATGACGGTCGCCTGCCAATATATTTTCAATAATATAATTTATATTCGTAATAATTTGAGTGCCTACAAGCGGTATAAGGATGTTCACGATTTCAACACCAGGCATTGTAATAAACTGATATTGCCATCTTTTAGATTACAAAAAGTATTGTCTTCTTTCTTGGGGGTTGGTATACGCTTCTTCAATAAGATTTCGAGTGAAATGTTAGATCTGCCCTTCACTAAATTCAAAATCAAAATAAAAAGTATCTTGCTTAAAAAGGGATACCTACTACACTATTGAAGAATATTTAAATGACAAAACTTCTTTTACATAACAGCTCGCTCCAACCTCTTATACTGTGTTTTGTACGAGTATAACCTTTTTATCTTGCCGTACTTCTAAGGAATATATGGAGATATGTTGCAAAAAAAATAATTACGTTACGTCTTTATATTTATAACTATAATTATTTTCTATCCTTTTATTGCGCTTTTGTCTTATTGAATATGCACTATTTGCTACAACTCCATTAATTCTTCAAAAGTTATTCTGTAACATAATTCTGTATTAAATTTAAAAAAAAGTACTTAAATTTAAAAAATAGAACAACAAATATAAAGAAAAACAATTTTTAGCTAGACGTGTTGCTGGGGAGTTTCTTGCCGCTTCTTCTCCTTAACAGCAATAACACGTTGCGAAGCGGTGTACATAGACTAGGAAGTAAAATTAAATTTTAACCTATATGTATGACCTTCAAAAAGTGTTCTCCAGTGGAACTTATTTTGAATAAAAACTTTTGAATTTGAATTTGAATTTGAATTTGAATCTCCGTTCCTGCACGGATGAAATGCTCCTCGAAGAAATATAAAAAAAGAATGTCACTATATAATTTTGTTTTTTATTTGTCCCGGGTAAAAACTAAATTCCCGTATTTTTTTGCCTATTTAAGCATTTGCCCCTTATAGGCTGAAAAAAAATCTGGCAACTCTAGTCACGAACCTAGTGGCTTTCATGTCGAAAGCTGGATAAGAACTATATTCGCAAACCTCTTGCGCTCCGCGCTCCAGCAACTGCTCCACATAGTGAATACGTTGAAACTCCTGCAGCGTGCACAAGTGAACGCTCCGTGCTCAGCCCTCCAATCAGTGCCAGGTTTTGTGCGAACAAAAAAGGGATCTCAGTCTGTTCGTGCATGTGTCTTGTGAAGTTGCGCGTACAGTCTCCATCAAAACAGTTGCTGCGCGAACATAATGGATATCCAGCTTTACCATACGAAGTTCATTTGTATTCTTATAGGCTATTATACAAACCGGGTTTGTTGCTTACCAGACTGGCCCTCTAGAATTCATCCATCGTCTTTCCGTTAGTATAGCCGATGATCCCATACAGATATTTTACAATCACGGCCTGCGGAGAGACTACGTATTCTAACATCTGTACAATGGGGAGAGTTTTGAGCTCACCACTGCACCGCACCGCTCGAAATCGCCGAGATGGTCACCCTGATTCACTTGAGCCACCACGCTAAACTAAACATCCATAGGCGGTGGTAACGACTTTCAATCATTTTGCCAGGTTTTGGGAATTAAAAAAAGTTCAGCTAATGCTTTTGCCATCCATTACCATTATTACGATTTCGTAGATATTTAGGCAAAACGAATTTTTTATAAAAATAGTGATCAAATTGTTTCCAAGCCCAAATAGTCAACTAGCAGTTATCATAATTGTTGTTTTAAGAGCCATTACGACGCCAGTAGCTGACCATGAATTTTAATAGCTGAATTGGGGTCCTATTTGTCTAGCAAGACGATAGAATCGATCCAATAATAATACAATTACGCAATCTTTGAGATACCATTTTGCAAACACAATGAAATATTCAAAAGGTGTAAAGATTTTATAACAAACATTTCTTATTCAGGTTACGTTTTTGTATCGGATGACGAAATTTACACAAAATGGCAAATTGCCCGGCGTAATGGCAAGGTTTCGTTTGAAATATTTTGCGTTAGCGCCGATTAATAAACATCTAAAATTATGCAGTCGTGGGACTCTTGTCAAGGACAAAGTTCCCTATGTTAAAGGTCGCCTGGACATATTACAGATCGACTGGACATATTACAGGTCACCTAAACATATTATAGGTCGCCTGGACATATTACAGGTCGCCTGGAGGAGACGTTACGTGACTATTTCTGCCAGTTCACTCAACTGCAAACTACGTAAAATACTTTTGTTCCAATTTTTTTCTTCTAATAGGCAGACAAACACATTGTATATCCTCAAGCTAAGCACCTGTTTTTTCATTTCTAGAGTACAGTACTAGACAGGCTGACGGTACACTTTATGAAAAGCGGTTACCCTCGCCTATAGACTTTTGCAACAGCAAAAGTGCTACCAACGCGCTATCACCCTCTAAGAGGACATTGGAAGCTGATTACTGATGGCGGAACACAACTTAAGGTTGATTATTGCGGCCTGCTCTACACCTGAGGTTGTAACCATCCAGAAGGATAAAGGCCCTATTAAGGCTGTAGATTCTTAATTAATTTTCTTTGTCCGTTTCTACACGGACAAGTTACCCTTGTGTTATGGGTAATAAACAACTGACCACTTCCCAGACTCATATCCCAGATCTCAGTAAATAACAGAAAGTTCATTTACGAAATTTACCATGCCAGGAATGGAACCCGGAACTTCTGCTTTAAAGTGAACTCCGCCAGCTAAGGATTAGCCCAATCAAGCACAGAAGCCATCAACATGGAACACTTTGATTAATTCATCAAAATGGAAAGACAGTGAACAGTCTGATATCGTCTAACTAATTCTTATCAGTTACCAGATTCATAATACGATTCTGTAAAGCAAACGTTTTAACGAAATAGATCATAATTTTCAGAAAAACACGAACTAGCTGTTACTAAAACAAGGTCAACAAAATTACAACTTTATATCTTAAGCGCGGCGAGATTCCATCAAAACAGCAATAACTTGTAAGTTACAAAATATATTTCAAAAAAGTCATCAGATTCACGACTAGGATACAAATCTGTTGTAAGGGCATTTTGTAAACGCAAAATTGTTTAAAACTTGATTTTATGTCGTAAAGAAACGTTTGATAAAACCATACTTGTTCTATTAAATTTCCAAATTACGTGTTTAAGCAGTATGTGAGGTTAGAATTGTATGTTTTCTACATCACTAGTCTTGAAGCATTGGACTGTAAGAAGTCTACATTTATGAGTTGCTAGCTATGATCGCCATCGTATTATCATCTAAACCTTACAAGATAACTAATAGAACATTTACGAAAATCTATTATTATATTTAATCTTTATCCGTGCTCCTGCACGGATAAAGATGGAGAAAGAATTCACCAAACAAGATAAAACAACATAGGTAGTAGGGCACTCCCTCCTCCAGGTGGCTACCAGCTCTGATTTAGTGTATGCCGCTATAACAATCTTGAGTTGTTTCTGACATCAAATCTAAATTCAAAATTTTTTATTCAAAATAAGTTCCACTGGAGAACCCTTTTTGAAGGTCATAAATATAATTTAATTTTACTTTCTATTCTACGTACACCGTTTCGCACGTGTTAGTGCTGTTAAGGAGAAGTTGCGACAAGAAACTCTGCAGCAACAGGTCTAGCTGAAGTTGGTTTTTCTTCTTATGTATCTAGCTCATAGTTTTTTTACATAAATTGTATATACATAGGAATATGTTACACAATTACTTTTCGAAGAATTCATGGAGTTGTAGCAAATAGTACATACTCAGTAATACAAAGTAATACTCAGTAAAACAAATACATACAGGTGTTGCAAATGTTCATAGGCGACAGTAACCCCTCTCCATCAAGTGGGTCAGTCGATCTGCTAGTTTCCATCATCATCACCATGAGTGTAATCATTCAACACGAAGTGAGACAGTCAAACCCAAACCTATATACATCCATAAAAAAGAGTAAGAAATAATTAAGCAACTAAAGACTAAAAAAGTAAAATCAAGAACATTTCACTATATAACCGTGAATTAGCATCAACTACTGACAACCGTCGTAACTACTCGTTTTGTAACGGAACTGTCGGTGTTTTGTGTCTGATTGGCTTTGAAATAATAGTTGGACAATGCATGATTACTGACGGCTACCAGATTCCTTGTATAGTGGAGTAGTAGAAAGAACGAAAGAAAGATTCAAAACTTCAACAGCTGCAAATAATGTGAATAACATAGTTATATTAATATCATGGAGGATAAATACTACAAATAGCAATCGACTATTAAAGAAGGTACTTTGAAAAGTTATTAAATCCTACAACTGGATGGTGACTCGTGTAAGTATTTTTCGGTTTGTTTGAAATATTTTCTAGACCAAATTTAATGGTGCGGGTGGCAGAAGTAGATGTTGTTGGTGGTGGAAAGCGGGAAAAATTTACAACCGGCTAGAATTAACTCCTCGCGACGTCTTGAGAATAAGCGTCGGTCACAGAGTCCACATACTACCAACAGGTATGAGTTTTTAGATTAAAAATGCTTTATTGCGTTGCTCTATTTCAGATGCGCGTGCATGTGCGATTTTCTCGTGGTCGATAGATATGACTGAGCTGCCCGCCGGTATGAATCTTGGTTGGCCGACAGGTGGCACCGCTTGTCTCCATCCAGATGAGAATTTGCGGAAAGGAGAGGAAGAGAAGGAATACAAAGCTCCTAACCAAAATCAGTCATTTTTTTTATCTCAATATGTTTCTATATTTGGCTAAATTGTTCTAAAATTTAAGACTAATTAGCTAAATGGGTATTTAGGTAAATTGGCAAAGAGCCAGCTGTTATTATTATAGCCAGTACTTAATACATGTGTAAATTTGTACATATTATCTCAAAAACGAATCGTGAAGGGGATGAAATACAGGACCATATGCAGACATAATATTTGCAATTCATAATTCCTCAAACTGAATTTGAAGTTACGTTTTTATTTCATTCAAAACGTGAAAAACAAAATCATGCGAAGTCGTGGACGACAGCTAGTTTCTAAATATACACATCCCTATTAAAACTAGCCAGAAGCGTTTGAACTTTTTAATACAAGATTGCGTCAATGTGAACTAAACCTTTTAGAGCTACAAATAAAGTATACTATCCAAGAGCTTTACCACTAGTAACAGAGGATGTGATATAACAGTGATACGATACGACCGATTTTCGTAATTGATATTGCGCTACTGCTATTCGTTACCAAATATATATATACCTAACATTACTTCCAAGAATTACAGGAAAAGGGGTAAACTTTGATAGAGAGCTGATAAGTAGGTGTGTATTGGTAGAGCTACTGTTTGATTTGAATATAATTTGGGATAATGATCGGGTATGGTTAAGAAATCTTTATGTATGTACCTAATATTTATATTTACTGATGCCATGGCGACTACACTCGGTGAAAAACAAGAAATACGACCACAGAATCACTTTATTGATGATATTCGTCTATTGCACGAAAACGACCCTAATTATCGGGATAAACAGTAGCCTACTTATCTTAGACTGGTGTTCATCGTCTACGATCTAATAGAGATAGACAAAAATTCTAAAAGTTACGTTTATAAATCTTCTGAGCTGAATAAGAACCTTGAATCTTTTCTACTTTTTAAAATCATTGTAGAATCTTCAGCTCTCTCCAGATTTATTATATTATTAGCCTGTGTTACATTTATAATGTGAGTTGGATACATTATTATAGATAGATACGCTTGTGAGCGCCTTACAGACTGCGCCACCCAATGAAGAGTGTATGAAAACGCCGGGGGGTGATCACCGACAATGGAAGAGGCCACCGCCTACCAAAGCCTAAAGGAGTGGAGACCATCTACCCGTAGCCCTGGCATAAAGCGAAGGAAGGATCACCGAGAGGTTTTAATGGGTATCCCCGACCGCGGCATGGCAATAGCATTTGTCGCGTGCAATACTACTGCCACCTAATCACACACAAAAAAAAGATTATAGATAATATTTAAAAATAACTAACTACGCAGAAAATTCACAGTGCTTCTATGTCAAGTTCTAACCAATAGTAAGCCAGACAAATGGGTGTATGATAGAAACACGACAAAAGGCGAATGACCAAAAACAGTCTGGTCATTGTATCACAGAATCATACAAATAGAACAATTAAATAAATCCATTCTCTGAAGAACTTTAATATCAATAGAACTACTTATTAATGTAGGAATGGACAAAAAATTCAATTGGGCGCGTTCATTACGGCGATTGGATGAACAAGCGAAATATTTACGACTGGTTTTTGCACGCGGGATCATTTGAATTCATACAGCCATTGACCTGCGATTTCTATATTTCATAGAAATAGACGAGCTATAGCCATGCTGGAATCATTATCTTGATGACAGTTTCTTGCAGCATCTTGGGACAGAATATTTGCGTGAAACTATTAGCTTTGAGCTAATCGCATTTCGTCCGACGAGTGAGAACTCTGATGGCCTACCCCTTGTACTATCGCTGTATTTCATTCTCTTATCCTATCCCTTCTATCCCATTCCTTCTATTTCATATCGTCTATCTCCTATCGTTTATCTCATACTGTTTATCTCACACAGTCTATCTCATATCGTATAACTCACACCGTCTATCATATATCGTCTATCTTATACCGTCTTTCTCAAATCGTATATCTCACTCCGTCTATCACATATCGTCTATCTTATACCGTCTTTCTCAAATCGTATAACTCACACCGTCTATCATATATCGTCTATCTTATACCGTCTTTCTCAAATCGTATATCTCACTCCGTCTATCACATATCGTCTATCTTATACCGTCTTTCTCAAATCGTATAACTCACACCGTCTATCATATATCGTCTATCTTATACCGTCTTTCTCAAATCGTATAACTCACTCCGTCTATCATATATCGTCTATCTTATAACGTCTTTCTCAAATCGTATATCTCACTCCGTCTATCACATATCGTCTATCTTATACCGTCTTTCTCAAATCGTATATCTCACACCGTCTATCACATATCGTCTATCTTATACCGTCTTTCTCAAATCGTATAACTCACACCGTCTATCACATATCGTCTATCTTATACCGTCTTTCTCAAATCGTATAACTCACACCGTCTATCACATATCGTCTATCTTATACCGTCTTTCTCAAATCGTATATCTCACACCGTCTATCATATATCATCTATCTTATACCGTCTTTCTCAAATCGTATATCTCACACCGTCTATCATATATCGTCTATCTTATACCGTCTTTCTCAAATCGTATAACTCACACCGTCTATCATATATCGTCTATCTTATACCGTCTTTCTCAAATCGTATATCTCACTCCGTCTATCACATATCGTCTATCTTATACCGTCTTTCTCAAATCGTATAACTCACACCGTCTATCATATATCGTCTATCTTATACCGTCTTTCTCAAATCGTATAACTCACTCCGTTTATCATATATCGTCTATCTTATACCGTCTTTCTCAAATCGTATAACTCACTCCGTCTATCATATATCGTCTATCTTATACCGTCTTTCTCAAATCGTATATCTCACACCGTCTATCACATATCGTCTATCTTATACCGTCTTTCTCAAATCGTATAACTCACACCGTCTATCACATATCGTCTATCTTATACCGTCTTTCTCAAATCGTATAACTCACACCGTCTATCACATATCGTCTATCTTATACCGTCTTTCTCAAATCGTATATCTCACACCGTCTATCATATATCATCTATCTTATACCGTCTTTCTCAAATCGTATATCTCACACCGTCTATCATATATCGTCTATCTTATACCGTCTTTCTCAAATCGTATATCTCACACCGTCTATCACATATCATCTATCTTATACCGTCTTTCTCAAATCGTATATCTCACACCGTCTATCATATATCGTCTATCTTATACCGTTTATCTCATACTGTCTATCTTATACGATCTTTCTTATACCATCTATCCCATCCCCTCTATCACAATTATTAAAAACAGAGTCTGAGATATATAATTTAATATGATGTAAAGAAAATTTTAACTACACGTGTTGCTGGGGAGTTTCTTGCCGCTTCTTCTTCTTAAACAGGGGTAACACGTTACAAAGCGGTGTATGTAGAACAGGAAGTATATTTAAATGTTGACATACATGTATGACCTCCAAAAAGGGTTCTTCAGTGGAACTTATTTGAAATAAAAACTTTTGAATTTGAAGACATCTTAAAGGCTGGCAACGATTTGGCGAGCAATGCCACTTTAACGTGATCTCAAACATTTACGTCGGCCATAAACTGGCTTTTGAGTAGCTTCATAAGTCGGACAATATCTCTTGAAAAACAAAGCCAAAAATAGAATTTAATTTTAGATACATCTAAAACTTGACAATTTTGATCACTACATTCGAATTGATTAAGAATTTATTTGATAATAAGATTAGAAAAATATGTGCTGCTTGGCCTTGACTTTGCTTTCCGAAACATGTATTCAGTGTTACAAATAAACTTAAAATGAGTAATATATGTATTCACACTAATATGAGTAAAAATTAACCAATGTTTTTCTCACATATTTGTGTATTAACAATCGTTAACGGTGGGTCTTCTCATGTCGCGAAATAGTTTAATGTCACAGATACATTAGAATTCTACGATAACAAAAATATCTAAAATGGAAGAGTTTAAATAACATTTCATCCGGGCAGGAACGGAGAGAGAATACAATTTCCGGCCGAGCGTCCTGTCTGAAGAGGTGACAAAACCCACAGCCAGGTCGAAGGGTATTTGCTCGTCTGAATGGCTGCCATACCTGGTCAAGAATATGCTGCCATAACAACCTTGAGTTGTGTTCCAGCGTCAGTGACTAGGTTTCAAACTTCATTCAGACAGCAAGCACATTGGTAGCACTTTTGGTGTCACAAATATCTATTGGCGATGATAACCGCTTTCCATCAGATGCGCCGTGTGCCTGTATGCAGAACTCATGTAATAAAAAAAAAACATTTCCAGTTTAAATTCTAACTAAAGCTTTTGAAACGTGTCTGTTTACCGCGGAATCTATCTCATTCTTTGAAAGAAAGTATTGCGGTGTATCCTCATCACTAGTTAAAAAGTTTATATTGTCTATGTTTTTGTTCTTCCTCTTTGTCTATGTGTCACATCAGTCAGTTGTACTATATTGTCTCTGTTTAAAACTAAAATAAAACGTTTGAAGTCAGTCAGTATATATCTACCCATAATAACAAACAAGTAAATATAAAATTAAAAAGATACCACAAATAGCGACGAGTCCGGAATGTTATTGGAAATTCGGCAAATACAACTACTGCCAAACCTATTATACATTCATACAAAATGGCCTGCAATGGAATCTTTATCACGAACCCAATGTATAAAGTCCAATAATTTGGAAAGAATTATTCGAAGAATTTTCCCAACTGAATAAAATAAATGAAGAAAAAAAAAATAAGACAAATTCTCTGTTCTTATCATTTTTTTGTCCATCCAAAGGTTGTCTGGAAGAAATCGCTAATAGTGATAAGACCACCTATTGTATTGTAAAATTTTATTTCTGTTATCTGTATCTTTAATACACAATAAAGCACATTCATTCACAAGTGTCATCTGTCCAAATTAAGAAAATCATTTTCTAGTAGTAACACTACAAGTCCTTTTCGGCTATATTTTAAAGAATACCGTGATGAAAGTTATTTGCGCGGTACATCGATCAATTAAGATAAACACAAGTACAATTACGACTAGAGCAACGCAATGCCAAGGGTCAGTAAAAGAAATCTCGGAAGAGTAATTGTTACAACTTTGATTCACGCTAATGACAGCGCCATGAATGTTAATTTTGCCGCCAACGGCCGCGCGGTCGTTGCCCTTCATCCGCCATATTTGACCATAGACTATAGTGAATTAACAGAGCATGTCCATAAACAACAAAGCCTCGTATTTGGTTTGTTAGTTTGTTAGCCCGTTTAGGACGCATCACTGGCTTTTTTATATGTATTTACAATGATTTATGGGACGTGAACATTGTGTTTCGAGTAACAGAGTTCTAGCAGTAACTCCGCTTGTAAGGTAAAGAGACCTTTGATTTGCACGTATTGAATTCAAACTAATTTAAGCAGCTAACGCTAGGTTTTTCTTAGTCTAGTAAGAAGTAAGACCTAAATATTAGAAATTTTTCGAGTGTTTATTATAACTTATAAACCATACATACAAAAGTAGTTACTTATCAAAGTCACAGAGCAAATAAGAACAAAACAAGAAGCTTGAAAGTTATTACTAAAACATGGACAACAGGATCACGACTATAACAGAACCCTGTTAATATGTAAGAGATTAGGTTTAAATAAGCTGAAACGGTAATAATTCTAAGACTATTATCGAATAACCCTCAAGCCATGTATCGCAATATTACGATAATCACAATAAAAAATGTAAAAAATATTCAAATTAATTTTGACATGTTGTTTATTATCAAACTAGCTTTTGACCTCATGATAGCCTCAAGCGATAATGTCAAAGGCATTTTCTATAGAATTGAAATAATAAGGCGATATGAAAAGTAACGGTCCTAAATATTCACCTTGGGGCACTACCGATACATACATATTACATAAATTAGACGTCTTTAACAAAACGACTCTGTTTTATATTACTAGAAAAAAGTGGTTAAGTACATACATTAAATATGTTTATTATATAACATTTGTTAGTAGACACTATCACAGAAGTTGTTATAGAATTAGATGAGAAACATGTTTGTAATTCAGACTGCACTAATATTTAAATGTAAAATTAAGTTGGATATTTGTTCAAGACTTTGAGTATGGGCAATGATTTCCTGAAATTGACAAGTATATGCATTATCATCTAATATATAAAATTCTCGTGTCACAGTTTTCGTTGCCATACTCCTCCGAAACGGCTTGATCGACTTTGATGAAATTTTTTGTGCTTATCCGGTATCTATGAGAATCGGCAACATCTATTTTTCATCCCCTAAATGTTAGGGGTAGTCCACCCTAAATTTATTTATTTATTTTTAGACAAATTTTTAATTTCTATTTTTTTATGATACAACATACAAAAATACATACAACCCTAGATTTTCAACCCTCTACGATCAACCCCTATTTTTTACCGGGCAGGACGACGTCTGCCGGGACAGCTAGTCTTGATATATAAAAGTGAATGTTTGTGTGCATGTCCTTTATAGGATCGTAAACTATACATCCGGTTTTGATGAAACTTTGTGTGTGTTTGAGTGGGTCCCGAGGTGCTTTACAGCCACAATTGGAACCGGTAGGTGGCGCTGTGATCGGGATTTAGAATCCTCCTAATCACCTGGACCGATTTTGGTGATGTTATGTTGTTTTAGTGTGTTTAAGTGGGTTCCCGGATGGTTTAGATTCACATTTAAAACCGGTAAGTGGCTCTGAGATCGGATTATAGAATCCTCCTGATCACCTAGATCGATTTTGGTGATTTTGTGTCATGGAACAATCTTTTAGGAATTCAGAAAATAAGCGGTACGAAGTTTGCAGGGTCAGCTAGTTGACTAAAATATCGGGTAAGCTTATAATTGTAGACCTAAACGCTATTTTAGTAACACAGAAGCCAAAAATAGATATGATATTATAAAAAATAATTAAAAATTGGTATTAAATTTTGTAATCAAGCTTTCTGTTGTTTACTATGGTCTGAGTCTGGTCTGGTCTAGTCTGAACGGTAGCTTGAGAACATACAAAGTGTGTTTGTCTGTAGATTATTACATTTAGAAAAATCACACCTGCGAAGCTGTCTTTCATATAAGAAATAATCTTACTTGGTTTAATTCAAGCAGCACGATCAAAAGTTATTTCAATACAATGAAAGCCATACATCGAAAGTTTAATGAGTGGATATCTTGAATCGTGTAGGAGTCGCTTACAAGCTTATCTTTGTACTCGTGGAAACCAAATATGACCTCCTACGTAATATGAAATAGAACATAGTGGTGTGTGGTGTTATTTAAAAGGGAATTCTGTAACTGAGAACATCGGGGAAATTATCTAAACATATAATAAATCTGTAAAGGTCGCGAATGTCTGTATAATGAAATAACTAAGACCGAGTCAGGGGGATGTAAGAAGTGAAATATAAGTAATTAAGATTTTTTTCAAATGATTTTTATTCTCTGTTTGTACGGCCTAATCCCCGATACGACTGGACGAATTTAAATTAAATTTTGTATGGTGGTAGCTTATATCCCTGGTCAACATATAGGATACTTTTGATCCCGAAAAATTAAAGAGTTCCCATGGGATAGTTAAAAAAACTTTCCACGCGGCCGAAGTCGCGGACAGAAGCTAGTACTAAATAATTTTCGGGACAAAAAGTATTGAATCTTCATGCTTATACGGAAGCAAGTAGTGTTTATATACGTTAACTAGACGTTCCCGCCCGCTTCGCCTGGCGAATGACATTATAGAATTTTTAAAAACGGATCACGGTTTGTTATAAGTGAAAATCGTGTTGTTTCTAACATGGAGGTTATGTTAAATCATGTTCCTCTTTTACGAGCTAGAAAACAAATGAACCAAGGATAAATGCCTGTCTTTTGTTTTATGGGAGCAAATAAATTAATAAACAAACAAATTGAGAAAACATGGAAAAATATATAGCCTATAACCATCTACGATTAATTCCGCCTCGAATGGTTGTGGTTTCATGCTGATCGGTCCAGTAGTTTTCGAGTTTACCTCGGACAAAGAAAACAAACTTTGCTTATATATATATATATATATACTAGCGGCCCCAGCAGACGTTGTCCTGCTCTGAAAAAATAAAAATCTATGACCCGATTCCAGCGCCACCTACCGGTTCCAATTGTGGATTTAAACCATCCGGGGACCCACTCAAACACACAAAAACAAAATCGCTCCCCGTTGTTAAGAGGATTCTACAACCCGATCTCAGCGCCACCTACCGGTTCCAACGGTATAAAAACTATCCTATCTTTCAAGTTGGGTCAAACTGCACACGGTGTGCAAATTTGATTAAAATCGGTTGAGTAGTTTAGGAGTCCATCGCGGACAAACATCGTGACACGAGATTTATATATATATATATATAAGATATAGATAAAGGGGATGATATTCATTAACAAATTAGTGAGAACCGAGTGTTTGCATTTCTATTTTTTTATTGATTTTGCTGAAGAGAAAAATCTGATTGTAATTAAAATGGTAAAACAGAAAAAGTGTTTCCAACTAAAATCACTTTTCACAAAATCCTTACAAGAGTTTTAGAGTTGTGAGGTATTTTAGATTAAATACTTTTTTAGGGTTTTGTATTCCAATGATATAAGGATTTTACAGAATCCTTTATTATGCGCGAATCACAGGTACTTTGGCATCTTTTTTCTTCTTCAAAAATACCTGTTACGAAGTTGATATATACGAGTATTTTCAACTTCCTGATCAGATCGTAAATATAAAATTATATGCATACCTTTGACATCGTTCAAGCGGGACAAATATTTATATACATGTATCCTGCACCATGTGAGAAATCAAAATTCCTGTTTTAATACCCAAAACTCTAATTGAAATCCGTTGATCTATTCACAAAGGCAAAGTTTCAGACCAGACTTTCAAATATTCCATATTTTATATTATTGTAAATAAAGTCAATGTTAAGAAATAGTATTAGTTGCTTATAAAATAAACCGTTAGGTTAGTCACAGGTAGTAAAACGCCTGAATTGTGGGCATTATCTCCCTTAGTTGTTATCAGAGCTGTATGATATCTAGGAAAGTTCTAACTTGCTAAGTGGATTTAGTTTCACATAATTTTAGAAAATTATTTACATCCTGGATAATTTCAATTTGAGACTTGTATTCTTACGCTTAATTATAAATTTGTTAACATTGTTTTTTTTGAATATCCATATCATTTTACACTATTAGAGCAAAACCAAGTCACAAAATCTTATAACACAAGGAGCCCATTAAAAACAGACAGAGAGCATATTCAGGTTGCCGACCATGTCAAGTCTTTCCTTTGATAAAGTGTGTCGGGTGAGTTCTTATGCAAGCTCTCAAAGATAGAAAAGTAGACCATCTTTGAAAGAAAGTTTCCTTTAGGACCAGAGTAATAAAGGATCTCGAGGCTTGCTTTTAGAAATATTACTGCATTTTTATTTGGACCATGTTTGCGTTTAGTTACTTACGAAAAGATTTTATGGTCAAGACACTTTCCAGGTTATACTCGAATTTCATGGTTAATCCTTAGGACTTTAGTAATATTCTTTATAGCTGGATTACAGCAGCTTTAAGTGACAGCTGGATTACTGATTACGTTATGGAGAGTTGTTACCGTTGCTTGTGGATATAGTGCAAGTGTACTGTCAGCCTCAAAGGTAATTTTATGACACTGTTTTCAAAAACCCCATATCGTAGCGCTGTGGGGAAATCTCAGCTGGGAGCTCAGCCCCAAATCCACGTAGTTCGCAACACAAATGGTCTTGAGAAAGTTCCGTACATGAGCGACGTGGCTCAGAAGATGACCAAGATTCGGAACTTGGTCATCTCTGACCCTTAATTTTCCAAAACTAGTCTTCTTGTTGCAAGAGGTGGCTAATATTATTTGACAATGAACTTATGCTAACTTAGTTTAAAGTCTGATTTACAAGTTCATTAGTTAAGTAATTAGTTAATTTGCTAACGTGGCGATTTAAGTTTTTGTAGTAGTAATTTTCAAGTTAAGTAATAGTTCGTAGTTTATGTAGATGTTTTTTATTGCTGGAGTACAGCAGATAGGCTGACGGCCCAACTGTGATGGGCCCTCGCCTATAAAAAATTGCGACACTATGTATTACCAATATGCTGCCGTACTTGTAGATTGGACTGGGACCTGGTTGCTAATGCCGGAATACAACACAATACTTACACTTACTGCATACTCAAGACCAGTAGCCATCCAGACGCGCAAATACCCTTACACCTGGCTGTGGGTTGTTTTGTCGGGTGGCCAGTCGTAAGAGGTGACAACGCAGGAATTTCTCCATTCCTGAGCGGATATAAATTGCGCACAGATATAATTTCTACAATGTTAACATAATAATGCAAGTTTAAATTTACAAAATAAATCAATTTTGCAAGCATTGGTTAACAAATTCCATTGTTAAAATCAAATCGCAATACTCATTAAGAAATCTGTCAACTAATGAATTATTAACTACTTATTAATAATGTAAATTAATACTGAATTTAATACGTTTTGCTAATTTTGGTTACAATATAATATACTAGCTTCTGCCCGCGACATCGTCCGCGTGGAATAGTAAAAAAGGTGGGTTAAAAAACCCCCCGATTTCAAAACATTTCATTGCTGCTCCGCTCCTATTGGTTTTAGCGCGATGTTATATAGCCTATAGCATTCCTCGATAAATGTACTATTCAATACTGAAAGAATTTTTCAAATCGGACGCGCAGTTCCTGAGATTAGCGCGTTTGAACAAACTTTTCAGCTTTATAATATTAGTATAGTTAGTATTAATAGTTTTTCAACCTGTGGGTCGCGACCCCTAAGGGGGCCGTAGAGCCTTGCTCGGTGTGTCGCCGGCAAAAGGGAAAAGGCAATTGAAGTTTATACCTCATACTTAGGTACTTTATAAGCTCAGCTCAGCTTTTTGCAGAGTATATAGGCCATAATAATGAATATAGGTAACAAAATAGAGAAAGACATAAACGTAGTCATTTAAATTACAAACTTTTTATCTGTCTATGGCCCAAGGGGGTCGCCAAAATTTTTCAAGTAATACAAGGGTCGCGTCTTCAAAAAGATTGAAAACCACTGGTATATATTAACAATCATTTCATTTCGTAGACAGACACCTAATTAGGCTTATCTGTGATAATTATAATAAAATACGACATCAACTTGATGGACCTAGTGTCGTCACCGGCGCTTGCAAACGTGCTGAGATGACTTATGTTGCGGATGTTGTGTAATATTATTGCGGATGACGTTTACGAGTAATAAAAACCGTGGTAACTTTGGTTTAACTCTTCGTGTGTGCTTTTCTCATGTCATGTGGTTTTATGGTTGGTAGAGAGAGCACTAGAGCCTAGAATGGCCCTAGCGGAAGATCAGCGCTGGCTAACTTAACCAGCAACATGCTGAGCTAGGACCAATTTAGAGCTACCCTTTCTTTGTTTTTTTAATTTTTATTGCATGTTACATTGTTCATTTATTTATTTATGCTTGTGCATTGTATTTTCATTTGTATTGTAGTTCTAAATAAATGTTTTTTTTTCTTTTTCTTCTTTCTAGAATATGCCACCGTAGCAACCTAAGTTGTGTCCTTCAAGGCCGGCAGCATATTGGCAACAACTCTGGTATTTCTAACGTCCCTAGGGAGCGGTAACAACTTTCCATCATAGTTGGGACGTCAGCGTGGCAGCTGAGCTTCAGCAATCAAAAAAATAAAAAGGTCATTAGTAGAGCCAGTCCAATAAAACTGATACCGTCTTTATGAAGACCAACTAGAAAGGGCTAAACTATTGTTTATTATATTGACCAACCTATTGAAATAGTTTTAATAATAGTGTTACCGTCAAAGAAATGCGCACACCTGGCTTTCGTAAAACGGAGTTTATTACCTTTCCTGCATTCGGAGTTCTTTTGTTTACTTCCTAAAAAATTTCAATTAAGAAAATAATCCTATTGTTCCTATATCCTATTGTAAACTAATCCTTGTTGTTATTGCATTGCGTCGAAGCTAGCCAGGTGTGCGGATTAACTCAGAGAACGCGGTTCTTTATTGTATTGTACAGTTCAGTATAAAACAATGCTCGAACAGATAGGCGGAGCAGTCAAGCGACGACTACGATACAAGTAAGAAGTACATTCGATGAGCGAATATATAGTGACGGACTTTGCGCGTGTTATTGAATCGTGCAGTTTGTACTGGCTGTGTCCATCATATTGTGCCTGTTTGTACAGTTCTAATAAACTCTATAGTAATTCCAACGGCATTTTAATTCGAGTCCTGTGTAGCTCGTAACAATAGATTACAGCCCTTCTAGATAGTGGGGGGTTACATTGCAAATTCTGGCCTGCTCGATCTCATTACTACCGACGGCACAGTTTCAACACGATGACATAACGCTGCTCATTACTGTTACTTCATATGATATAATGGCAAGTTTGTATGGCCCAATACATAGGCGTCGAGCGATATAGCAAAAACAATCAAATTAAATGACCAACCTGTGAGGTCGGTCTCAAAGCTTAACATAAAATTAATAAAACAAATATCAGAGACATTTGATTTGCCTTTGATTTACGCTTTAAAATACCTTCAATTTACGAAACTAATACTTAAAATAATGCTATGGTTATCGGATTTACTACCGAATCAGCCAGAGGGAAGGTTGCCCAGAAAACTGGCTGCATAGTCACGTTGGATGGCAATGTTGGCTCCATTGTCGAAAATATATTATTAAAAATTTAAATTGTATTTAGAAAACATCCTCTAAAACGTCTATACAACCTCCCATGAGCATACGTATTAATTTAATGGATATTGTCTATACGAGTGGTGATAAGAAAACTAATATGTTCAATATAATTATGGTTGTTTAATTAATTTACATACAGTTAGAAAAAGGTTTAAAACTGCTGTATTACAATACAGCAGTTTTAAATATTATAATAATTAATTAAAATGATTAACTACGCAACGGTTTTCTAGAATATTTATTCCGCGTAAAACATTGTTTGCAGGGAAGTTCCCGTCGTGGTGTTCCCTGTGCGCTATGAGACGGGATTCTTTCAGAAGGGCGTTTTATACAACTTGTTAGAGGTCGGCAACGTGCTTTCCACCAGGTGGCCGGCAACCCGTTGCAATTACCCCGGAAGCAGTTCCTTCAGGCAATAAAAAAATCAACGTATGTAACACGCTTGGCTCATGTCACTTGTACCGCTGCGTTATTAGAAACATTGTAATAGCAATATACTAGCGGTATGCTGATTGCCTTTTGTGACCACTCACTTCACTATATTCAACGTATAAACAAAATTTATATGACAACTTAATACTGGAATGTTCAGTATTAATTAACTATATATTAGATGCTCAAATAGTGTCAATTGCAAATTATCTATATATCTATATAAATAAATAAAATTGAAGTGTCTGTTTATAATGGCCAAATAACAGTTATTTACTAAATGCGTATGAAACGGCATTAATATCCAACACCCAAATCTCAACATTTTTGTGTGTCTGCTTGTTCTGGCTAATCTCTGAAACGGCTGGACCGATTTTGACGAGACTTTCACTGGTAGATAGCTGATGTCATAAGAAGTAACTTAGGCTACTTTTAAAATTAGGGTTCCGTGGAAAGAAACTACGCAGATAAAGTCGCGAGCACAGGTAGTTATTTGTAGGTTAAAGACATGGCTATTATTACTTTGACCAGAGGAAATCCGATTGAGGACGTTATGCCACTACGGAAGGGGTAAGGGGATAAGAAGTAAGGGATGATACTAGCAGCATACTGGTTAGTGGGTATCGTACTGTAGTAGAATACTTACAAGCCAATAGATGTCGCTGTTAATGAAGAAATACATAGTTGGATCAAACCATTCCGATGTTTGTTATCTTACAGTTATGTTTGAATGGGTAACACGAGTACTGTCATTTCGAGCACTTGAGATAAAAGCATATCTACACGATAATGTGGTTACAAAACACCGAAATATTTTGCTCATATATACCTGCCATTCTTTGAGAAATAACTCAATTCACCTCGTTCAAATGTCAATAGCGAAAATAAATGCGAATAAAGCAATCATCATTTTTTTAAAATCAAGGAATCAATTTTACATAATAATGAATACTTAGTAATTAAGTTATATGCAAGAAACATTATAGTGTAATTTTTTTTAAATGCTGCTTTTATAGAAAAACATATGTCAGGGTTGCCACCTTATGGAAGAAAGTCGGGACAAAAGACGGTCGTCTCGAGCAACTGTGATTTAACATTTCTTTATTGAAAGTCTGCCAACACTACTATTACAACCGAGTAGGGAATAATGAAGTTAATAAATAAGTATTAGGTATATGTTATAATATGAATCCAAACAACATCAAAAAAAACCTCTAGCATATACGAATACCATAATAGCTGCAAGCAATACACTTCACAGGCATTATCAACACCACCTCATTCTAACAGCAACACTTCACATTAGCGTAAGTACGATAGAATAAAACCTAGTAATAAAGACTAAAGGTATACCCAACCGAAAATACAACACCCAGCAAATTGTCACACACATTTTAACAATCATAAGCTTACAAATTCAATACAATCTAAATAAAATTTTCTAAAAAAGTTAAGGAACTTACAGTCAGTATAGATTTTAAAAATACCGAGTAAACCGTATTGATAGGTGTTGGTTGAATTTCACAAACGCTACAAATTCTTTTGAATTTTCGTTTCTTAACACAAGATGAGAAGTGGCTGTAAAATGTAGTTACAACTAATCACAAAAAGATAATACCTCAAATGAGATTGAATATACTGTGGTATTGGTATAGCAGGCTATTCTTCAATATTATAAAATTCTAAAAATGACGTGTCTGTACATTGAAGCTATTTGAAAAAAACTAGAATACACTATATAAAAGATGGAGAACACAATGCAAGTTTTTTTTAGATTTTTTTGTCTGTTTTTCGGGATTTACGTAAAGACTTCTGGGCCGATTTCGATGCGATTTACCCTGATCCACAGTAAATTTTTAGACTAAAATCTGTGCTACTTTTTGTTCCAGGAATTTTTATGGAAATTATTTAAAATTGTTAAATAAAAAATAAGTAATTCTAATGTATTTTTCACTTCGATAGCAAAATTTTATGTAATAAAACGTGTGATATTATTTATTTCGGGAATTTACCCGGGAGCGGTTTGAAGTTGTAGAAGTGCAGAAAAATTAGCTTATTCTGGCAGGTTTTCTCTAAAAAGATAGCTTATATTAGTTCCCGAGAACCCCGCGGGGATTTCCAGACTAACGTGGGTGAAGTTTCAGGCATATCCTAGTAATACATAAATAAATTAAAGTAATAAACAAATAAAACAGTTTCCACATCGACGTCCTTCGTTCATAACATTCGTCGTCATTAATCTTATGTTGTCAAAAATCGGTTATTACATAATTCATCGGAGCCCGGGACAATAATTAAAATCGAGACTTTTTCAGCAGACTTCTGACAAGCGGCAACACTGATAAAAATATTCATTGAAATGTAATATTGTATCTCGATGTAAGCAATCGAATTAACTAACTCCGGTTACAATCAGATAAATGTTAATACATAATTCGTGTTTTAATTAAATTGGATTAAACAAGCCACGTTTAAATTCTTACAAAACTAGTCAGCATGAATGTCGTAGGTCAGTAGTAGGTTTCCCGCCTCGCCGGCGCCATCTTGCGTAATCGTTTACATTCCAAAGACAAATTGGTTTTTTTCTGTTTTCACAATACTTAGGAATTTCTTGAAGCTTTGGAAACTATTTTGTGCTTATTTATTATACTATAATATTTGTAATATATTAATAAATAAATATTAAGGTATATATGTAAGTAAATGTCAAAATATTCCTAATGTTATTACTTAAGTTACACCACGTCGGTGCTTTCCTACATGTTTCATGTCTATGTTCCGACATGTCTATGTTTTTTTAATGGCTTAGAGCAGTTTGTACATTTAACCAGTGTGAAGTTATTGCACATATTTGTTTATAGGTAGTCATTGGGTGTAAATTCTGCTTACCAGGGTATAGCAGAAACACATTTGATTACCTTTCGGCCTTTGGACATCTTTTATTTACTTTGTGTTTAAAATTTGTTATTAGAAAACAACCCATTGTCTATTGTAATCTTTTATGACAGTCATTAGCCAGGTGTGTCGGATTAAGATACGGGGACATTGCAGTTGCGCAGTATAAAACGATGACCTGATGAAAGCGGGAGATATTCGAGCTATAACCACGAGCGAAGCAAGACGTGTGTACTACAATCGGGAATCTTTTAGTGACGGACCTTGCGAGTGTTACATTTGGATATTTGTACATGTGTTATACGTATTTGATAGTTCTAATAAACTCTATAACAATTCTAACGGCATTTCAATTCAAGTCGTGCAACTCGTAACAATATTATAGATCATCTTTCACATGTTCCAAGGATATCACGAAGAAAGTTAATTTGCGTGGACCCCTGTGTTCGTTCGTAGAAAAGGTGCGAAAACACCGGAAATCTGAACTGCCTAAACAAATAGAATTAAGCCATAACATGCTATTTTATTCTTAATTTTCAGGTCACGGATTTAATTAATTATATACTATGTAGAATCTTAATTTATGAGGCAGTATCTGGAGCAATAATCTTTTTGTTTGCGATAGAAACGGCTATTAGCAAATGCTAATATAGAAATTAAGCAGTTTACATAAATTTATAAGGATATATTCTAAATCATGCGATTTCGTGCGTAAACTCATCTGCATCGCGAAATAAATATAATTTTTTGGTAAACATTCTACGTTCATCTTTTGCTGTTTAATTTCTTGAAATAAGTGTGGGCGAGTTTGAAATTACGTTTTTTTATATTTTCATATGTTTTTGAAAGAAAGAAAAATATTTTATTTAGAATAAAAACTGTTATAAAACTAGAAAAGGAGATAAACTAAGTTCTAACTTGGACCCAGTCTCAGCATAATGCTAGCCAACAAGGACTAGCGCTATTCTTCCGTCTGGGACCATAAAGTGACGTCACGGTGGACAATACAACACATAACAACAACAATATATGTCATCATCATCATCATCCGAGCGTTAACTCCCGGTTGCGTTCGAAGCGATCACTTCGACGCCCAGGATCCGCTTTCCTACTTTTTCTTCTCCACTTCGCGCGATCTTCGGCATCCCTTGTGTTGAGACCGTTGGTACGCATGTCATGCCTCACAACGTCAAGTCAGCATTGCTTGGTCCTACCCCTTCGACCGGGACCTGGCGGAGGCGGCATGGCTAGACATTTGTTCCCCACGTAACTAGCCGGTTTCCGTAAAACGTGGCCGTACCAGCGCAAGCGACTCTCCTGCAGTTTGTCTGCTATGTTACGGACGTGAAGGCTGCCGCGGATGCGGGAGTTCCTGACACGATCCTTTCGCGTGACTCCACACATACACCGAAGCATATTCGTTTCCGTGACACGCAGCTCCTGCTTGTGTCGCTCAAGTACAGGCCACGCTTCACTGCCATATAAAAGAACAGGTCTAATAATGGATTTATAGACAACAATATATGTATATAGTAAGTACAATGCAGTTTAATAAAATTAAATTAATTGCAGACTAAAAATAATAATATACATGTTTGAAACATTAAAGGTAAAATAAGAAAATAGCGTTGAACGCCCGCCTGCCCGGTGGACTGACGACCTGCGCAAGGTCGCCGACAGGGGCTGGATGAGGAAGACGAGAAACCGGGATATGTGGGGGCGTACTTGGGGAGGCCTACGTCCAACTTGACAGACATTGGCTGAAGAAGAAGACGAACATGGTTAGCCATTCACAAAATGTCGTTTAAAATAAACTATCGGTCCCGGCTGACGTTGTACTTTTCTGAAAAAATAAAAATCTAGGACCCGATTCTTGTACCGCCTAGGGGTTCTAATGGCGAGTGTTCACAAAAAATTATCCTCTGATCATATTTTCATTACGTAAAATAGGGTATTTTAAGATACTAATTTGAATATTTTTGTATTTAAAGGGTTAGTTTTTTATAATTCGATTTTAAAATTATTTCTCCGATGACGTCATAAGGGACAAGTTTACATTGATTTATTTGCCTAGAAAACAAAAATAATAAAAATAAGTTATATCTATATATATAATCATAGTAATTTGTGCTACTATTTAAATGTCACTGTCATTACTCATTACGTATCGTGATCATTTTAGTGTTTTTTGTCGCTAGGCTTATAATTTTTCGTGTTCAACCATTATTATTTTTTATAGTTATCGTTAATTTTTTAAAGTGATCTTTAGGAAAAATCCATGTTACAGAACTTAAATCAAATAATGTACTGCTAGATTTTTTTTTACACCTGAAGCAGGCAAACAGGCAAACGGCCCACCTGATTGGATGTAGTAAGGTCAAATAAAGGTCAAACACATTTCTTACAAAATACAAGAAGATCGTACGTTTTTTGGAATTTTAACTAGACAGAAATGATTAGGGGCACTATTCCTCGAAATGGTTTTTGAAATAGCTAGATTGAAAAAAAGTGAATAATCCCAATTGTGAATATGTCTGAAATTATGCGCGTACATATATTTCTACGATTAATTTTAATTTATGATATAATAGATGATAGAAGATAAATTGCCTTTCATCTCTTGATCTCAGACGAATAGGTAGATGGAGCGCCCAGGTCTGAAAGTGCAGCCGACTAATGGCAGCTGATCGCGCCGCACTACGTTACGAGAACTTATCATTAAGTAATCCAATTAGTATGGACAAACGTGCAATGGTTACCAGTGGATATTTTTTTATTGCACGAATTCAGCAGGCAGGCAAACCCTAATGGAAAGCGCTTACCATCGGCTACCAATGTGCTGCCGCTCTCTAAAGGAAGACTGGGACCTGATCACGAATGCCGGAACAGAATTCAAGGTTGTTATGGCGACATAGTCTAGTAATCTATTTGGTGACGGACTTTACGCGTATTATTGAATTACGATCTGCATTACGTTTGGACTTGTTGTGTTCGGTTATATTTGTACACGCGTTATACATCTTTGTATAGTTCTAATAAACTCTATAATAATTCCAACAGCATTTTAATTCGAGTCTTGCAACTTGTAACAATAATTATGATATTATAAAAGTTTTCACCTGATATATGGATATTTGAAATCATAGTAAGGCATAAATGAACGTATTAATATATACGAAACCGTCGTTAATCGCGTTACATTTGAATGCGAAGAAAACAAAGGTTATGGTGTTTGAAAGATAAGAAACCAGAACGAATGCAAGGATAATGGTCGATGATGTTATGCTGAAACAAGTGAATGAGTTTGTGTATCTTGAATGTACTTTTAGCAGGGATGGAAGGTACACCGCTGACATAGAAAGAAGAGTGAATTTGGGGAATAGTGTGAATGGAGCTTAGGTACACTCCTAGGTGCTAAGAACCTCAGCCAGAAAACCCAGCTTGCCATACACAACGCGGTGCTGGTACCTACGCTCACGTATGGAAGCGAGAGTTGACTATGGAAGAGAGAGCATGAAAGTAAGTAAACGCGGTCGAGATGCGAGCACTGCGCAAAATCTGCGGAGTGACGCTCGCCGACCGCGTTCGAAATACCGAAGTAAGAAAGAGAGTTTGTCTGAAAGAGAGTGTCGGGGTGAAGGTAAGGAAAGGAATGCTCCGGTGGTTCGGGCATGTGGAAAGAATGATTAAACAGATATACAATGCAAAAGTGGATGATGCAGAAGTCGCGGAAGGGCACGACACACCTTCCATGATCAAATTGATCCTGTGCTAGCAGAAGGTGATGTCAGGAGCCTTAAGAAGAGACGAGCGTGCATGACAAGGGCTAGGAATGTCAAAGAAGCAAGTGAGGTGTGTAAGAATAAGCCTGAATGGCGCTCTATTGGTTGTGCCTACCCCGCAAGGGACCTGGTGTGAAGTTATGTATGTATGTTGTTAATCGTAACTCGCATTAACATTTCCCACTCAGAGTCGGCATGCAGAGGTGCGTAACCATTGTTGCAGTCACGCTGTCTGAGCTAACTGAGATCTGTGACGAGAATTTGATATGCCATTGTCATTCGGGTTGGAGGTCGGTTGTATTTAGCCAAATGCGTGTTTATTATTGCGTTTTGCAACATACCTTGCAATGGCGGCACCAAAGAGACGTAACCGTAGCGGCTCCTTCTTCACCAGATTCATCTAACCCATGGAAACGACGCGGACGTCATTTGCAATTTCCGCGTCTTTACATCAAAAAAAGAACCAGGATCAAAATGATAGTCAAAAACAAGCCCGAATTGCTGAATCTATATGTGAAGCATAAACTTTGTACTTCTTTTTAAGAAAACTGCGCGGACGGAGTATGAAATTTCACTCACTTATAGTTTATATAGCGAACGAGTGCACTCCTAATATATTTTTTAAATTATGCATAAAAATACATTAAATCAATAAAAAACATTACACAGACTACCATGTATTTGACGCACACATGCACATACTCTTTTGTTTATTGTTCAAGTCAAATTAATAGTGTGGCCTTGGCGAAATCTGTGATAATAGAAGTATAGCTTGATATTTATTACGGGCGACCACTAGTAAACATAATTATGAAGCGTTCATCAAATTTTGCATTAAAATTTAAGCATAGGCATTTATAAATGGATAAAAATTGTGCGCGGGTGTGCAATCCACAAGCAGCAGAAGTGAAACTTCAGAGAATATACTCACAGATAATTGAAGACGTGAGTGGATGAAGGTGATATGTCGCATATTCGGTTTTTTGCATTTTTTGCGTAGATGAATGTTATAAGTCGATACCAAAGGACTACAGACCTTAGACTATAGATATAAGGCATATTTAAATAATAAAAAGTTGCTAAAGGTGTTAAGTTCAGTTCAGTTTCAAATAAAAGTAAAACTTTTATCTCGATTTACTCAGAATTGCAATTATGCGACTTATCACCTTCATCCACTCATGTCTTCAATTACTCTGTAATTTTTATTTTTATAAATATACATTTTTTGGCCTGTATCCGTCAACATATTATAATTCAAAAAAATCAATTTAATTCACACTTTAGACCACGAGAATAAAATTCAAAATTCAATGCACTCTTGCGCACAATTTCCTTTGATCTACGTATAACAGAATATCTGCCTTAAGTACATAAAGATATAGCTAAAATTCGTGTGAAATCTTTTAAGTTTTACTTTTTTTATGGCAGGAGTCCAGCAGACAGGCAGACGGCCCACTTGATGGAAAGCGGCATCGCCTATGGACATTTGCAACACCAAAGGTGCTACAAATGCGCTGCTACTCGCTGGAGGGGGGACTGGAACCTGGTCACTAATGCAACAACACAACACAAGGTTGTTATGGCGACATACTTTAGATCAGGGGTGGTAGCCATCCAGTCGGACAAATACCCTACCACCTGGCTGCGGTTTCTTTTGTCGCCTCTTACGACAGGCCGCCCGGCCGCAGGAAATTGTATTCTTTCTCCATTCCTGCACAGATAAAACTACTTAAAGTTAAAATTAATACTAACGGGTAGAGAGAAATATGTTTTATTTCGAAATACATAAGAATGAATTTTATATGTTTATCTCTTTTTAGGGTCTCTTTTTCGTTATCTTTTGTCGTATATACATATTCTACGTATACATATTACATTGGAAATTTAATATATTATAACCTGGAATAAGAAAACTAGATGATAGAATTAATAGATACTTAGATTAATACCAGCCCGTTCCGGCGTCGCACTGTTGGTTTATGCCTATTTTTTACCCCTTGGTTTACATTGTTGCAGTTTTAGTAGAGACCCCTAATTATTTTTAGTCATAAATATAACCTATGTTACTCAGGGATAATGTAGCATTTTAATGGTGAAAGAATTTTTGGAATCGGTCCACTAGTTTTATTTATTCGCTACAAACATACAAAAATACAAATCATTCCTCTTTACAATATTATTATAGGTAAATTACAATTTAAGGAAAAATTAAATGCCGACATAACAGTCGAAGGAAGTATATTAAAAAACACACACAGAGAGAGACAGGTTTGATAAAAGCTGTATCTTTTGGATTCTGCTGGTCCGAATTACGCTCTCTGATTTTTGTTCATTTTAAACGCATCGTGCAAACTCGAAATCTTTAGCTTTTGAAGAGACCGCGACTCTGCGTATTCTACCGCCTGTACAACGAAGAGTGTTCCGAGGAAGTGTTTGATCTGGTGCCAACGCCTCACTTTTAGAACAGCACCGCTCGCCAGCGACGGGATGTTCACTCCCATCCCTGGAGCTCCCACGCTCAACTACGCAACGGTTCTCTAGAACATTTATTCCGCGTACAACAATGATCTAGAGAGAACTTCTTGCCGAGGAACTTTTGAACTGCCGAACTTTTCCTTTTGCGCTATGACATGGGGTTCTTTGAGAAGGGCGTAATAAAATTTCTTAGAGTTAGTGTTGTAAACGTCCATAGGTGACGGTAACCACTTTCTATCAGTAGGGCCGTCTAACTGTTTGCCTGCTTCAGGCTAAAAAAATAATACATACATACATACATAAAATCACGCCTGTTTCCCATGGGGGTAGGCAGAGACTATGAGTCTCCACTTGCGACGATCCTGACATACAACTTTCGCTTCACTTACTTTCATTAACCTCTTCATACATGCGCGTTTATTTGAAATGCTTTTTACCTGACCTTTTTTTAACAGTTCTGATATTTGTTCATGGTATGTTCGTCTCGGTCTACCGGCAACAGCTCTACCATTGACAATACTGTCATATACCTGTTTTGTGATTCTATTTTCATCCATCCTCTCTACATGCCCAAACTACCTTAACATTCCTTTTTCAACTCTTGTTATTACATCTTCTTTCAAACCACATCGTTCCCTTAGCACACTGTTTCTTATTCTGTCATTCAAGCTAACCGCACATATACTTCTCAAAGCTCTCATTTCAACTGCGTTTATCCTACTTTCATGCTTCTTCTGCCATACCCAACTTTCACTACCATACATCAGGGTCGGCACCAACACTCCTTTATGGACGGACAGCCAAGCGTGCCTTTACAGACACTTTCTAGCTATTCATAAAATAATTTAGCGCTCCATTCACCCTATTACCTGCCATAACTCTCCTTTCAATATCCCTTTCATGCTTTCCGTCTCTGGTAAACATGCAGCCTGATATTCATATTAACATGCCTACTTTCTTATCAACCTGACTATAACGTAATGACTTGTTCTTTATCTAATGTGTAATATTATATTCTATCTAATTAGTTCTATAGAATGGGCAATTTCCTGCGATTCTCATTTAAAACGAAGATAAATTTTAATGACCATTAAAATAATTTAAAGATCACCAATAAAATACATACTGTTTTAACTGTATTTGAATTGCCTTTTATACTACGCAATTATAATATTTAAATTGCAAATTATGTAACTTGTCAAAGTTTGTTTTGCTTTATTTTTTTATGTTTATGGCTTGGCAACTAGGCCTTTAAGCCAGACGCAGTTGTAACGTAGGCTACAATTGATGTCATTCAACGAAGTTCTTGAGCAACTCGAAAGCCATATTTGACTATACAGTTCACATTTCTCAGAAAAACAAATAAATACTACTCAAAATCCCACACAACTATTGTTCATTTTAGAGTAATTATACACATTATCTATACATATAATAAAATTGTTGAGGTCGAATTTCGGTACAATGACAAAAAATGCTATAAACTGAGTTAGGTGGATGTAAGAAGTGAAATAGAACAAATTAAGATTTTTTTATTTTTTTTGTTTCTCTTTTTGTACTGGCTAATCTCCGAAAAGTCGGGACCGTTTTAAATTAAATTTTGTATGGTGGTAGCTTATATCCCTGGTCATCATACAGGATACTTTCGATCCCGAAAAATCAACAAGTTCCCAAGTGATAATTAAAAAAAATCCACGCAGACAAAGTCGCGGGTAGAAGCTAGTTAGAAAATAAAACTGCACCCTACAACGTCCCCTTTCAGTTCCGCCAAAAACTCCCTCATATAGTTTTGATAGTTATAAGTAGTAGTAATGCCTAAGATGAAGAAAGAAGATAGGACGAGCACCGAGCTATCAGAGTGAAGCCGGCTAAAGCAAACCAGTATCTCATTTCTATCAAAATTGAAATACACAACAGTCTATTTTCGACATTAGGAAAAGTAGAAAAAACAGAACACAGAAGAAAATTTTGTAAACACGACGCAAGATATTTAAAATGCAAATTGTCAGCCTTGTTTTCATAATTTAATTATGTATTTAACGCGTTTCCGAATTTATTTGTAAGAATAAACGAATATGCGGAATTTCTTCCGATAATTAACCATTTGTATGTAAAATACATAAAGAGTGTATAAAATTCATATAAAGCTTGTTAATTATAAACATTAATTTTAATGTTATTTTGTGAAAAACTATGTTATTTAATATTATTAACCGACTTCCAAAAGGAGGAGATTCTCAACTTGGTTGGTTTTTTTTACGTATGTACACCAATTACTCTGAGATTTATGATCCGATTTAGGTAATTCTTTTTTAGTTCGGTGCGGAATAGTTGCCATTTGGTCCCCTAAAAAATAATATACTGTGGCCCAGTAGTTTTTATTTTATTAACATCAAAAAAAAATCCATTCCGTTCAATATCTACATCGATTACTCTGAGATTTATGATCCGATTTACGTGATTCTTTTCTAATTCGATGCGGCATAGGTGCCATTTGGTCCGCTAAAAAATTAATATACTTTGGCCCAGTAGTTTTTATGTTTTCATTTATGATTTTTTCCGTTCCCGTTTTTTATACTAGTATTATTTAATATGAATATTAACAAACTGTTGAATGTTGAGATGGCTATTTAACCCCTTAAGTATCGCGGAACAACAACAACAAACACTCACAATTTTCGTGATTTAAGATATACTTTGTCGACATAACAACCTTTCATTTCCTATCAAAACACAAAAAATGTTATATAAACAATGATCTTACATAAATGGTCCTTCTCGCCGAATTAAGGTCAACATACCTGAAACAGACAGACATACAAACTTTATTATTATTGGCACAATTAACCTAGTTTTTCATGTAATCATATTTCGTGGGAAAATATTCGTTCGTGTTGTGTTTACTAATATTAGTAAACACAACACGCACTTTATACAAAAGATTTTTATAAAATATACTATATTTGGATGTTACTGTAATATATTAAAATTTATGAAATAGGCGACCTTACAGATATAACTTCACTATAAATTTAAATAAAAATACATACATACATAACTTCACGCCAGGTCCCTTGCGGGGTAGGCACGAACAACAGAACAACTAAATAAAAATCTTTAATAATAATCAGTCGCAAATAAGGCCCTGAAACGTTGCAAATATGTGTCCATTGGTATTGGTGGTAGTGGTGTCCTGGGAGCCTGGAGCTTATCATCTCATTCGACCATCACCGATGGATGCATATTTGCGGAATTTCAGGGTTTCTTGATGTTTAAACCTCCTCCGGCAGTAGTAAATTAATAATAACTTAATTAGATGTCAATTATACAAACATTCAACTTTCAATATTGTGGCGAATGATGGTGGAACCATTTTGTTAGTTTTAGAACTTTTAGAAAAAACTAGAACATTCTAGAAGGAAAAGACAAAGACGGATATATTTTAGAAAGGGATAGACGATGAACGAAAGAGATAGATAGATGTTAGAAAGGGATAGATGTATAAAAGAAAGTTCCTGAACCCAAGGTTCGGGAAGGAAGAGACAGAGGTAGATAGATGGATTCCAGAAAATTCTTCCGGGTATATAAACAGCGTAAGGCGCGCCTACCGGGCAGTTAAGAGTTGAGTTCAGTTCAAGACAGTGAAGCGACAAGTGCGATACGAAAGAGTTGGAAGAAGAGTTTAAAAGTAGACACTGATGATTAAAGTGGTGATTTTAATGATAAGTTCGAGTGGTCAGTTAAGTGAAGGAGGAGTGTAACGGAGTTCGAAAGAAGAACCGGAAGCGAGCTACACGCGACAATATCGGAGGTGAGCACTGCAGTAGCAGGAGGTGGTCTACGCAATATCGGTAACGGTATTGTGAGCGAGACACCTTATTGTCGGGACTGTGCATCGTTAGCCGTACGTATAGGGGCAACCCTACAAAGAGGTATTGCGTGCGGCTGAGTAAGTCAATAAAAGCGTTTAGTTAAAAACTGGTGTTTTCTTCCAATCCGTAAGCGCGTACCTCCGCTCGCACGTAACAATATTTTGAGTTTTTAGTAAATTTCGTTGATTAGACTTGTCCTTTGTGAACACCAAGACTGGAATATACTATTTATATACAATATAGACTGCAGGTGATGACTTCTACTAAGTCTATGCCGACCTAGCGCACTGGAATGCAGAGGTGCCAGGATCGATTCTTGGCATGGTAAGCTGCGTAAATGAATGTTACGTTATTTACTATGGTCTGGGTGTTTAGGATCGGCCCCACAGTAGTCCGTTGTATATTACCTATAACACTAGCAAAACTTGCTTAGCTTTGGGATAAACAATGTACGTGTTTGTCTGCCGATTATTAAAAAAAATATGTTACAACAAGTGTACTACTTGTTGTAACATAGAATAACTTGGATAATAATAACATCCCTGGACTTGCTGGCTTAACTTAGTGCTTAGCTGATCTCGTATGTTACAAAATTTATTAGTAACTCACCTAGAAAATAATACCTATTTTTAAAACTTTTAACGAGCCTATAAACCCGGTATTAACTGTTATGAATAAGGGTTTAATAGCTATTCTGAGTAATGTTTTTACAGTATGTTTGTCATACTTAGTATATTATCTACTAACCTACTGTTATTCATTTGATCATTGTTGACAATACTAAGCAAACAATTTGCAACAATCAATAGACGTAGACAATAGCAGATTTGTAAATATTTGTGGGAACGCACGAACTACGTCGTAAGGTAAATTCTTTTAGTTCATTACACCTATATCAGTTATTTTTTGTCTCTCTGCAAGGCTTAGTTCTACGTGTATCGGTATTTTTTTTTATTGCACGAGTACAGTGGATAGGCAGACGGCCCACTTGATGGAAGCGGCTAACATCGCCTACGGACATTTGCAACACCAAAGGTGCTACAAATGCGCTGCTGCTCTCTTAAGGGATTCTGAAACCTGATCATTAATGCCGAAGCACAAATCAAGGTTGTTAGGGCGACTTTAGCCCAGGGGTGGTATGTCCTATGACCTGGCTGTAGGTTGTTTTGTCGCCTCCTACGTGAGGCCGCCCAGCCGCAACAAATTATATTCTTTCTCCGTTCCTGCACGGGTGTTATACAATTTCTTCAAGACCGGAAACAAACACCTCTATTATTGCAAATGTCCATAGGCGAAGGTAACCGCTTTCCAGGTGGGCCATCGGCCTGTCTGCTGTACTTTCGCATAGAAAAATCATAACGTCAAATTAGCTCGAGCGAAACCGACGTCAACTCCTAGTGCATAGTCAAACCGCAAGTTACAAGATTATTCCCAGCTCAATAACCGATATCCCATATCGAGTGTCAACTTTCTAGTCTAGAACTTTCTATCTTGAGACATAATATTGAAAAGCTATATTTGTGACACTTAATGCTATTTGTAGTGGCGGAAAAATGGTGTCAATGGTTGTTTCTGGTTGAATTGAAAGTAAAGAGTTTTTATTAAAAGTGAGCACACATGTATGTGTCTTTATGACTTTTGGCAAAAATAATTGCTTCATAACTTTGTGTACTTTAATTATTAATAAAATATCCAGATCTACTAGGGATGACAACATACATTTGTTTAAAAAGAGGCTACAAAAGATATTCGAAAAATGCTAATACTTTAATTTATTAAATTTGACAATACATAATATAAGAGTACATTTTAAAAAACTATTATTCTAATATTTCATTTTTACATTTTTACCATTGTATTGTAATGAAAATTACTGGGCCAAACTATGATAAATGTTTAGGCGACCAAGTGGAAACTATTCTGCATCAAACCAAAGAAGAATCACGTAAATCGGATCATAAATCTCAGCGTAATCGATGTACATATGGAACGGAATGGATTTTTTTTTCATAAAAAATGTTAATAAAATGGAAACTACTGGGCCAAAGTATATTAAATTTTTAGGGCACCAAATGGCAAGTATTCCACATCAAACTAAAAAAGCATCACGTAAATCAAATCATAAGAGAGTAAATCGGCGTACATACACAAAGAAAAATACCGACCAAGTTGAGAACCTCCTCCTTTTGGAAGTCGGTTAATAAGATATTATAATTAAGAATAGCTTTAGAAATAAATTGTTTTATACTTTATGAAGTCGGTTTTTTTAAACGAAGTTTTTTTTAACGTCTCGAAGCTTATATGCCTGTACCTTGATTAATATGAGTTTGGACGACAAATAGAAAACTTTTCCATTAATCAACTCAATCAAGGCAAGTTTTTGCAAGTAATTAATACAAACGACCTCGCTTCATTCAATCTACTCCAGTTAGGAACAATGTTAACCTATTAATTATTTTCAGCAGTTCAATTGATTTATTGCTTATTGGGAACGGAGTTATCTGTACAGATTAAATATGCCATTACTTTAATTATATCCGTGCAGGAACGGAGAAAGAATACAATTTCCTGCGGCCCGGCGGCCTGTCGTAAGAGGCGACAAAACAACCCACAGCCAGGTGGTAGGGCATTTGCCCGACTGGATGGCTACCACCCCTGGTCTGGAGTATATCGCCATAACAACCTTGTGTTGTGTTCCGGCATTAGTGATCAGGTTCCAGGCTCCCTAAAGAGAGCAGCAGCGCATTCGTAGCACCTTTGGTGTTGCAAATGTCCATAGGCGATGGTAACCGCTGTCCATCAAGTGGGCCGTCTGCCTGTCTGCTGATCTCCTGCAATAAAAAAAAAAAAATATATAAACTAAATTCTAAATAAAATAATAAAAAGTATGTAAGAACTCGCTGTCAGAGGGAAGCGTGCCCAGAAGGTTGGCTGCATCGCTGTATGGCAATGCTGATTCGTTGCGCGAAATACGAAACAACCTTCTGAACACGGGTGGTATCCGAGTTTTTCACAAATTTCTTTGAAGAAACCCTTTGCCGATGGAACTGAACCCATTTCTTTTAACCTCGGGTGAAAGGTCTATTTAGGCACTCGAACTATTAGTGCCTTTGCTACGCTCGTGCGACGAACCATCTCATGCCTAAATATGTTACTTCACCTGTAACAAACTGTTTGTCACGTGCCTCCCGCCTTCAACTTCTCCTTGACAATTTTTCACAAAACACCCATTATCCTCCATTACACTTATTTCATACCGTGATCTCAAGATTCTTACTTGAGACGTTTTTGTTCTACCATTTTATTGGACCAAAATTTGAAACCGTATAACTGGGTGTACTACAGATTCATACATCTGGGCCTTTAGTTAGAGCAGCCTACAACTGTATTTATAGACTGAAATCGTTGAGCTACTGTAGTGTGCATACAATTTACACGTTCTTAATAGATCTGACCACAATACTACGTGCTATGTTCATTGTTACAACTAAGCCATACACAAAAATACACAAGGTCGATACAGCATTGCGTATTTCACCTTTTAGGCAATCATTATAGCAGCAGATTTAAAGTAGAACATTAGATTTTGTGCAATAGAAATGTATGGCGAAAAATGTTACTGCATTTTTATTAATATTTAACAAAGATACAAACGACAACATACTGTTACAAGCCGACAAAGTAAATGCACACCTGATTTATTACCTTTCCCGCATTTGAACTTCTCTAGCCAGCTTGCAACCCAGCATTATACGTAGACTTAAGAAAATGAAAAAAGTATATAATCTAACATCTGGTCTAAAGACCTAGCCGCCAAGTCATAAATCCAAATTAAAAAACGACACATGCTAAGTAAATAATGTAAGGATTTATTGTAATATGCGTCCGTATGCTTATTGTTGGCAATAAGTCTTTGCCATTCCACAGTAATAAATCGATGTATACCGCCACTGGTGGAACAGAGGCCAGACCTTTAGCCTGGACCTTACGCCTCAGTAATGTACCATGTTATTGACCTTACTTAGGCCATCTGTCACAGCTTGAAGTGCAAGTTAATCACTGTCAATTACAGCGCTTCACCTTACTATACAATATTAAGTTACACTGAAAGCTTATACAAAACTTTTTTTAAATTCCGTACTTATTCATTTTTAATTTTAATTTACACAGTAATTTCTTTTATCTTTTTTCAATTACATAAATAAATAAATTTACAAAATATTTTTTTTATTAATTCATTAGTAATTTCTTTTTTTTTAATACATAGTAATCTTAGACACTTGGAAGTTATCTACTGCACGTGGTACACGCCTCTTCATGCCACATGTGTGCAATTTATGGAATAGATCCTCTCTCTTGCAGTTTTTCTAGAGCACTGCACTAGGGAGCTCTTCAATAAGGGCGTAAACAGATATTCAAAGTCTCAACGAGGTAGGCAACGCATCGGCACCCTTAATGCTGCAGACGTCCATGGAGACGATAACCACTTACCACCAAGTGGACCGTCTGCCAGTTTTCTTACAGCAAACAAAAAAAAGGCCGCATTGTTGCCTTAAGGTATGTTCGAGAGAAGCTGGACAGTTATTGAAAATAACAGGCTGTTTGATAAATATGCTAATTCTAGAGGATGTCAATTTTGATAATAAGGCTATATGTTATATTCAAACATTGAAGCTCTGACGGTCCTAGGTTTGACTAGACAAACCACAGGTCTGACATAGTCTTAGTTAAAGTCCAAATAAATGACGTTTTTTTGCCTTTGACTAACAAATTATTTTCTAACCTAGGAGAGACTTAATTATACAGTTATTAAACATGTAAGAAGTGTATGGAGTACAAATCGAAGATTGACCGAGACTACCTTAGTCACTTCTAGGGTCCACTAGGCAAAGCCCGAAACAGATTATTTTACGTACGACGTATGACTAAAAAGTTGGGTGCTTCTAGGGTTGACTTGATTTGTCAGGATAAAAAGCATCCTAGGTGTTGACCACGCGAGGTTCACTGGTTGATAACGCCGCATCCATTCGTTGAAGTCGGCGTATGTCACGAACCGGATAGTTCTCAGACCACTCAATCACAGAAGCCGTTAAATTAGCAATATCCGTAAAGCCAGCACAATAAAATCGCAAAACCATTTGATTCTGGTACACTTAAACAAATTAAGACGTTTAGGACGCTTTTAACGGAAACAAAGAATACTGCAACAACTGTGGGTGGTGTTAATAGAACTGTTTAGGAGTTTACTGAACTTTAACACTTTAAATTACCCGTTAATTTAACTGAGAATTTTTTTAAACTGCCCATATTTCACTTAAAAAGTGCGTGAACTAAATATTTGTTGTATCCGGCTCGAAGGACCGAAATAGCGGAGCGAGGGTAAATATTCGTCTAACCCAAATAGCGGGCATCGGCTATCTGCAATTCTCTATATAAATTAATGGGAAAGATATGGGATATGAAAGAGTCTGATGTAGTTTCAGGTTATAAATATTAAACGGGGTGCCGATATCAGAACGTCTAATGGACGGCGTTGAGGTGTTTTCTAATAAATATTAGATATTTCACACGTTTTATACCGATCGGTCGAAGAGAAATTGGAGTACCTATCCAATAAAACGACGGGCAAATTTGTACTTGGGGCTTGGTGTGTGACAAACTTTTTGCGCGAGTTATTTTCGATGCCAATGTCATGGCAAGGTGTTTTTCCAATTACATCTGCAGATTTTATTTCTTCTTTATTATTTAGGACTGGAGATCATTTATCATCATTATTTAAGTCTAGATCGAGTACAGTTCTTAAAAGTCGCTTATCATTGAGTTAATGTTGAAAACAATTTTAGCAATTTATTCGTACTAGTGGTCGAAAGTCGACCATAATGAATTTAAATTATAAGTTTGAACATTATAAGGTTCTGTTGTCAAAGACTTATACTTCTATAATCACAGATTGCGCTAAGGCTACACTGTCAATTTTACTTTAACAATAAACAAAAGCGCGTGTGTGTGTTAAATACATGGTAGTATGTGATTTTTTTTATTGATTTAATGTATTTTTTATGCATAATTAAAAAAAATAGCATTCTGCACTCCTTCTGTATATAAACTATAAATGTGCGAAATTTCACTCCTCCGTCCGCGCAATTTTCATTAAAAGGGGTACAAAGTTTTTGGTGTGTTTTTGTTTCACGTATTAATAATGCATGTCAAATTGACATGCATTTTTATTGCCGTATTTTTTGCAAAATGTAACTTTTTAAACTATAACAACTTTGTTGGTTGGTTTGAGTACAAACATAAGATTTGTTCGCAGTGTATACGACGGCACACACTTCCCGTTGCCTTCAGGTGCAATGCCCTTGAAAGTTTATTTTGACTGCTGAATACGTTCGGCTCCAGGCTAGCTGAGATACGATACTTTAATGGAGCCGACTGCTGCTTCTATTTTCAGATGTTTTCGTGATCTTTTGTCTTGAACTTGTGGTAATGAGTTCATCATTATTTTAATGCTGATGCTGATTGAAGTACTTCAGACTGTAATGAATATGTTATAAATTTTAAAATAAAAGGAGTTCACGCATAATGAAAGGTTCCATAGATGTTGTTTATTTTTGTTATTTGTCTTAAAAATAAATAAGAAAATACAATTGAAATGAAGTTCTGAATCGGCCCTAACTCAGCATGATGCTGGTTGGCTTAACAAGCGCTAGTCTTCCGTTAGGGCCGTTCAAGTGACTTACGGATAGACAAAACGGAAAAATTAAAGTAGATCAGGCAGATCCTGCACATGAATCCAACATCATTATATGGCACTAGTATCATGTACAAGATTTAATGAGAAGAAAGCATTTAATGAGAATAACCCGATATCTCCAGAATAATATTCGTTGAAAGTCTCTAGAGTTTCTAAAATATTTGAAACTTTAGAGACTCATTTTTTAACATTTTCCATTTCATAAATTAATACTTGGGTTTTTTCTGTATTTGTCTATCCCACAGAAAGACATCCTTTATGTCGATATATAGTATTCTAAGTGTAGACCCAGAATGTAAGCTAGTTATGTGTCAAGATTCATTTAAATTTGTTTAGTAGTTCTTAAGGCTCCTGACATCACCTTCTGTTAGTACATGATCAATTTGATCGTGGAAGGTGTGTCGAGCCTTCCGCGACTTCTGCATTCATTCACTTTTTCATTGTATATCTGTTTAGTCATTCTTTCATCATTCATTCTTTCCTAAAAGACATAACAACTACATTTTGCATTTTCGAAATCTGGTCGTCGTTATTAGCGCCCCTGACTTTTTTCAGATGATCAAAACTCGACAACCGCAAAAGATTTATTCATGAAGTGTAACTTCATTACAATCGTTGTGATTTGAATCTCGGTGAAACGAAAAAGCAACACTAAAAAGATATAAGCATATAAATCTAAAGGAGTAAGCCTGCGAGAGAACAAGATAGAATACATTATATTTAATCATTTAAACATTATGCTCATATAGATAAAGTTGGAAATGTTTTGGAGTTTTTCGTTAATACTTCAAATTCGTGTTTTAAATTGTAAATGTGACGTCACGAAATTTAGAATCCCTCCCACACCTTGTCACACTTTGTTACACTTTGTTACACTTCTACTGCGTGTTAACTGCACACACATTTTACCAGTTCTTTTTCAAACACCTATCTAAGGACACTTGGGTTTGTAAGACTAATATAACGATACGTTAACTGTCAAAATCTATCAAGCCGTTTGGAAGAGTAAAGTAAGTAAACAAACATACAAGGTACGCGCGAAAAACATTACCCTTCCTTGGCAGTCGGATACAAAGCCAAAGACAGCGAAATTGTGTCTGCGTACTGTATTTCAATGTGACCTATATACTAATGTGGAGAAATAGATTCGCACCACTTAAGAATCTGGGTCTTTAGTCTTTAGATTAAAGGAAACGGCGTCGAATATACCGTTTAATGTGGCGCCATGTTTCGGATTGTAATATTAATGGATTGCCTTATTTATTGCCGTTATTAATACCTACTTGAATGTACAGTGTAACCATTTTATATGATGAATATTTAAAATACAGTGTTAATTCTATATAACGACACTGAAGGGACTGTGCATTTTATGGTTAAATGGAGTGTTATTTTTGTGTGACGTCATTCGCTGCACCAGTAATTTTGTTGTTTTTTACTTATTTTATTTAAATGTTGCGATGTTGAGGCACCTTAGAGGTAAAGGAAGTACTTAGAACGTTCAGGAATTCTGAATTTCTTAGAAATTTCGGTATGCATGATGCGATAAAAGTACACAGCTGCGCAGCTTTTATTAATTTTGGCAACTTAAAAGGTACTTCTTATCAGTTAATTGTTGTCGTTATTGAAAGTAGCTGTAATGCTGTATAGAGTGTATCATTGTATGGAAAATAAGCTAAACCAACCAAGCCAAGTGATTTTTAAGCCAAAGCGAGTTTGTCGTTAAATCGAGTGGCGCTATATGGAGTTTACATTCTATTTTGAATTTTGGGCTGTAAAGTAACAGTTTAAGATGCAACAGAATCGAACACGTGTACTCGTAAGTTACGACGTCAACCTTCAGACCACTACACTATATAGGCTATCAAAAGAACAATAGCATTGTGTAATTTGCTAAAATTAAAAATTATATATGGCCAACATTAATGGCTGTATACAACATTAATGGAAAATAAAATCGCTTGATATATAGCAGTATTGTTCAATACTGCGAAGAGAGCAAGGTCACTGTGTATGTTTGTCACGCGTTCCGTAAATCAGGATGTGGTACAAATGATAGGATATAGAGTTGTGAATATTCATAATGCCTCTGTTGTAGCAAAATTAAATAACTGAACTATGATTTTATTCCATTTTCTTAAAGCTAAAATTGTTACCCTTAGATCTATTTAATATTTGTAATTGTCCCACTGCTGGGCTCAGGCCTCTTATTATGGTGGAACGGACAGTATACCTGCCACACTTGTCTAAAGCGCCTTGGCAGATTTGACACATCAGTTATCTCGATGTGCAGGTTGCATCATGACGTTTTCCCTTACTAATGTTAGCAAGTGGTAATTGTAACAATGTTGTAATAAAATAAATTCAATAAAATCATGCATAATATATATACATCAAAATTATATCGCTGTAGGAGAAAAAAACACAATTTATTGCGGCCGGACGGACTGTCGTAAGCAGCGATAAAACAACCCGTAGCCAGGTGGTAAGGTTTTTGCCCGTCTGGATCGCTACTACCCATAGAGTATGCCGCCATTACAAACCATTAGTGGCCAAGTTTCAGTCCCCCTTTAGAGAGTGACCGCACACTGGTAGCACCTTCGGTGTTGCAAGTGTCCATAGGCGATGATATCAGCTTTCCATCAGGTGCGCCATCTGTCTGTCTGCTGAACTCATGCAATAAAAAAAGCTGAAATCAGAGATTTAAAGAATGTTTATTACCATTTAGTCTTGTCAAGAAGCATTGATATATTATATAAAAATACTATATATCAATGTGTAGCAGACAATCTTTCATCACATGATAAACGTTAATTTACTTTTTTTTTAAACTGGTTTACTGATAAATGAATGTATCTTTAAATATAGGAACTGGCTGTACCCTTGGCTATTAAGATCAGTTCCAGTCCAAATCCCATATATCTACCGCGAGAATACTGGGTCACTGCGCATGCGCACCATAACGCACAATGTATCAAATTATCAAGTAATCCGTCTAATTAACATTCACGCAGCACCGTTACGAGCGGCCAATTGAAGTTCATTGTCATACTTAAGCTGGGCTAGTCAAGATTATTTTATTACCTTAACTAGCGCACTCAGAGACCTTAATGGACGATTAGCGGATGTAATTTGAATTTTTTATATTAGGTTTCATTATTTTGGTTAAAACGGAGACTACGTTTTTTTATGTCCGTCCATCAGTCTACTACAGACGTTTTTCTCGAGAACTGGTCTTCAGTGGCACGGGATGGAGATTGGCTAGGGTAAGCCGGTTGAAAAAACATACCGTATCAATCAAGTGCCTGATGAGAGACTTCAGTCTTAATCCTATAGATATTGGTGCCATTCATACAATTCTATCTGAGCCCACATCAGAAATATCTCAACGGTTGGGTGGTTTAATTGGTGTCCTTCATCAGTGACGGCCTTTGTTTTTATAATATAATGTATTTAGAATAAATTAGATTAGGGTACGACGGGTAGACGTATACGTGTGGATAAAACTCCCAAAAAACAGATTTGAAAAAACATGCAAATGTCAACTACACAGCTGTTGAAAAAGCGTCTAACAAACAATATATATTCTTATTACCTTTTGTATTTTTAATTCAATCATAATCAATCTATTGTCAACAAATTACACAGAAATAATGCTTACAAAGGTGGTTACCGTCGCCTATAGACGTTTGCAACACCAGGGGCGTTGCCAACGCGTTAACGGCCTCTCCGTTCAAGTAACAATTATTATGTCTAAAATTAAATTATATTAAAAGATAAATGTTTTTGTTTTTGTAATCAAGTTGCATAATTTTGCAAGTTTTGTGCATATTTTCGTAATGGCGAGAATTCAATCGTAGACACCAGAATTATATATATATTACTAGCTGTCCGGCAGACGTAGTCCTGCCGGTAAAAATAGGGTTTGTCGCAGAGGTTGATAATTAGGTTGTATGTATTTTTGTATGTTGTATCATAAAAAATAGAAATTAAAAATTTTGTTTAAAAAAAATAAATAAATTAGGTGGACTACCTTAACATTTAGGGGATGAAAATAGATGTTGGCGATTCTCATAGATACCGGATAAGCACAAAAATTCATCAAAATCGGTCAAGCCGTTTCGGAGGAGTATGGCAACGAAAACTGTGACACGAGAATTTTATATATTAGATATTTGTTTCTTTGCTAATAGTAACTGAACACAGTTCCCTGTACGCAAAAGATTTTCTATTTAACGACTGTATAGTAAAATAAAGATATATTTACATAGCTGTACCTAGTATACATAAGGCATGTTTGTCTCAGCGTATGAATACATTAGCATGTAAGATGCGACGCAGTCTGTCATTGCAAATGATAATGAGAATTGTAAAGGCAGACGTGATGTCGGATGGAGAACAATGCAATGAAAGCAGGCGTACTGTACTTTCAAGAATGCATCTTACGGCTTCGGCGTGATTTTGGCGATGTAGTATAATTGAAGGAATAGTATACCCACCACGTTAGTGTAAGGCGGGATTGACATTTGGTAACTTCTTATCATCAGGGCACCAGTTAGCCAGTCTGCTATATACTCCAGTAATGAAAAACGTTCAAAGATATCTTCTTTTCATTGAGGTGAGCAAAAGTTTAGGCCACTCAACCATAGAGACTGTCAATATATAATATGTCCTCTCTCTCCCTGCATGGGCCCTTAAAATGCTATAGAAGACAGGGGAAATATGGGATATTAGTGCTATTATTATTTAATTATTATACAATTGTCAATTGTTACTAAAATCTACATATATTGTACACACACACATAACTTCACGCCAGGTCCCTTGCGGGGTAGGCACGAACAACAGAGCGCCACACAGGCCCATTCTTACACACCCCACTTGCTTCTTTGACATTCATAGCTCTTGTCGTGCACGCTCGTCTGTTCTTAAGGCTCCTAACATCACCTTCTGCTAACACATGATCAATTTGATCATGGAAAGTGTGTCGTGGCCTTCCGCGACTTCTGCATCCATCCACTTTTGCATTGTATATCTGTTTAGTCATTCTTTCATCATACATTTTTTCCACATGCCCGAACCACCGGAGCATTCCTTCCTTACCTTCACCCCGACACTCTCTTTCAGACCAACTCTCTTTCTTACTTCGATATTACGAACGCGGTCCGCGAGCGTCACTCCGCAGATTTTGCGCAGTGCTCGCATCTCGACCGCGTTTACTCTACTTTCATGCTCTCTATTCCATACCCAACTCTCGCTTCCATACGTGAGCGTAGGTACCAGAACCGCGTTGTGTATGGCAAGCTGGGCCTTCTGGCTGAGGTTTTTAGCGCCTAGAAGTTTACCTAACGCTCCATTCACACTATTCCCCAAATTTAATCTTCTTTCTATGTCAGCGGTGTACCTTCCATCCCTGCTAAAAGCACATCCAAGATATACAAACTCATTCACTTGTTCCAGCATAACATCATCGACCATTATACTTGCATTCATATATATACATATATTGTCACTTGTCAAAATGTGTTATTTAAATAATAATTGACATTAGGTTAGGATGACATACGACAGACGTTATTACATTACATACATACATTCAATTTCGTTTTTATTTTGCATTGCTGATTTATTTTTTATTTTTATAGCTGGAGTACAGGACACAGGCTGACGGCCCACTGATGAAAATGAAACGGATGGAAAGCTGCTACCGTCGCCTATGGACGTTTGCAACACCTGAGAAATCACCAATGCGCTGCCGGCCTCGAAGACATTTTGGGAAAACTTCGGCTTGGAGCTCATTCCAAATTCCCACGGTACGCAAGAGAAATGTTCTACAAACCCGTTGCGTATTTGAGCGAAGCGACTCAAAGTGGGAATGAACTCCCGACCGATGGCGAGCGATGGTAGAAAGAGGACGAAGGCACCATAGAACAGTTCCTCAGAACACTCCCCGTTGTACAGTCGGCTATACACAGAGAGACGCGATGTCTGTCTCTGGACTAGACTGAGTGGACTGAAACACTGAATCAGCTTAGTTAGTGGGTTCCAATTTTATTTGGTATTCATGCAGCAGTGTCTTTCAGTTGTCTAGATAGTAGTAGGGTTTATTGTAATAAGTAGATCCGCCGAATAAAGGTCGCCTTACAGTAGCGCTGACCGTTAGTGCGGGGTATGTGGGCCAGCGCACGCCCGATACAGTATGCCACTGAGCAGGCCATGTCATAAGCGATAGCGTTTTTCAATACGAATCATTCATAAATGAAACATTCCTTCTTTCCGGCATAAATATGAATGTATACAAACGTCAGAGTGACATTTATATACATTGATTTTTTGATTGATACATAGATAAATAATATATATATGATATACCAATATGTAGCGTTTGTTTCTGGGGGACGCGGGAGCACGCAGTGGCCATAAAGGAAATTTCGACAATATTGAAAAATTGACATAAAAACTGGAAAGATAATGAATTAAAAAAAAATCATTTTGGTAACCTTTCCAAAAAAAAATATTTCTAATAGGTCAGACTTATCTTACAAATACAAAATCTAATCTCTGTCCTGAACAGTTACCGCGTCGCCTCACACGAAACATAAATAAACTCATTTTTTCGAGTGGAGCTACAAATCAAAAATTATAATTATATATAATTCATACCAAGTTATAGCTTTTAATTTTAAACCTCCCCCCCCCCGATAATCAAACTTTTACATACGAATAACAAGGGAATAAATATCTGTAATACTTGGATTTTTACCATGAACGATGAACAGATTATGTCGACAAACAATCATTGTTGTAGAAAATTTAACGCTCTACGAAAAAGGTCTCTTATGATTTTTTGCTAACTGTTTCTGAGTTCTCTCTCTCGGTCTCGTAGCGGTTCGAGGTATATCAGACATAATATGTAATATTGCAAATTATGGACGAGGATTTGGTATTTTTTACTAGACAGTCCGATTCTGAGATGGGAGGTGTTTTTTCTTATCGGTCACCACACTCTTAATATCAAAGAAAAAACTTGAATTAATTTTAAGAAAAAAAAATGCATAAATAAAAAATATATCAATAATTATAATTGCATAAGTTGGTATAAAATGCTATGCAATAGCTTTACCGCGGCAGTCCCGAGTGCCACAAGGAGTTTTTTTTTATTTTAAATTAAACAACACTATACTTAAGACTATACTATATGACACGAAGACAATAATAAAAGTTGAAACTCTCATTATTATTGACTTCGTGTCTTCATTTGGTGCCATATTCCGTAGGCACTTGCTATTGCTAATAAAAACGTGTATAACCTATAGGTTATTGAAATGATATATGATAGCTAACTTCACCATAATTCATTCATATCCAAGGTGCGAAGACAAAACAAATAAACATAAAAAAGAAATTCAAGAATGGCATTTGTATATATTTTTAAGTAATCTGATGTTGCTCAACATTTGATAGAGCGTTTTGATAAGAATTTCAATTACGTTGCCTGTCAGCTGACAGATTACAGTAAACGTATATCAATGATATCAAAAGAAATACCTTGTTAAGTGCTGATAAGCCACTTTCATCTTTCACTTAGGCTGGCAACAATTTATGCAAGTAAAATCTTGTGCTAGATCTTATGGGTTTATGAGTAATTTGTCATGCCTTATCCTTAATCAGGACTGTAATGTGAAAATGCACATTTGTATGCAAAGAATTTCTAGAGCGGTTAGGAGAGATATAATTTATTATTTAAGTTAATATTCAATTATATTTAAATACGTGTTTTCTGTATAAAACAGAGAAGATGATGACTGAAAATTAGCAACTGGACTGGGTGACAATTCTTCGTTAACCAAAACTTAGTTCAGTCTCACCGTAGTGGTCAGTATCTTGGCATGTTGAATGTACTGTATAACGACTTTTGAAATATAACAATAATAATATAATATATTATTTATTAGGTGATTAGCTGTAAGTCTGTGATTGTACGATCTGAACGAAGCGTTCTGATTGATCTATTCAATGTGACATAGGATCGTTCAATTACTACAATACGTAATACAGCCTACGCTAAACTTTATGTATGCTCCTGATCAGCAACAAATAGGTGGGCAATAGTCACTATTACATATAACCTTATTACCTAGTTATTACCTACACAGCTTTTCAGCTAATATGGACAATACATAAAGTTAAGCTTGGATTACTTTTTCTTACGCTGGAGTACACTGCAGAAAGGCTGATATCCGCTTCATAGGAATTTATCCGTGCAGGAACGGAAAAGAATACGATTTCCTGCGGCCGGGCGGCCTGTCGTGGGAAACAAAACAACACACAACCAGTGGTAGGGTATTTGCTCGATTGGATGGCGACCACCCCTGTCTATAGTATGCTGCTATAACAACCTTGTGTTGTGTTTCGGCATTAGTGAACAATTCCAGTTTCCCTTAAGAGAGCAGCAGCGCATTTGTAGCACCTTTGGTGTTGCAAATGTCCATAGGCTTGGTAACCGTTTTCCATCAAGTGGGCCGTCTGCCTGTCTGCTGAACTCGTGCAATAAAATATTTAAAAAGTGGTGACCATCGCCTATGGATATTTGTAAAACCAAAGATGCTACCAATGCGCTGCTGGCCCTGAAGGGGACCCACCCAGACGGGCATTTGCCCGTCTTACCACATGGCATTAGAACTTGGTGGTTTAGCATTTCCCGATATAATCTTTTAACTTGGACCTCACAAGTAACAATCTAGGATATTATGCGTTATATACGTGACATATGTGTGTTTGTGAGGGAATGCCATCAGTGTCATAAGTGGCGTTATGTTGTACGTTTGTTTCCATTTGAGGACGAGAATGTTGACCATCGACCGCCGTTTGACTCAGGTCAGTTATGTATTCTTATCACAAAGTATGCTTACAGACTTAACCCTGTACAGATCAGTCATCGTTAAATGATTTACTATATACTAGGATTCGTGGTAGTAGCATTGATGTCGTGGTAGCGTAATGACTAGCGCACGTGTCCCAAGCTCAAAGGACGCGGTTTCGATCCTGGCCGGAACGCATGCACTTAGTCAGTTTTCTGATCTAATGTGCATATTGTTACACTTAACCAAGTGCTAATAACGGTGAAGGAAAACATCGTGATGCAACCTACACATCGAGATAACCGATGTGTCAAACCTGCCAAGCCACCTTGAACAAGTGTGGCGGGTATACTGTCCATTCCCCTATAATGGGAAGCCCGAGCCCAGCAGTGGGATATTTATGAGCTGATATATATATTAGGATTCGCCAGTTTCATCCATGTTAGAGGGAATAGTCTAATTTATACGTGGCCTAGCAACGTTAAACCACTCCAGAGAATTTTCTTATCAACCAAATCATTTTAAACCGCTCCCAAGAATATTCCCGTGGAATTCCCGAGATATAAAGTTCCGCAATTTTAAGTCCGGGAGTTTCCTATCGATCAGCGAAAATCACATCGAAATCGGCCCAGTAGTTTTTACCGTCAATCACAAAGACACGTATAAGTATAGACTATAGAAACGAAACTGGCAGACGTAGTACAAATAGCAGCAACATTAAAATGGAAGTAAGCTGGTCACATTATGAGGACCAGGGGAAAATAGATGGAATCAGGTATCCCAGAGATTATAAAAGCGATTATGGAAGGTCTATTTTAAAATGGATTGATGACATAGCGTCAGTTGCGGGGAAAATATAGACAAGAACCAACCAAAACAAGATCGAATGGCTAATAAAGAAGGAGAGTTAAATCCATAAATGGAGAAACCTCACAAAAGAATCGTATATATAACTTTGACGCTCGGGAAAAGGAGGATTTAGTCCTATTATTCTCCAATTTGTTTATTTCAACGCTATTATCCCTTTTTTCCTCAGGAGAAATCCGCTTAAGGCCAAACCGCCGTGGAGCGTATGGATTTGCCTCGTCGGGGTGACATTAGCACTCCCGCAAGAATATTATTGTTACAGCGCGTCCCATGTCCGGGCGGTGGGCTTGCGTGTTTACCTCTAGCCTGAACGGACGATGGCCAGCCCGTTGATGAGCTGGGCTTCTCAGACTACTTCGGGTCTCACCACAGGTGAGAAGGGGCGCACGGGTCGGTACGCGTCGCCCTTACGGCCATAGCCTATAGCGAACGCTATTATTCCTTAATCAGCTAATTAATTAATAAATAAGCTTTTAGCTACCATTAACCCTTCCTCTACTAGGATATTACCGATGTCAGCAGTCCTTTATCACACTACGAACCCTTGTAGTAAGGGAGGCTAAGCAGGGATTTTGGGATTTACTTGAGAGCGGCAGAATACCATAAGGGGAAAAACCTTGCACCCTATTATGTAGCCCCACCATATATTAACCGTTCATACAGGGTGGGGGTATTTTTATGCTTCAAATTATTTTTCGAACCGTCAGATTAAGGAAATTCCTCCACATAATTGTCAGATTATGGGTCAGCACGACAAGGACAACAAGCTGAACCGTCTGTACGTTAATCTGACGCGCTCGAGTAAGTCGATGTAACTTTTTATTTTCAAAAATCGGCCATGGCTTTTAGTCGTGTCCAAATCGTCAGTCTATTGAATAAGCGTTCCTTTAGGGTTTACTTAACATCCCATTTTAATATCTGATGCGCTTGAGTATTTCTGTGCGACTCTTTTAAAAAAAATCTTTACACGCTCCCCCCGCAAGTGACAGTTGATACATGATGCAACATTTTTTTTTCTTTTTAGCATCTAATCTTCACAATCCAACAGGTCCCTGCGACGCTCGAGTAACTCCACATTTAGCATCATGGGCTCCCCTACTATTGTAGCAAATTCGTGATATAACACTATCGTGTATTCATCACCTAACTCTGATCACGTTTCATGGTAATACAAAAGCCAATGGTAAGGTTCCACTTACCGTTTTTTAATAATCTTCTTATTGCAGTGTTGTTATCTGTAACAAAAAATAAATAACACAATTTAGTCTATTTCTCCATTAACATCCAATTATATCAAATAATAGGCGTATAATAGCAAATTTATAAATAATAAGTATATCAGCTTTAAAGATTCGGGTTATATTGAAAGATTGCACAAAATAAAACTACTTTTTAACGGTTTAGACAAAGCACAGTTTAAAACCAACTGCCAGACCTCAAGACACTGTGAGCTCTTTCTGCATGAAACGGAACCCAAACCAACTTGCCTGATAATTTATTTATTTTTCTTCCACCCGTTTTAATATTATATAAACAATTTTTAGAGCTAGGCATGTTTGCTGAAGACTTTCTTGCGCCGCTTCTTTTCTTTTCAGCCATAACATGTTGCGAAATGGTGGTAAATAAAAACCATAAACAAAATTAAAACTTAATAATTAAAATGAACAAGTTGGCGGTAGGCTAAATAAAACATTACAATACTAGTTGACGCTTGACATCTATGTTTTCCGTAATCACGGCCATTGAAAAGTGGCCGAAACGTCGGAATAACAAAAATCAAATAAATTACCACGCTTAAAACCGTTAAAACGTAGTTTTATTATGTATAAATATTATGATTGTACAAGTCTATTATTTTGGGAAAATGTCCGGACGGCAACGCTTTTTTTTTTTTTTTTTAGCCAGGGGAAATCCGTTTGAGGACTAGGACCGCGACAGGCGCAGAAGCCTGGGGGATGCTCGCGACCTTGGTGAGACAGTGTGGGATTCGCCAGATCGGGGGTGGCACTAGCGTGCCCGGTCAGAACCGGTGCCACGCTATTGCCACTCCCCAGTTAGGGATACCCACTAAAACCCCTGGGTGTTCCGTCCTGCGCCTTTTGCCAGGGCTACGGGAATAGGCTACCCGGCTCCGCAATCCCTGGCAGGCGTGGGCCCCGCTCACTGGGCCTCTTCCAATGCCGGGGGAGCTACTCCCCCGGCGACGTCTCGGTCTATTCCGGGCGTGGGGCGGTCTGTAACGCGCCCCACGGGAAGAGAGATGAGCGCGCGCGGAACACTCGCGCTCTCATCTCGACGGCATGTGCGGGTGAGTGAGAACCTCTATGCCCCTAGAGGCCCCACCCGCGCCGCCCGCTTACGGTGGCCGAAGGTCTAGGTCAGACCTCCGGCGTCGGCGCGTCCTCCTTTGTCGGGAGCGGAGTAGAGAAGTGCGCTCACGCTCCCGTTCCGCCTCCTCCTTTGCAAACATGACGTGCTCGCAGAAGGAGGAGACGGCGTCCCATCCGGTGCGACTCCCGACCATGATGCGAACCACGGCCGGGAGCGAAAGGTCCAGTCCGGTGAAGGCGACGAGCTCTCGGCGCTGCTCCGTCCATGCAGGACATTCCTGTAGGGTATGCAGCGCCGTATCCTCGTCGCCTGTGTCGCAATGGTGGCACCCTGACGTGGCCTCGCGGCCAAGGCGACACAGGTACCTCCCGAAGCAGCCGTGCCCCGAGAGGACCTGCGTCAGTCGGAACGTCAGGGTGCCGTGGTCTCGTCCAATCCATTCTTGCAGGACGGGCCTCACCGCCTCGATGGTGGCGGGGCCCGCGCTGGGGCGTCTGAGGCGATCTTCCCAGACTCCCACGGCGACCTGGTGGAGCTCCGACCTGCACGCCTCGATTTCGCGAGGCGCGGGTCGGACGGCAACGCTGCCGCAACCCCATCGTTGACAGCTAGTGTGGAGTCAGCGCGTGGCGGCGTGGTAGCTGCGTGTCGACAGTATCGTGCATACACGCGTTTATGAATATCCATCAATCTTCTCATTTATAATATTAATAGGATTAAATCAAGTACGGCGTAATACACAACCCACTAGCTCACATAGCCTGTTCACATGTTCAAGAGTTTTTGCTGAACCGCGTCGCCTCGTAATTGGTCTAATGCAGACAGACGGATTTGGAACGCCAGCCGGAGATGCGCCGGCGCAATTAGCAGATGGCGGTGTTAGCAGGAATTGCTGCTGGGTTTTTCTAGTACTTCACGTTATGTTATTTAATCCGCATGCATGCAGAAATGATGCACATGTTCAGAAAACTGTAACCCAAATTTACATGAAAATACACATAAATTGAATACACTGTTAGAAAATAATAATCTGGACGCCATAATCCCCATATTCCCAGATTCCCAGTACCACTAGCAGTTCACCCCAATAGCCCGGTACTTTTGTCCTCATTTCCCACAATAGTCCTACACTGGCCGGGGCTTGTCCTTGGGTGCATTATTATATGGTGTAGAAATGGATAATCGCCGGTCTGTGTCACGCTACGTTTACATTAAATATGTCAAAGGCCTCTACGTCTTGGCTTTACCATGACGCCACGCAAGCCCTCCAAATTTCCGGGCCATTCGTATGGCCCGTGGTCTTGAAAGATATAATAATCTAATACATACACTATTAGAATTAAGGCAACTTAACTTAGCTAGATAGATAACACTTTATTGTCAACCAATACAAAAAGTGAACTTGAGATTAAAACTATATACCTAATTATGCACAAAGGGCGGTCTTATCGCTAAAAAGTGATATCTTCTAGACAACCCCAGAAATGAATTGAGATGATAATGGTGATAGCGGTATACCCAAACTATAGTACAACTACTTACATTTTAGTGATAAATACTCAAATCTTATTCTAATATATAAAGCTGCAGAGTTTGTATGTTTGTTTGATTGAACGCGTTAATCTCAGAAACGAATGGCCTGATTGGAAAAATTCTTGCAGTTTTAGATAGCCCATTTATCGAGGAAGGCTATATATCATCACGCTAAGACCAATAGGAGCGGAGCACCAACGAAGAATGTTTCAAAATCGGGGGTTTTGTAAACATATTCCACGCGGACGACGTCGCGGGCACAGCTAGTGTTATATATACAGACATATAATGTATAAATAGATAGATACTTAATATACCTACATACCATAAAAATACCTACCTCTACTGTTTTTTTTATAGCATGAGTTGACTATGAATTTTCATCATAATATAGTCGCTAGGATAATTATTATCATGCCAGAAGAAATAAAACGTATTTTAAACTTTAATTCTACTCCAACGCCAGGATCAGATACCAACGTATTCGATTAAACACAACCAATTAAAAATCGCTCCAAAAACCGTAAAACCGGTTTTAAACGTACGTTAACAATGGTTGTAAAAAATACAGTGACGTTGCGCACGCGCCTACAGAGTGGGTCAATCCGCGTGACGAATCGGGCGACACGAGTGGCCCAAAGGCCTCCTTACGCGAAATTGTAGCAGGGATACTGGTATAACAAGTCACAGGATGTAGCGATTTTTTAATTAATTGTTATATACATAAAACACCAGCTGACCCGACAAAATTTGTAACGCCTCAGAATCAAAAAACAAAAAACCTGAATGATAATTACAGAATGTTTCAACTTCAGTAAAAATAAGTGGTTAAAACTTAACAGGAACGACCATCAAACTGTTGACATTCAAAACCAATAAAATGAAAAAAATACTTCACTCTTAAATTTAATTTGATTTCTAAACGACTTTTAAATTTAATTGATTTCTAAACGACGGGACGAACATCAAATGTTTGACGGGTTGCAATATTTTCTAAGGGAAACCGAAATTGTTGTTTTTACTGTATTCCAAGTATTTTTTTTATATTTACTCACCTTTTAAACCTTCCCTGGACTTCCACAAATAATTCAAAACCAAAATTTGCCAAATCAGTCCAGCCGTTCTCGAATTGTAGCGAGACTAACGAACAGCAATTGATTTCTATATATAAGAAGATTCGACTGTGGCGTAAAAACCTCATGGGTTTATTCGTGCCGCAGAGTCGAGCAAAATATTTAAAAGTTATGATATATAGTGACATTTTAAAAATGTATTTACAGAATATTAATGTTATATCAAAAAGAGGAGCAGAGGCAAGGAATTGTCATGATTTAAGTGTTTACTACTGATTTGTTGCATTACGTGTGTATGCGTGTACGCATTAATTTATTTCTGCATACTTAGCAAACACTACAACCTTAAACAATCTATGTACGTGATAAAATCTACCAATATAGAAAATAAACAAAACCTTTAAAGATGCATCCTCCGAACATGGTATAGATATAAAATTTAAATATTATCACGTAGTACTTAAGATTTTTGAATATAAAACCTTAAGTTTAATGTTAAATAAATTAATCAAGCAAAAAATCGAGACTACAACTACCCGCCGTATTTTGTATGTGTATTGTTACGAGTGCGGGACTAGAATTAAAAACTATAGAATTTATTAGCACTATACAAACACGTAGATCACAGGTACAAATATAACTGAACACAATCAGTTCGACTGTATTGCGCGATTCAATAACACGCGCAAAGTCTGAAACTATATAGGTTATCGAATACACAAGTCTCGCCTTGATCGTGATTCTCGCTAGACTGACTAACCCCTCCGTTCGGGCATTGTTTTATACTAAACCAATATGTCGCAACTGCATTACAATAGTCTCTAAGAATCACACCTGGTTAATGACTATCATAAACGATTACAATACATAATAGAATGTTTTTCTTATTACACATTTTAAGCACAAAGTAAACAAAAGAAGTACAAATGCCGAAAGGTAATAAACTGCAGGTTTGCGTTTACTTTTGTCGGCGTGTAACAGTATTTTTTTTACCTTTTTTAGGGTTCAGCGAAAAAAAAATCCATACGGACAAAATCGCGGGCACAACTAAGTATAATATATAAATTCGCTACCTCCCAAGAATTAACCCAATTACCGCCCAGTCGAAATGCAACAAACTCCATTAACTTTTAACAACGCATGTCTGAATTGGCTACATGTCGCTGTTCGTATGTCTTTACTTATTTTTGTTTGTCACGAAACATGTTTATTTCTCAATCATAAATTCATAATAATAACATATGAATGAACTAAAATAGCCTATGAGAATAATTGCTATTACTTCTGACGTGATAAACCTATGCTGGAATCAAGAACTAATTGCAGCTCTTAGGGCCGGCTCGATCGGCGTGATACAACGCTCTCACAGAATATCGGCGTGAAACGATTAGCCTTGAACTAACCGTGTTTCGTACAATGAGTGAGTTTCGATGATCCACTCCAGCATTCTTTCCCATCTTCCCTATCCTTATCCACCCATCCCGTTTTATGTAATTGCATTATACAGTCTGTAAAATAGCTGTTAGAAATCAGGTATATATACATAAATAGATATCATTATATGATTAGGTGAAGCAAAAACTTGGTACCCCTTTTTATGAAAATTGCGCGGATGGGAGTGTGAAATTTCGCACACTTATAGTTAATATAGAGGAGGAGTGCAGAACGCTAATTTTTTTTATTATTAATAAAAAATACATTACATACACTACCATGTGTTTGACACACACGCAAATATAGTTTTTTTTTATGACATCTTCGTCTTCCGTGATCACGGCTACTGAAAAGTGACTGACACGTTGGAATAGTCAAAATGAATTAAATTACCACGTTTAAAATCGTAACGTATTAGTTTTATTATGTATACTAGTCGCGAAAACATGAAAAATATTAATTTGTAAGATTCTATATTGAAGATGAAGACGGACGCGTCCCAAACTAAAAGGGCGACTAGCATCGCTTAAGAAATATTTTACTTTCTCTCTGGAATTAACATTATTAATAAAATAAAAACTAAAATATCCTAAAAATCAAGTAAAAAATAAAAAATAAACTAATGTAATAAAATGTGTGACAATTATATAATTACACTAGCTGTCCCGGCAGACGACGTCCTGCCCGGTAAAAATAAAAAATAATAATTTAGGGGTGGACTACCCCTAACATTTAGGGGGATGAAAAATAGACGTTGGCCGATTCTCAGACCTACCCAATGTGCACACAAAATTTCATGAGAATCGGTCCAGTCGTTTCGGAGGAGTATGGCAACGAAAACTGTGACACGAGAATTTTATATAATTACATACTATTGAATACAATGTAAGAAGTACAATGTACTTGAGGGACTATGGGTAGAATACAATACAAATAAGTTAAGTTTTCTTACATTGTATTCAGTAGTATGTAATTTTATAAATATTACACATTTTATTACATTAATTTTTCTATCGATCAGTAAAAAAACTTTAAAATAAATATGCAGTACAAAAAAACTAAAATTAGAATGAAAAACTATTTTAAAGCCCGCCCAGCCTCACCGGACCACTGTAGCTGGGCATTGTACCTAGAAGGCAGCATTGCTCGCTGGATACAAAGACTAATTCTTTGAGTGTCATAAGCTCCAGCCTTCCGGTCTGCTTTCTTTCTTATTTTCTTTATTTCTTCTTTAGTTGTGTATGAAAGTAACGTAATTTCCAATCAAATAAATTACGACGCCAGTGGGACAAACGTGACTATACGATGGTCTGAATATGATAAGGTTCTTGTTTAATTATATCAAACGCCATGGCGTTACTGTATCAATTGTGTCACGTTTGACTGTATCTAAAATACTAGCTTTTGCTCGCTGCTTAGCTAGCATTAATACAATTTGTCAATCAATTTAGGTTCTCTTCCACCGATTACACAGGTCCAAAATAGTTGCGTGTGTTGGGTATCACTGGATTTTTTTGAGGCAGGGGGAAGTATCTTTCGTACACTACCGAGTCTACTGGGATTAGATCAAAGCAATGAGAGTTATGTAATGAAGATGTCGCAGCTAACAGAGTTGATTGCCGGCTTCTGTGGACACTCGGCAAGGTACCCCTATCAAAGACGCGAGGTAACCCATGGGCCAACAATACTTCACTCAAAATTGTACTATGTATTATGTATACCACCATCATTATTATATTGTCAATTCATTCCTGGGATTGTCTGGGAGAGATCACTTTTTAGCGATAAGACTGCCCTTTGCGCATAATGAGACATAGTTTTTATATTAAAGAGTTATTGATTGATTGATAAAAGCCCCTTCCTCCACCTTCCTTACCATGTGCCCCGTGCTCATGGTAAGAATAGCGTGAAACTTAGAATAGAGTCACGCCCACACTAATCCTGCGCATCAGTGCTTGAGAATCCCGGGGTAAACTTACTTCGTCAACAGGGGTTGGTTCCTCAGCACCCCAGATGCTGGAGGATCTGATTTTCTGGCGTACTTTTGACGATGTATTCCCACTTGATCTCGATTTTTTTTAATACAGGATTTCAGTAGACAGGCAGAAAGCCCACCCGATGGAAAGCGAGTATCATCGCCTATGGACATTTGCAACACCAAAGGTGCTACAAATCCGTTGCTGCTCTCGCAAAGGAGACTGGAATCTGGTCACTAACACACTAACCTGACATACATCATTTGCTTTATCTACATACATTAGTCTTCATACATACACGTTTATTGTAGGTTTTCCATATTGTAACGTACAACTTTATATTACGGAAAACGTTGAAGAAAACATAAAAAAAAAACTTGAAAGAAAGACTTTATTTGAAGAAATAGCGGCGTGATTTCATTCCATATAAGTCTTATATATTATAAGATATAGAAACAACTTCAACATTTTGACAGATTCTGTCATTCTCAACAGTTTATCGGAACCTTTGGAAAGAGCTTTAAAGTTTAAAATCTTTGACATTTCACTATCAAAGCACCCAATCCTGTCACGACCTACAATGAAGTCACGAAAAAACATTTGAGATATACCGAAAGTATCAACATTTGTGTTTATATGATTTATTCATATTTTGAAACTATCTGTGAACGCTACTTCGCCCGCAAGGATCACTTGACTGCCTCACCCCTCTGTGGGGCATTGCTTTATACTGTACAAATACACTATGTCTACGCGACCGCGTGTACTGAATTTCCGACTACCATAAAGATTACAATACATAATGGGCTGTTTTCTATTACAAATTTTAAATACAAAGTAAACAAAAGAAGTCCAAATGCTGAAAGGTAATGAACTGCAGATCTGAATTGGTCTTTGTCGGTCGTAACAATATCACTACCAATACTTTCATATATATCTAGTCAAAAGCTGTTTTTTTGAAATTACAAACAGACACTTCAATTTCCTTTCTATTCCATTCCTCCTATCTGAACCTTTATCGCATGACCCTATCTGACCCTAAATGCTGGCAACGCGTTAGCTTCAGGAGACTTCAGGCGACGCTAACCACTTTCCAAATCTAAACCAGCCAGCTTCGCAATCAATAAAACATGAACAATAAATCCTGCTGCCTATTGGATGTAATTAAAAAACATGCTCTACATAATATGTAAAGGTTGTAGAACTTAACTGTCTTTGACGTGTCAACAATAAGATGCGAGATTTATGTGTGCTTGACAAAAAATGATAATCACTTCTGCTATATATCACTTTGCTAGAGTAATTTAGAACCTGGTGGCTAAATTAAGAACGGTTCCACGAAACTAATTATATATTATAATGAGAGAGCTATAATAGTATGGCTGTTTATTATTTGTGGTTCTGTATACGCTGTGAAATTAGTAGAAACCACTTAGATCTAGTAAATTGGTAAATTAACTGTGAAAGCTTCGAAAGACCAAGTGAAGAGGTGGCGTTGTTTTGACATTATAGGAACGTTTCCAATTTTTCAATATGAATCAGGAAAAATTCTACACACAATGACTTTTAAATTTAATTGATTTCTAAACGAAGGGACGTACACCAAATGTTTGACAGGTAGGAATAGTTATAAAGCGAATATTTCAAAACCAAAATTAGCCAAATCAGTCCAGCCGTTCTCGAGTTCTAGCGACACTAGACGAAAAGCAATTGATTTATATATTATTAAATAAATATACATACATACAATTAGAAATATTGTGCAGCAAACAGCATTTCTCTCTCCATCCAAGGTTGTCTGGAAGAGATCGCTGTCGGCGATTAGACCGCCATTTGTACCTAATTCTAGGCTGTTTTTGTATATATTTAGTAATAATACACAAAAACACCATATGTTTTTGTGTATTATTTCATCAATTTTGGTTTATAATAAAGTATATTCCATTCTATTCTATTATATCACTCAAAACATATTGTTGTATCCTAATCAGTTATAAAATAGTTATTATAGCGATGTTCATACGTGTCATTTTTTATATCAATTAACAAATTGTCTATTTATAGAATAGAGAGAATTTAGAAGATTTCCAAAATGACCATAGCAATTACATACGTCCGCCACAGAAGAGCTCCGAACTTGCGTTGGTGCTCACGCCGTTTTCAGTATATACGATTCACTAGCCATTAGGACTAAGAATGGCTTTCCAAATTATTGGATTTCTTTTATCCGGTGGTCGCCTTTCAAAAAAAGTTTAGTATAAATGAACGCAGTTGAAACGAGAGCTTTGACAGATATGCGCGGTTAAGTTGAATGATATAATAGGGAACTGTGCATTGAAAGATGAAATAACAAGAGTTGACAAAGTAAAGTGGTTAGAACATGTAGAGAATGGATGAACGGAGAATGACAAAACAAACGTATGACAGTAGCGTGCTTGGTAGTGTTGGTGGTGCTTGACCACGACGTACTCACCACGATCAAATCGCAGATATCTTGAAGGATCGGAAGGTATAAAGAAATAGGAAACTCTTTTGCCGTACAGGCTGTTCGCCTGTGGAACTCCCTCCCCTTGAACATCTATATATTTTAGGGTGGTCGTTAAAAATTAATTTCTTGCGACGCCCCCTAAAAAGCTTCCTTTTAATGAAAAAACACTGGGTTTTTTTTTATAATTTTTTCAAGTCAAGACAACCGTGCTCAAGACGATTCAAGTTAAAACTAAAAATATAAGAAAAATTGAAAGATAAGCTTGAATCACGAAGAATTTTAAACTTTTTCTGAAACTATAATTTGAAATTCATCACTGAGAATGATAATACGGAAGGTATTTCATTGTTAAAACTTTTCCAATCTTAAAATAATTATTACTTCTAAGTATGAAGAAGTTTCCTAAAAAACCATGATATTACCCAAAAATTAACTTGAATCGTCTTGAGGCACGTGTTGTCTTGACTTGAAAAAATTATAAAAAAAATCCCAGTGTTTTTTCATTAAAAGGAAGCTTTTTAGGGGGCGTCGCAAGAAATTTAATTTTTACCGACCACCCTAATATATTTATATAATTTTATTTATCTATGTAATTTATATTATTATAATCAACTTCATTGTGTATATCTAAATTAGTTTATTATTATTTTTTTTTTTCTTTAATTATATTTAATTACGATTAAATTAGTTTGAATTTAGTTATACCATCAAACACTATTTAATTTTACTTTTAATGTCTCCTTGGACAGCGGGTTGCCTGAAAGAGATCGCTATAAACGATAACGCCGCCCATTATTCTAATGAAAATGTTATTAAATTGATTAGGTGTTAGTTATGGTGAACAATAGTTCTCATTTCATTTCAAACCACACAGGTTCTATTTTGAAATAAACGAATATGTATTAAAATTAATGAAAGTAGATACAGCAAAAGATGTATGTCAACATTCTAGCAACTGGAGGCGTAATAATAAGTATGTATATTATTCATATCAAGCCCTTTGCACCACCTTATTCAAATTTAAGAAATACATTTACTCAGAATTAATCAATAAAATTTAAGTCTAGCCTTTTACCCTGATTTTTTGTTGTGTATTATCTTTATATTAAGCAAGCTATGTTTGCCTGTAAGAGACTGCACATTTAGCATAAGACCATTAACATGTATATTTAATTAAGCATTATATCAATGTATCAGTTGTTGGCAAAATTAATAAATTTAAAAAAAATCGTGTATGTCAAAGAAGCAAGTGAGGTGTGTAAGAATAAGCCTGAATGGCGCTCTGTTGTACGTGCCTACCCCGCAAGGGGCCTGGCGTGAAGTTACGTATGTATGTATGTTTATTAATTCTTTCCTCACAGTGATTATTTTTCCTTGAAGTGCTTTAATTCAGGCACAGTATTATGAGTTTAACAAAAGGTTGTTCACTGTTCAGTTAGCATATAAAACAAACTTGAAACAATTCGAAACAATTTGGCATTTGTATACTTCATTAATTCACAAGCAATAAAATCGAGAAACAGAATGGAATACTAAAAGATGTTTATTTATTTTTAAAGTGTCGACAACACCTACGCGGTGAGTCAGGCTATTTCAAAACGGCAATTCGCAAGACGGCTTTAATATTCGCCCGAGGAATTCTAATGAGATGATTTTGCATAAAACCGCTTTGGGATAACTCGTTTTTGTTATGGCGGAAATATTAAGGGCATGTACGCATCGGGAGTTTGGTTTAGTGGAAATTATTTTTAGTGTTTTTTAAACCGCACTTAATAGTACATTTAAACCTCCAAGTGCTAAGAGTGGTCTGCCTATTTGCATAATTAAGACTAATAATAACTTGTTTTTTAACAAGGTTGTAGCAGCAGAGTGCTAGCCAGGACAAGTAAAACAAGCCCGAACACGACGGGTCTATCTTGTTTAGTACAGGAGTTCCTATGGTCACCTTCCGCTTCCATCATCAGATCAGCTCCATGGTACCAGACTATTGCATTGTCACGCGATATACATATGTGTGCAAAATTTCAGCTCAATCGGAAACCGGGAAGTTGGTCAAATTTGACTTGCAAAATTCCACCCGCACTTACATATACATACATCCATTGCTAGTTAAATAAAAGCTTGTAAAATAGAACAAGTGATTGGCTTTGGAATGTTTTATGGAGGAGGTAACTCCACTATTTTTGTAATAAAATAAAATTTCATTTCCTTTGTAATAAAATTAGTATTTTGTTAAAAACACTTCGTATCTCAAAAATTGCTTAAAATTAAATTCAAATCAATTTTCATTAAAAGTATTTTATGTAATTATTGAAGTAATAACTTGTTATAGGAGGGTAAACCGCTTCGTTACGTAACGCGTTACGGCGCCAGTCTGGCTTCTCTTTCTCTCACGCATATGGTAGTGGTAGACAGGATCCTCCTCTCTCACTCTAACCCACAGCGCTAGCCGTATTTCGGTAATTAGATTAAATAATGATACTAATAAACACAAAATTCTAATGTACATATTCAAAAATTGTAACTAAGAAGAAATGTATTTTATAATCAATAAAAGATTTTATTAATAAATAACTTTGTTTATTACCATATTAATATACATAAAATTTAAGCATCAAAGCTTTTTTCAAGTTAAGCAATTTCAATATTAAATAGTTTTTTAAGTTATCACTTCTTTTGGGCGTCCCAAGACGCACAAGTTTTTTTATTTTTTTAAATTAAAATGTGAGTATGTAGTCGTAACATAATTTGCATATACCACCAACACCATCGTCATTATCATCTCAATACATTCCTGGGATTGTCGCTTTTTAGCGATAAGACCGCCCTCTGTGCACAATTAAATTCATTTCATTCATTTCAAATTCATTTATTTTATAAACTTATGTATGTTGTATAGGCCTTATATAATTATATCTAAAACTTATAGTAATAATACATTTTGAATTAAAATTAAGGCTCCAATTTTTCTTTGGCGGCGGTTGCTGCACTAGACTCGTGGTCTGTATCGCGGCACCCGACACAATTTTATTATGGAAACTTAAATATAATGGAATTATTAATTAACTAACCTAAAACTATAAGTGCGTGCGTGTGTGTGTATGACTGCGTGTATGTGTGCGTGTCCGTTGTATGTGCCCCTAGTGTTAGAGTCGGCTTGGTAGTATACGTTATGTGTCGCTGTAATTGAAAGTTTTTAACCATTTACTAACTAATATAATTAGTCTGAAGTTGATTTCAAGTTTTAAGGGTTTAATGCGTTATTATGATGCGATATTGTTATTATTTGTTAATAACGTTAAATATTGACAGATAACGTATATGTATATGTGACGTTACAACTTCGAAGTTAATGTTAACGACGCTATTTTTAACGCTATAAGAGGACACATTTGACCACAGCCAATAACTATAAGACTATAGTGGATGAAGCCCCAACATGAGAAAAATAACTGTGACATAAAGAAGACAAATCGAATTGTTTACTAATGCCAAAGGATTACCTCCTCGAACGGGTTTCCATTCTCTTAATACGTTTTTGGCAGAATCCTCAATTGCTTTCATTGGCGTTGTTAAGCTGCTTAATTAACTTTTAATGGTAATTGTCACAGTTTATGTCAACATAAATTTACAAATAAATAGTCTTACATATGTACACCGTTAACTCCATGTAACGTCACTCGATTTAACGACAAACTCCCTTAAACGTCCAAATTACTTGGCTTTGTTTGTTGGTTTAGCTAGTCTTCCCTACAATGTGACACTTTCTCTTCATTTAACGACAACTCTTTATAACGCCATAAGAGGTATAGTCGTTATATAGAGTTTCCACTATATTTTAAATGTTTATCATATATTTTGACTACGTTCCTTGGCGCACACTGCGACCACGCTCACAACCGCGATTTTTCCCGTTCCACTTGATTGCGAGGCCCAGGTGTCACAAGGCGAGCTTCACAAGCACGCAGGTATTCAAAGAGCATGAGACGCTGCTGAGAACCCAAGGTTTCATCTATGTGAATATAAATTATGTCGGATCACTCAGGAATCTCAATCTAATATGCAGCTTAGTGTATCGCCACCATTATTGGCGCCCAACGAAGCAAACAAAGAATATCTAATATTCTAATAGTATAAAAGAACATAGAAACGGAACTGTTTTAGGTCAATGAACAATTCGCGGTTTTTAACGATACACGCGATGTTTGTTTTAGCCTTAAACAGGTTCCAGAGTTCACGATTATGATAAAGCTGAACTATCTAAACGTTTGGGATAAAATAAGCTCATTAAATTTAAAAGTTCAATGAACCAGTACTCTGGTTTTCAAAAGCTTTATTTTTCGTAGTATATCTTGCAATTTTTTTTTTCTTGATATTAAGCATCTATTTTTAGTTAGTTAGTAATACATCACTAATGACCGGTTCCTATTTATTACTAGTCTTTACTTTACTAGTATTTACTTTAAAATTGGTAGAACTTTAACATTACTTGTATGGAGCTTATGTCAAAAGAAAGTTAATGAACGGTTGTTTCGATACGAGAACGAGCTTAATCGTGGTTAAACGTGTAGATGCAGTAACGTGCAGATTGCGATAGAGTGCGTGTCTGACGGAACGATCACTCAGATGAAGATGATCTGTTTTTCTCTCACCATATCCCAATTATTTAGGGTCGGCACAATGTCTGTTCCTTCCGCTCTCCTCTTCTCTGAAATACATCCTCTGTCTCACCACATATCACCACATCATCTTAATCATCTTCCTCTGAATTTTTGAGTCATGGGTGCAACTTGTGAAATACCACACATACAATATATATATATATATATTTTAATAATAAAAAACAAGTTTCACTAAAAATAAACTAATTATAAATAAATATTAACTAAAATATTAATAAAATAAAAAAATACCATCTATAAAAAAAATAGACTCCAGGCCTTTTGGTCACGCGAAACCTCAATTAGTCGCTTTGAAAGGTCTTGATAGAGGTGATGAGCTGAGCTGAGCTATAATAATAATAATGTTTATTTGAGACAAAAGTACATATACAAGAATTTTTGGGTTGGGACCTTCTATTAACTATAAACATATATGTAATCAACGCCAATAGTGATAAATACCAAAGATAGTTAAGCATTTTATTTTTGTTTTGTTGAAATAATTTATGTAAAAAAGATAGATATATAGAAAAAAAAAAAAATATATATAAGTTTTAGATATTAATTTTTAGATAACGAAAAGTAAATTAGCAATAAATTAAAGTAGCTCGTAATAGTAATAGAAATAGGTTCATATATAATTATAGAGTAGTTTAAGGCATCGATAAGTATAACACATTATGTAATAAGATAAATAAATATAAGGCGAAAGGCTAATCATAGTGAAATAGGCTTGCCTAAGGGCAATTGGGTCGGTAAACCCGGCGTCGATGCGTATTGCCGGGGTACTTAAGCAAGTGCCGAAATTGCAAAATTATATCCAGTTCGAGCAGTACTACATCGACTACAACAAGCAAGCAGTTAGCCCTGGAAGCCCTTCAAGACTAGAAAAGGATTTTATTCTCCACATCGGCTACCCCCCCCCTCTGCTACCCTCGCACCCCTCACCGAGTGCGAGACGTAGTACGGTACACAACGCGGCTTCGGTACGTGCATTGGCAGGGTGCACGGGACGGACGGCAACCAGCGCTAGGCATACCACGGCCTGGTCCCCCCCCCCCCGTCCGTCAACAAAGGGTGGTTGACCCTGGTGCTTCGACCAACCACCGTCGCACCGAAACATAGGTACTTGTGTCAGAAGGACCCACTCTCAATTAACTTAAACAACTTAGTATTATTAAAAAATAACTTATTATTACAATAAACCTTATACAAATATTTTTTATGTGTTGTATATCTGTGTGTGTTAATGTATGTAAGATTGTGTGTGTTCGTGTGTGTGTAAATGTATGAGACTAAGTGTTGTGTTTATGTTTACAAACTAAGATACTATGTAATATGCACTAAAAATTCTTCACAATCTTTGTATGTTTTCGATAATAACCAATTTGTAACAATTTTCTTAAATTATAATATTTCATATTACTAAATTCTAATACTTTATTAATCTGATTAAATACATGTATGGAGTGCATTTTATATTGGTGATTAGCAAATGAAGTATTAACCCTAGTGGTTTTTATAGATTTCCCTTACCTTCTTTCTTTATCAACGCTTTCATACAGTGAAAAGTTTTTATGAGTTAGTTTTTAAGATAACATTTAACACATATAGTTTTCTTACTATATATATATATATATATATATATATAATTATATATAATATGTGAATCATATATATATAGTGGAATTATATGATATAATTCCACTATGTCACTATGTGTCTCTGCATAAAGTGTATTTATGTAATAAAGATTTACACACCATACTGAATAAAATTCATGAAAATTGGTTCATGTAATATTCTTCTATAACGAATTTTTCGGTTGACCACTGCTACATTACCAGTGAAATAAAAGCCATTAAACATTTTCAATAATTCTGTCGCTAATCTTTTAAACCTATATTTTTTTATCTTTGCACTATCAAAATATTTGACAATGCTCTTATTGAAATCTTGATCGATTACTTTGGAAAGTGAAAGCAGTCATTTAAAAAAGTTACTGACGAGTGACCATAATCTTAATGACAATCCTGATGCTGTGACTAGTTAAGGACTGTTCACATTCATTAGAAAGTAATAGGACGCACTGTATAATACTACGCGTTTATATATACCAGAGGCCGCCCGTGGTCGAAACTCGACCATAATAATTAATGTCGAAGACTATACTTTATAATCACAGATTTCGCCAAGTCTACACTGTTAATTTGACTTTAACAATAAACAAAAGCGCAGATCTATGTGTGTGTCAAATACTTCGTGTGTGTGTGTTTTTTAAAAATTAATGTAATGTATTTTTCTTCTGTATATAAACTTTTATTATATATATTCTCTATATAACTTTAAGTGTGCGAAATTTCATACTCGTCCGTCCTAGCAATTTTCGTAAAAAGGGATACAAAATTTTTGCTTCACGTATTAATATATAGATATATTTATATGTTAAACTGTTACGCCCAGTATTAGTATTATATTCGTACTCAAGTAGTGACATTCTTATATTCATAACTGTAAGTTAGCCTAAAAGAATTGTACAGTATTTTAAATTATTAATTTTTAATAGAAACTTTTATTTAATATTAGAGATTTCTATTCAACATCGCTTGCATACTTAAGCCTAACAACTTACTTAAAACACAACAAAAGAGAAAGAGAAGAAGAAAAAGTATCTCATACCCATACCCATCACATCTCAAGTATACAATTTAATTAAATTTAAATACATGTGATTATGTTAAATTTCATGTAAATAGTTAATTCCTAAAATTTTGAAAAGGGAAATCAAACATTCAAAAGTCACTTACACATTTGATAAAATTTTGAAAATCTGATACTAATTTATCAGCTCTAAAACATCAAAAAATAGCTAAAGATATAATAGAGAGATCTAGATCAAGTGTTTCCTAGACTCGAAAGAATTTTATTTATTCATAAACTTTGAATAGTAGATGAGCTTGGATTGTCTTAACCAAATTTTTTGTTTTTAGATTTGATGATTTTCCCCCTAGCTTTATACCTGATGTCTCTTATGTGTATATTCAACAACCTAAGCAGTTCACATATCAACTTGTGAAGAGAGAACAACCCAATAACTAAGAAACTTAATCGCATCAAATAGATATGTGATATTTAGCATAAATACATAATTAAAATCGATAAAAATTCGGTAGCTCTCGATAAATGTAACAAAAACAATATATAAATAACTGTAACTTTCTTCAACTTCCTTTTATGTCCACCAATTAACATAATAGGTTTAATACCTTTTTAGAGTTTAATAGCCAAATAATCTTAATCATATTAGTCAAATACCGCTAAGCTGCTTTTAATGCTGTGTTATGGGTCAGCTTACGTTGGCCACCACAGCGTGGGCGTTGATTTCCTGGAGAAGCCACAAAACTGACTGACATTTGCTGTCTGAAGTATGATGATCTACATATGTGTATAGTGTGTCGTACTTTTTGACCTATGCTAAGTGGCTACAAAATCAGATAAGGTTTTATATAAAAAAATCGTCTATAATCGGTTGCTAAATAAGAGCGTACAAAATTGTTGTATAAATACGTTACAGTGGAGAGCGTGTGTCAAATATTATGCACAACTGCGTTGAGTGAATTGAGATCAAAGTTTTATACGACGAACCTATAACATTTCCTTTTCTTTATAAGATCACCTTGGTATATAACACAAATGATTTGAGCATCTGAAGTGATACTCAAGTAAAGAATGGTTTTAAAACAACCATCTCAACACATAAATTAATAAATAACTAAAATAGGACTTCAACGCGTTATAATAAATTCTAATATTTTTATATACAAAATAGGCGATAAAATAACACTAATCATCTTATATAACTAATGTTATAACAGAAAAAGAATTAATTACTTTTCAAACAACAATCAATGTTATGTGATTCGTTATTCTTGTACCTACTTATGATTGATGTCATATGTAGGTATGTTCATGCAAAATCTTTGAGATCGCGAAGTTTTGTAATTTATAAAAGTTACCTGATTCTACCAAGTCCAAGTCTACCGAATTTTATTCGAAATCTTATCAAAAACAAGGGAGCCACAAATATGTGTATTAGATCATACATGTGGTATGAGAGGATGCTGTTCGTAGTTTTGAGGTGGATGTAGTATTAAAAATACTTTGTCCCAATGTGATTGATAATTTTATTATTGCCACGTTTAACATAATTGAAGCCTTATATACTACATTTAAGTTATATGTGCAAATACTTAATTATTGTGCACTGGTCTCCCTTACAATGAACAATACAAATACTTACATACTACATACATTTCATTAGATTCGAAAACAAACTTAGTTACAATATAGTTCAAAATCTCTTCTGATTAAAGATGATCGTGTTTTTACTTTTTTATATCTATAACCTAGATTGTCGTCATTACAAACTCCCTTTACCGTATGCTAATGACTGAAGAGGCAGCGGACAAATATAGTCACTCCCTAATAAGCAAAGATTAACCAAATAGCGATGAAAATTACCGCAAATTGATGGCTGCGTGAAAGTGTGACGATTATTTTATGTTTGTCAAACTGTAAACAGAATCATCTTTGTAACTTTAAATCCCGGTTGTGTCCTAATTTATCGTTGATCAACGAACTCGATCGAGGAAAGCAATCCGTGCGAAACGGAGATAGAAAACAATTTCCTGCGGCCGGACGTCCTGTCGTAAGAGGCAATAAAACAACCCACAGCGAGAAAATACCCTACCACCTGTAGGGTATTTGCCCGTCGGGATGGCTACCACTCCTGGTCTAGTATATGGCGCTATAACAACACTGAGTTGTGTTCCGGTATAACAGGCCTGGCTCCAGTGTAACCGCTTTCCATTAGTTGGGCTGTCTACCTGTCTGCTGAACTCATGCAATAAAACTTTTTCAAAAGTAAACAAAGTAATTAATCTATAATACGTCGCCAACCGGATCCTGTCGACATTTACAATTAACACCCTGTAAGCGTTCATTAATTAATTAAATTCACAGACTGAGAATAGTAAAAAATCGTACCGTAAAACTGGTCGCGATAAGCGTGACTAAATTCTCTAGGGTTGGCACATAAAAGTTCTTCCTATTCAACTTCTGAATCGTGAAATATTGTGCTACAAGACCACTGGGGTAAGTTGGGTTTTTACGAACGAGTAGACGAATTTAAACCCAAGAAGAATCCGAAGACTTACCATAGTCACGAGTTTGTAAAAACCAACAAGCGCACGTGCGTTATACAACTTTTTTTACTAAGTAACAGTATAGTAATAGGTGATGAAACCAACATAAAAATCAGTCGGAAAATCGCAACAAGTGGTAGGGTACAACAGGGCTGCAACAGGTTTTTCCTGGCGGTAGGGTATTTGCCTACCACTCTGGTCTAGAGAATGCCATCATAACAACTTTGATTTGTGTTACAGCAATAGTAGCCAGGTTCCAGTCTCCCTTAAGAGAGCAGCAGCCCATTTGTAGCATCTTTAGTGTTGCTAATGTCCATAGGCGATGGTAACCCCTTTTATCAAGTGGGCCATCTACCTGTCTGCTGAACTCACGCAAAAAAAATCAATTGACGTTTCTAATATGAAAATGGCGCGCATTTGCGAATGGCGCCACTTGCGCGTGGCGGGAATTAGAACTACATCTTTGTCTTATTAGTATGGTCAGTATTGTTTGTGACATTTCAATTTTATTAGCAGGGGCGGTCTGGGCTAGCTGCCTCCCTAGGCCCCGTTTGAAATGAAGTCCTTTAGAATGCCGTAGACATTTAACAGAAACGAAACCCTTAGCGCGTGTTTAAAATATACCGCCGCCGCACCGAAGCAGCCGCTGCGCCGTCGTACTGTATGGGAAGATAGAGGTTTTTGCATATAAACAGTGATACACCGATTAGCAGTACGGTGTTGGCGTGTAGACAATGCTACTTACACGAGCGCTTATGTAATCCAAATGAATTTTTAAATTTGAACTGTCCTTAGAGTCTGCCTTTAAATGGCATCCCGGAAAGTATGCCGTCCTAGGTCCACAAGCCTTACGGATCGATACGTATATCCAGCATTGTGGTGACGCCATCCAGCGATGTTGGGTAGTTTACAGATAACTTCACTCATACGTCATTGCGGCAGCCCACTCGCCAGAAGAAATAAAGAGAAATCGGCCCTAATCAAATACATAAAGACTAATAACTGTTGCATCAAGTGAAAGGACTGGGAGTGCGTTATAAGTCGGCCGGCTTCCCCTTGTGTCTGGTGTCGTGGCGAAGAAGGTGTGGTAAACTTATAGTAATCATAGTGATCTGACAACTTACTGTGATAAGGTGAGTGGGCATATTTTCTTAGCCGCTCCAGTGGTTGTCGTATAAGTTATTGTCTTGATTACCCGGCATCGCATCGCATACTTTGGTTTATATAACTGTAATTTTAAATTTGGGTTTGAACGTTGATTCATCATAGCCCGCATACTACGTGTTAGGGCTATTTACACGCCTGTTACACACTGTTTATTAGTATCTTAAAACCTTATGTAAACGGAAGTGTCCCTCCATTTAGGACAACCCTATCACGAAGTTATATTATAACTAAAATAATAATACCGTGTTGAATATTGAAATGGTAGTTGTATGTCATTTGGGTTAATGCTAGACTGCTTTATTGCTGACAACAGATGTCACTTTAATTTATAATGAACAGAAATCAAATTAGATTAATTATAATATATTTAATGGCCACCGAGCTTCATGGTCACCATAAAACAATATATCATTAGAACTTAATAAAATATACGATCTTACGAGTCTACACCTTGATTTGGCTGTATAATAAAAATAAATATCGAGTTTGTTTGTTTATTGATCGACAGATGCGATATACAAGTAGATTTTATAATGCGAGAATTTGCACTACTCCATGAAACAACACACAGCGGTGGAAGGGCATTTGGCCGATTGGATGTTTACCACCCCTGTATAATATTTAAAGTATATCGCCATAACAACCTTAAGTTGAGTTCCGGCATTACTGACCAGGTTCCAGTCTCCCTTAAGAGAACAGCAGCGCATTTGTAGCACCTTTGGTGTGGCAAATGTCCATAGGTAAACGTACATAATATAAAATATTTTAAAAAAATTAAAAATTCTAAACTCGTTTTGAGGCCTTTGGCTCCGAGGTTGCCTTGAGTTTCGCTGTGGTCACATTCTTCTTCTTCTTCAGGCAATTAATGCCCATGCTGGACGTAGGCCTCCTCAAGACTGTGCGACATGTCTCGGTCACCTGCCTTCGTCATCCAGCCCCTGCCGGCGCCCTTACGCAGGTCGTCAGTCCTCGGGGTTGGTGGGCGACCTACGCTTACGAAAACGCGGCCTCCACACTAGGACACGTTTGCTGCATCGGTTGTCGGTCCTGCGACAGATGTGACCAACCAGCCACCAGATTACCAACTTGAAATGGCACTGCATTTCAAGTTGCTAATTTTGTGAGCTTTATCACATTATCCCACCTTAAGGCAACCGTACGACGGTAACCACTATTCATGAGGACGTCTACTTGTCTGCCAGCTTCGCAATAAAAAAACATTTAAATAACAATAATAACAATTATTACTCATTGACTCGTAACATCTTTGTCTTCCGTGATCACGGCTACTGAAAAGTGGCCGAAAAGTAAATTAAAAATCAAATACAATACCACGCTTAAAACCGTTAATACGAAGTTACATCAAAAGAAAAATCATCTAAATCGCTTAATATCCAAAACCGTAGAAACAAATCAATATGAACTTAATTTCAATATTTTTAACTAATTTTAAATCTCGCAAAATTTCGAATTGGGTTAAGACTGAAATATCCCATCAATACACAATACAAAAGCATCACATAAAAGAAATAAAAGGTAATTTACAAACGGTATAGGCACATTACAAACAAAAGTTTATATCACTACGCTTTCGTTTTATATTTTGGTATACGCCTCAGTGTATGTATGCGAAAATAGAATAAGGACTTGTGCTGACTGGCGTATTTCTCTTTTTTCTTCACAAGTTCAGCAGGCAGGCAGACGGCCTTATGGAAAGCGATTATATATGGACATTTGTAGCACCAAAGGTGTTGCTACTAATGTACTGCCGCTCTCTAAAGGTAAGCTAATTATAACGGCATAAGGGGTGAAGGAAAACATCGTAATGCAACCAGCACATTGAGATTACCGATTAAACCTGCCAAGCCACCTTGGACAAGCGTGGCGGGTATACTATCCGTTCTCCTATAATGGAAAGCCCGAGCACAGCAGTGAGACATTTATGGGCTGTTATTATTATTATATACTAGCTGACACGGCGAACTTTGTTCCGGCATATTTTCTGAATTCCTAAAAGACTGTTTTATGACACAAAAATAAAACACCAAAATCGGTCCATGTGATAAGGACGATTCTAGAATCCGATCTTCGCGCGAAAAAAAAATTTTTTTATATAAGTGCCGTATATACTTTCAATACACTTAGTAAAAAGCTGTTATTTTGATATTACTACAAACAGACACTTCGATTTTATTTGTAGGTATAGATAAAAATCAGAGATCTATGAGTAATGTATTTAAAAAATATCGAGCGTTTACCGTTATTATATTGTAAGGAAAAAAAACTGAAAGTCTTACAAGAAAATAATAGTTTAGAAACCTTTTTGAACAAGAAATATACTTAGGTCCAATTGCCGTTTACGATAAAATGACGCTAAAGGCTCTTTATGGAGTAAATGTCTTGTAAAATTGTATATGTCGTTTACGATGTTCTTCGATAACATGTCGGATACCATAAAGCGCTTTTAACACATGTAACTTCTATCATTTATTGTTTCCCAGTGAAGACAAGCCGTAATGAATTCCAAAATTAAATCTTAAAACTAAAATAAAACAGTACCAGCATTTCAGTGGGGTAAATAACTGCCTGCTGTTGTTGCCAAAACGAAACGGCCTTGAAGTGGCATTGAACCTGCTTACCTCCTTATTTTTTGCGATACTGTGGCTATATGTCAGTGTGTTTGTAGCAGACATATTTATTTCTCAAATTACTGCGATGTTTTTTTGTGGCCAGATTTTTTCAGGACAGTAAAAAAGGTTTATGGTTACAGAGTTACATTTCTATAGTTCCTTATTTTAAGCTTTTTGTAATGACTGTATATATTTTTCAGTAATTACTCCTAAGTACTACAAGCGTAATGTTTGTAGAATATAAAATTGCGGTGTTTTTTTCTCACTCTGAATATTTACGCTTAACCGACTAAAAAAGAGGAGATTCTTTAATTAAAACTTAGTAGGCTCAATTTTAGTAATAATGCGAGAGAGAGAGAGAGAAAGACAGAGAAACACGCGCACGCCGCACGGCTTACAACTATAGCAAAAAGTGTCGTTACAACTTTTGGTCTTAATTTTTTCCGTCTAGCCCCCTTTCGCAACGCGCGATAAGGAACTTCATTCCAATAATAACTAGGGAGGGAGGGTTTGTGGCGAAGCTTTAGGTGAGTAGCGACACCTGGGAACTGACTCCGGGGGCCAAGGTGAGGCCCTCGCTAGCTCGCCTTAGCCAGTCGCACGTAGTGGAGATCGCTAAGCTAAGACTCAAGCTCCAGGTGTGGAAGTGGTAAATGGCATAACGTCGGCAGTAGCTTCGGTGAACCTGCAGCTCACGTCTCGACACCCATGTTGTCCCTCGCCAATCTTGGCACTTTTATTGATTTTCGTCTTAAATGTAACGGTAGTTTAATATGGGAAGATTTTGAGTTTCCTGTCGACGATGCGCTTGCGCGTAATAGGCGCAGCATTCCAATTGGCCAATTCATAAAACGTCAATCGATTTTAGTCGATTACTGTCACATCATAAGTAATCGTAACCTAATAACCGATTAGTTGTACATCCGTTTTACGGTTCTAATTAATATCCGGTGTCTGGGAGTTTTTGGCGGGAACTGAAAGATGTTGTGCTGTGCAATTTTATTTGTGTAAAATTACTCTACAATGAATAATAGTTGTAGGATACTGATAGTTTTTGAGTAGTGATTATGTGTTTTGTGAGAAATGTGAACTGTATAGTCAAATATGACCTTTTGATTTGTCACAAGAACTGTGTTGGATGGCACTAGCTGATTACCTACAGTTCAGCTGTGCTACACATAGGAGTTAAGAAAATGAAGAAACTAAATGTAAATTATAAACTAAGATCTGGCTTAAAAGCCTAGCTGCCAAGCCATAAACCTAAATAAATAATAATAAAATATCCGGTGTCTGTTACTGCACTCAAAAGCGGATGATATTATGTAACTATTGTTTTTAAGTGTTTTGTTATAAGTACTTTGGTATTAAAAGTAATCCCAGGTTCGATTTTCGGTATGGTAAATTTCGTAAACGAAGTTTTTGTTATTAATGTGGCTAGAGCGTCCGGAACCTAAATGAAAGAAATTTGAATCAGGCAATGTAGGTGATGCAGGGTAAAGACAATATATAGAAAATACCGATACCGGGCTATTGGGGTGAACTGCTATGGGTCTAGGAATATGGGGACTATGAAGTCTGCCCGTCGCAATGATCAAGGAACATTGAAAAAATGGACAGACGGTGACTCGCCACTTCCTGCATGGGTCCCAAAGAATGCTATATAAGACAGAGGCACCATAGGTGTGAGTGGCTATGGGGTGTCGAGAAATGGGCTGCAGGTTCACCAAAGCATCTTCCGATGTTATGCTATTTATCACTTCCACCCCTGAAGCTTGAGTCTTAGCGATCTCCACTCCGCGCCGGCTGGCTAAGGCAAGCACGGAACCCGGAGTCAGGTCCGAGGTGTCGTTACTAATGTAAGGCTTCGCCACAAAGCGCCGGCAGATTATTAAATAAATATTATTATTATATTATTACAACCTAGGCGCTGACAAAGACGAATTCCACGTACAGATTTGTAGAAGCACATTTATTACCTGTTGGCATTTGAACCAATTGTAATTCTTTTATGATCGTCTTCCTTTTGTTTACTTATTGATTGGCATACGTTTCTAGAGAACAGCCCATTGTTTTATCGTACTCGTTTCGTTGTCGATCATTAACCAGGTGTTGCGGATTAAGTCGACTACGATACGGGCACATTTGTATCTGTGAGGTATAAAACGACGGCCTGATGGAGAGAGACGGCAGTTCAGCGACAATTACTATCAAGGCGTGACGTATGTACAATCGGAGATCTAATAGTGACGGACTTTGGCGCGTTTTATCGAATTATGACCATTACGTTTGGACTTATTGTGTTCGGTTTTAATTGTACCTGTGTTATACGTGTTTGTATAGTCTTAATAAACTCTATAGTAATTCTAACGGCATTTTAATTAGAGTCTCGCGACTAGTAACAATATTGTATTATTTGTCAGCTTCACAATAAATAAAAAAGGAAAAATATACCTAAATTAAACGCTGTGAGCGGTGCTGCTAAATGTAATAATAATATCATATTTCGCAAAAGATCTATCATGCAAAATTCGAAAGCATTTTTTTTTTCTAAAATAATGTCGTGTTTTGTTGCGTCTAAGAGGTATTTATCAGTGTCGATTACTCAATCGAACGGCGTGACCTTTACACAATCGTTTTTCGGTCAATTCTCTTTCTGAATTGGCAAATTGTCAAGTGTTAAAGATCTGTATACTTATTTCTTATACATCAAAATTAATGTTTGTCTGTATGCTCACCATCGGCGAGATGTTCCATGTCCACCCTTGTGCTACCACGCACAACTTCGCATTGATCTCTAGAACGTTTCTTCTGCGTAAATGACATGACGATATAAAATGTACGGAATGACATAACTTTACGCTAAGTATTATGTCATTTTTATACATTTTCATTCTATTCGTTTAGCGCTAATGCCACTTGTCTACAGTGGCTGGAAGGAAACTTCTCGCCAAGGTTTTCCACCTGCGCAACTCCCATGTGGAGTTGTTTAAGAACGTAGTAATTTTCTTAACAATTTTCTCATGCGTTGGCAACGTCCAGAGGAAATAGAAGACAGTTTCCATCATCATAGCCTGCTTCAAGTACTAAAAAGCGTTTAGGAAAAATATTATTAACTTTCCTAAACCTTTTGTTAAAAGTGCACAACGAACTTCATATCTCTTACCATTGCAAACACGCTATCGATTGTCACATTTAGCGTGAAAAACGAGGATGATTTAAATATTCATAACCTCAACTGACGACGCTTCGATACAAAGGACTTTTAAAAAAGACCATGCAAACCATGCATCAGTAATGCAACACCAAGATATTGTCATTATGCATTCTGCGAAGACTTGCTTGTTGTATGCCGGTGTTGCCAGGTATATAACTGCATTCTTAACAAAGATACAATATAAAATAACCATTTTTATAACGAGATATCGTGATTGATAGATTATTATTTTCCGTAAAGCATTTCTACAAATAATTTTGTAGGAAGCGTTTTGATACCACCGATTGGGGACCATCTTGGGTTGACGGAGTGTGATATTGTGTGACAAATGGTGAGAGGGGATCGTAAGTTTCGTAACATCAATATTATTTCAAAATCGAATATATTCAAGCTTCAAAACACAATATTTGAACTATTAACGAAAAACTTGAGAATATTTTAACTGTATCTGCATGACCATCTGGTAATTCCATGTATTTTTTGTAGTAAACTAAGAATACTTGAAATATATTATTTACTAGACCCGGCGAACTTCGTACTTTCATATTTTCTAAATTCCTATAAGACTTTGTTTTATAACACAAAAACAAAATCACCATAATCGGTTCAGGTGATTAGGAGGATTCTAGAACCCGATCTCAGCGCCACCTACCAGTTCTAATTGCGAATCTAAACCATCCGGGGACACCCACTCAAACACACACACAAAAATTCATCAAAATCGGTAAAGTCGTTCTCAAGTTATGCGCTTACCAACACATTTTGCGCTTCATTTTTATATATAAGATTACCATACGTTACAGTCGAAAATAATTGTAGTGATTGTACATCAATAAGTAATATAAACATGTTCATTATAGAATAAACCATGACACCATATAAATAAGGTTGAAAATGGCTTGAGTATTGATAAACAAATTATGTACATGCAAATCAATCAAGCAATCCGAAAATCATATTGATTTTATTTCATAAACAGCAAAAGTATATATATTTTATACTGAAGCAAATTCCAATGTATTTAATAAATATTGATTTGAACCTTAAACACATACCCATAGAAGTTATCAACAACATTAAAAATAGCAAAGTGCGTACGGCATTGTCAGGATATTTTAGAATACTTTGTTTTAGACCTTATTTTCATACAGTTAAGGATGCTATTTGATAATGCAATCACGAATATAGTACAAGAGTCTACAAGTTATGCACGACAAGTTCCATAATAACGGAGCTATGGGATTACGTATGACGAGAAATGACAATGTTATTTGCCATATCTCAACAGGAAAGTCGTGTATGTCGTAAAATAACTATACTGTCACGACAAGGCCTATGCAATTTTGTTTTTTTTTAACCAAGTAAATGCAGTTTTTAGGATTTGTGGGCTTATTTTCAAACAGTCATCTGATGCTAATGCGTTATATTTTTAACTAAGCACTGAATTAGATTGATACGCATATTTTCTTAAGTTTTCGCAACTAGTATACACAATAAAAATACGTTTTAACGGTTTTAAGCGCGGTAATTTATGCACCGGAATACAAATCAATTGATAATTTCCTTTTATTTTTACCTCCCACACATTTTAATATTATATAAAACTAGCTGTCCCGGCAGACGTCGTCCTGCCCGGTAAAAAATAAGGGTTGATCGTAGAAGGGTGAAAATTGAGGATTGTATGTATTTTTGTATGTTGTATCATAAAAAAATATAAATTAAAAATTTTGTCTAAATAATAAAATAAAAAATTTAGGGGTGGACTACCCCTAACATTTAGGGGGATGAAAAATAGATGTTGGCCGATTCTCATAGATACCGGATAAGCACAAAAAATTTCATCAAAATCGGTCAAGCCGTTTCGGAGGAGTATGGCAACGAAAACTGTGACAGGAGAATTTTATATATTAGATTAATAGAGCTAGGCATGTTTGCTGAAGAGTTTCTTGCGCCGCTTCTTCTCTTCAAGCCACAACATGTTGTGAAGCGGTGGTAAATTAGATTAGGCTCCCATAGAGTAAATAATAAGTATAAACGAATTTAAAACTAAATAATTAAAATGAACAAGTTGGCGGTAGGCTAAACAAAACTAACAATACACGTTGGACAAATGTCATCTTCACGGCCACTGAAAAGCGGCCGAAACCTCGGATAAACCGATATCAAATAAATTACGGCGCTTAAAACCGTTAAAACGTAGTTTTATTAGGAGTAATAAGTCTATGTTTACAGGAAGGGCGTAAATTGTGAGAGCAAGAAATAAATTCAAAGCGTTCTTTAAGGTACTGTGGAGAAGTAGGCATGAATAAAATACTATAAAGTAATGAAAGAATGTGAGTAATCCGGCGAAAACGAATTGGCAACCACTTGAGTTTTTTTGAGTCTAATTTCTAACTACGTTCTGCAATCCTTATGTTTTAAAAGCCATAATACCCAAAATATATTAGCTCCAAAACATACCCAGACAGCTTCCCCCGAAGTTCATCTCACGTTAATTCAAATCCCAGACACCCGTCTGCTCCCCTTTTCTATTACCTAAACCCCTACTCAAACGAAAGCATACCTTAAAAATAACTAGTCAAAACTCAAAATCTCTTAATCCTAAAACATCTAAAGATATTTTCAAATAAACTCTATGAGCATTCATATAAGATTCAAAATCAGATATATTGTTCTTCTGTAGAAATAAAACTCTGCCAAACGTAAGTAGACCTTGTTTTGAAGCAGTTAAAGTACAATTTTGAATGAATTACTGCATGTTTGGGATACGTGTTTAACAGCTGTTTTCGTGGGATATAAAAACCTTTGTTTCACAATTTTTGTCGACGCCAAGGACGTTGCAAACGACCCTTTTTTACTTTTGTTATGAGTCTTTTGAACTTTTTGAGCATTTTGAAATTTGCTTTTGTTAAGTTACCTGTAATATTGGGCAGGGTCTTCAGATTGGAGACCTGTACCCAAAGATGATAGTATTGTTTGGGATCTTAACATCTTGGAGTACGTATAAATGGATTTTATAATTTTATTGCAAGAGTTCAGCAAACAGGCAAACAGGCAGACGGCCCAGCAAATACCTTTGAGGTTGATAATGTCCATAGGCCTGTCTGCTGAACTACTGCAATAAAGAAATTAAAAAAAAATCGTTTAAGCTTTAAGTTAGACATCATAACTTGCTATTCCCGTACAAATTCTTGCTTTGGCGTTTTTTGAGATGATGAAAAAGTGTCTCAATTAGCTGTCAACTACCGCATTATCCGTGGTCTATATGAATACGGTAGATGTTCCCACGTGTTAAAAAGTGATCATGTCTCGGAAATGACTGGCTCGCGTGGGTCGAGCCAGCAACCGTGTTATTAAGACCTTACTGATATATTTTTAGGGTTCCGCAGCCATTTTGACAATAAGAAACCCTTACGCAGTCGTCATGTCCGCCCGTTCTCCAATCTGGAGAATCTCGACAATCTGGAATCAATCCCTTACTAACTTTCAATTATTTTGATATTTTATGACTCATCTCGGCTCAATATTGAATCAATACTAATTTGACTGAAACTGATTGACTAATATGAAATTTAGAGATTACAGATATTTGACCACCCGTCAGTCGAATGAATCTCGACTCGCACTGGCATGACTTTTAAAGTTACAGATTGGGATGCTGGCAAGTATGCTTTATGGCTTGTAGTAACGCCAACATCCTTGAGAATTTTTCGATTCTAATATTTCGGGCGACAGCGAGGATTCCTTAGACACGGAAAATTGACATTATTTTTATTGTGAATAAAATAACGTAATATAAAAATCTCAATAAACCCAAATTATTCATCTGCCTTGTATAAAGATGCAGATATTTTTTTATATTGTTTTGATAAAAAATGAAGTAGTAAAATGGTTTCATATCAATAATTTGTAGGTAAATTGGTGTTTATTTTTCTTAACTTAAAATAACTATAGAAAAATTACGAACAGACCCAGTTGCGTCTCATATCGTAAAGATTTATGATAATTTGTTTTGTGTTTTGGTAAATTATTGATCAATAAACCAACGAAAAGTTGCTTTTTTTGCTCCCCATTTTTGCGGCAACAGTGGCTCTTAAAAAGCTCGTTTTTACTTGTTTACTACACCGTGCAAAGTATTTGTCCGCCGATTGAATGAATGAATGAATGAAAACTCTTTATTGTTCACCATAAACTTAAATCTAGACAATTGATATGGATACATTTGTTTTAGAACAATGGGCGGCCTTATCGCTTATAGCGATCTCTTCCAGGCAACCCGGTGTCAGGAGATTTTGAACGAAATTTAAATATAAGATTTTTGGTGGTGTATTATAAAAAAAAACAAAATTTAAATAAAGTACTATATACTTATACTACTTATATATACATATAGATAATCATATATACATATATAATTAGATATATGATGATATTATAAATATATATACATTCAAACAATAGATACATTAATTTAATGCAACGATTTTTATTTAATGGACCCTGTGACGGTACGCATCATCATGAATTTAATTTTTTTTTCCTTATTAATGTTTATTTATTTATAAAGGAATGGCTGTTCTCCATATAATGTATTCCCTCCTTTATTTCACATAATATATGTATTTATTATTAATCTCTTTGTATGATATAATTGAATTTTTCTTTGTTTGATAATTTGACAGAGAAAAGGGGGGACTTGAATATTGATGTTTGACAGAACAAGACATGAAAAAATTATTCTCGGAAAATTTTGTGTTTTATAATATTACAGATGGAGAAAAACTATTTGTGGACAACATGTTCAATACTAACAATAAATAACTATATCTTCGATATGTGCGCTACAGACTTCGGTGCTATGGATTTCACCAAAGGGCTAGTTCACATCTTCAAGTCAACAATTAATACATTAATAATTTTACTAATCATGTAGATTTGTTTAATATCTTGCTTGTTGTGTTTATCTATGTTTCAGATATTCTCCTGGACTGTTGTAATATATAATTACTAATAACTATATACTAATAATCTACTAACATTAATCTATTCTGTGTTTGTTGCTTTTATTTCTGTTCACAGATGATCCAGAGGCTGTTTTACGTTTGTATGTTATTAATGATATATTTAATTATGTGTTTTAACCTAATCTGTTTATTGAACATGTATTCTATAACTAATTATGTGTTGTTGATATTTTCCTTGTGTATTAATCACATTATTTTGCAGACAAGTCTAATGCCCTTTTCTTGCAGATATGTTACTAATAATATTGTGTTAATAATTTAAATTTTAGGAATTATGGAATATTTGCATTTAATGCGTGTCTGTATGTATAAACCTGGGATTATCTTCAAAAACTTAACTAATGATGTGTAGTTAGTTACAGCAGCATATATTAATTAGTTAGCATTGACTATGGTATACTTTGGTGTTAGTCTTTAGACATATTAGGACCCGTGGATCCACCTATACAGACTTTTAATTCAATAAGGACGCTTCTTTGACTTATATGGACATATATGCTAACATACATAACTATTTACTGTGGAGACCTACATGATCATATGTAATAAAAGACAGACTTGTATACTATCTATTACTGACCTTCTTGTTTTAGAACTTAACTAATTATTGTCCTTGATTTGTATATTATATGGAGAATGAGCTATACAATATTAAATTAATTTTGATGTAAGTCTTGATTGACTTGTGCGTTATTATAAGATAAGAATTGTTTATACATTGTTATAATTTCATAGTTAACTAAATTAATAAGAGTTAATTGTAAAGCCTGAGCGTGCTAATATATTACTTAGGAAGTATGACACATAGTCTCTTGCGGATAAAAATACTAATTTATTGAATTTAACTTAAGGGGTTCTGAGATATAACTTTGGTTTTAGAAACTGAATTAAATAACATTACTACTTCATAGTCGGAAGCTACTAAGGGGTTCTGATGATTCTTTTAGGCAATATAATTATTTATTAATTTGTTAAGGGAGATTAATTGTATGTTAATAGGAACTTATTTATAGGAGTTCTTGTCTTGTTGTTGCATACATGTTGTTGTACCTGACTGCGGTCACTTACTTGATAGGGGTGTTGATTGTTAATGTCTATCTGCTCTTGTCGCATTGAGCTTAAAGTCAGACGTCGTATTGAGTCTTGATTGTTTTGAACATAGGCAGGGTTATTATAGACCTAGATCTGTGAGGTCATATCTTGTTTTATTATCTATTATTTAGTCTATTCATATATGTGTATATATTTAAGTATATTTTATAACACTACATTATTACATTACACTATACAACAATCATGCATTCTATGTGGGAAGGCTTAACTGACTTTAGAAAATTTAAAGTTTATTTGGCTTATTGGATTTTTATGTTTAAATACTTTCCTGTTGAGAAAGCTTGCCTTGGCATTTGGCTTTGTTTGGCGCAAAGGAGTTGCTTATTATAATCCAAATTTTGCTAAAGGTTTCCTTCAGGTTTATTATACTTTCTTAAACAAACAACTCTGCTGTTGCTAAATGTGTATAAAATAGGCATTCAATTAATATTACAAAATAATGAGAAGGGGGTGAAAGCACATATTGATTGTTTCTATATTAACTTTGATTAGGGACGCGGTTTATGGTCTTTGTAACCTTGGACAAATGACGTCGCAAACCATTTGTTTATTGGGACAATCTAATCTACCTAGGATAGTTTCGTCAATTATCCAGGTTTTCTCGCGTGCTGTTTTTAGGCAACCTAGTTTGTTTTGGTTATAATATGTGCCTTCATGAGACTAGGTTGATTTCACATATTGAGTTTAACTGAATGAGTAACTGAGGGATTGGAGACTGTTAAATCGCGGATCAGCTTGGAGGCGAAGTTGAGGGCCCCGGAGGCCAGCTACTGGCTATTGCAAGCGGATCATTCATATCAAAATTTACATCTTTCCACAATATGTGATTTCACAAGAGTCTTAGAAGTAGGTAGGCCTGGCAAAGCTTGACTGAATTGGAAAGGGTGATTAATAAAAACTACTTATGAGCAGTGTTACTGATGTTGACATCTTTGATGCTGAGTATCACCAATTCACATCTAATTTAATCTTAAATCATTACCTTACGGTGCTATGCTCTCATCTCAAGGGTTAGGGTCATTAGACAGGTGTAGGGTCCATCACTTTACTTAAACTTTAAACTTTCAATTTCATTTTCACGATGGATCCAGAAATCTGTCTTTGACAAGGGGATACATAATGCAAGTGAAGGTGTCTCTCGCCTAATTTTAATTTAAAGTTTACTTACAATTCATAGAGAGACATTCTGAAACTTTTACTCTAACAATTTAGGAAAGGGAATTTCATGAGATGTAGAGAGTATCACTACTTAAACTTTATTTAAATTTTATTTTTAATTCACTGTGATATTCTACTTGCATCAGGGGAGGTCGCTGAGGTGATATTCCTCATAATTACAAATTTATTTGATATTTTGGAAGGGTGACTCTGAGATGAAATGTTCACTCAAGTCTTTTGGCCTTTCCAACTCATTTTACACAAAGGCACTCCAAATGTGGTTTCTAAATTGATAGGACGTACTGCTAGTGAGTTTCTTGTCGGCTCTTCTCACCAGCGATAGTACGTTGTGAACCGACGCTAGTTTTAGATAATGTTTATGATCAATTCAATAAGTTCTAATTAAAAGATTGGAGGTTCTTCTTTTATTCTGATATGAGCTCTTTTACTGATAGCTAAAGAATGCGGTGGCATAATATCAGTGAGGTGGTTAGGAGGGGTGCCTACACAAAATTATATAATTTGTTATGAAATGTGCATTAAAATTCCTTTTGGCTAATAAAGGCACGGCGTACTCAGGTGATGAGCTTATGTCATGAGTTGATACATTTGTCATTATTCATAAAACGCATGACATTTTACACTTACAACTTATACTACAAAACTGTTATTTATATAGATATATATTATACACCGATCCTTGAGTCTTCCTGTTCCTTGATCAACACTCCTATATAACCTACCTTGTGAACATAGGGTTAACGGTATTATGACGAGGGTTCTTATTACTAGATGATCACGATTTATGGCCAAAGTAAGTTTATTTACGTAATAAATGTTATTAATTTTCACTTTATAACTTCTTTTATTTCTCATTCTATGCTTCGGCTTGAGTTTGTCATTCCTTGGCTCTTTGAGGGCGGGGTGGACGTTACAACCCGTAATGGTCAGTGACCATACTTTTAAATGTAGAAATTGATTTAGCTTGTCTGATTGATAGAGGGAGGGAGTTCCACAGGCGAACAGCCTGTACGGCAAAAGAATTTCCTATGAAGGAAGAAGTGTGTGCAGGTATACTTAATAAAAGATTTTCATTTGAGCGCAAATTGCAGGAATGAGATTGGTAGAGAAAACTAAAAAGTTCCTTTAAATATTGGGGAGAACAGGGATTGTAAAGGATATTGTGTAAAAGTGAGAGTAGGTGAACATTCCGGCGAAAGCGAATAGGTAACCATTTAAGCTATTATTATTATTAGCTTATAAGATACACAATATTTTCAGGTAAATAATTATAGGGTTATCTGACGACGCCGGTGGAGGTTGGTCACTTCTACGGAACTCTTTAATGTACCTGGACTGATACGCACTTGGCCTTTTATTTCAATTTATAATAATTCTAGTGGCAACACTATGACAGTCCTACAGCTCCGATTACATTGGTCATTACAAAATCTATGGTCATTAAACCGATGAACCGTGTCTTCCGGATTTAACTACTATTGTTTTTAAATTCTCACATTATATACTAACGAGAGCGTATATTACCCTGATAGCTTGTACTTCGTAAATATCGTTGCGTAATGTAAATTTATATTTCCACCAGCTTTCTGTGTTGTAAAGCTCCGTTGGTCGTGCAGGAACGGAGAATGGAGAAAAATACAATTTCCTGCGACGAGGCGGCCTGTCGTAAGAGGCGACAAAACAACACACAGCGACTCGTTAGGGTCATTGACGGTCTGGATGGCTACCATTGCCGCTCTAGAGTTTGCATAACAACCTTGACTTGTGTTCCGGCTTTAGTGGCAAACAAAGCCATTGATTGATAAGCCTCCACAGATGGAAGAAAAAATATTGTTACATACCGACAAAGTCCGCACACCAGGATGTTGTAAAAACCAATTATTTTATTTACTTCGCGTTTCAACTTTAAAAACATCTATAGTTATCGTACTTATTTTATGGCTGTAATTAGTGTCGAACGAATTAATCCTTGTTTTTATTGCATTGCGTCGAAGCTCGCCAGATGTGCGTGAACGGGGCCCCTTTGTCGATGTTATAGAGTTTAGTATAAAACAATGCCCGAACGGAGTGGTGGGGCAGTCAAGCGACAACGATACGAGTAAGGCGCTTGTAGTACTCTCGATTAGCGATATAGTGACGGACTCTGCGCGTGTTGAATTGCATAGAATCGTGCAGTGTGAACTGGTTGCATCCAGTTTTATTTGTATTTGTTATATACGTGTTACAAACAATGTTCCAATCAACAAAGTTGCAATCAACTCTATAGTAATTCGTAACAATATAAATGAATGTTTAAAATAAGCTTAAAAGGAGAATTATAAACTAAACATATCCGTTATTGTCCAGCAAGAAACTAGTTTTAACTACAATCCGACTATCCGCAAATAAATCAATGATGACCACATGAACCAACTTACTTAATTTATTGAATTCATTGACTGTTCTGATAAAGAATGTATGGCGACGTGAAACTGGGCGAGTCAAAGGTGAGTGTAGTAACTTTCTAGTGTACAAAAGTCCCAAAAACTCCCAGTGCAGCGAAATGAAACAAAGTGACGGATGCACAAAAATATATGTATTCGCTACTGGAATCGAATCGGAGTTAAACAATAGAAATAAAAGCACACTTATGTTATACAATAATTAAAACCATAGTGCGTTCAAAAATAATACAGCGCCATCTAGTTTTGGCTTCGTAAACTAAATGTCATTACCAATTCCGACATCTAGGATGCACAGGACCTGTGGGAACATACAAATGTTGTTTGTTGATGAGACTCGCACAGTCATTTCGGACTGAGAAATTTTTCCAAGAAAAGTATGACAGCAATATTTTAACTTTAAGAGGCAGGAGATGAAATGAGGTATAGTGCTCTCAATATGAAATCTAAATGTTGTATTAGCTCAAGACTAACTGTTTCACATCGATATTCTGTGTTTGCGTAGTATCACGCCCGTGGCCCTGTAATCAAGATAATATTTCGCACACGACTACCCGTAGAAGTAGAGAATCTATCAAAGGCTCTTAATTAAGAAACTACTTAATTTGCCGCTAGCGTGTAAAGAGGCCGCTTGCACAGTGGAAAATATCTTAACTATCAGTTATAGGCAATACTGTCGTAACCGCAATTTAGCTAATTGTTAGACAAATTTACGAAAGGCCCTATTGTAATTTGCTGTTAGCAAATCACTTATTTGAGATGTTCAGATTTTTTTTAAATAATAAATAGCTTAAAATAATAATACTAACAGCCCGTAAATAACCCACTGTTAAGCTTACGTTTCCTATTTTATATAAGGATAGTATACTTGTCACGCTTGTCCAGGCGGATTGGTGGGTGGACCACATCGGTTACTTCGGTATTTCATGATTAGAACATGGTAATTGTAACATTAGTGCATTAGGCCAGAAAACTGCCTAAGGACTGCTTGCTTTCTAGTGAGGATTCGAGCCTGCGCCCTTTAGGTTGGGACATCTTTTTTTTATCCTGTGGAAATCCGTTTAAGGAGTAAGCCGCGACAGGCGCAGAAGTCTGGGGGGATAATTCACGACCCGTGTATAGGGTTCGCCAGGCCGGGGGTGGCACTAGTATGCCCAGTCAGAACTGGTGCCATGCTATTGCCACTCCCCGGTTTGGGATACCCACTAAAACCCCTGGGTGTTCCGTCGTTCGCCTTATGCCAGAGCTACGGGTGGGACCTAGCCTCTCCGCAGTCTTGCGAGGTCTCTTCTACTGCTGGGGGACTACTGTTATCCCCAGATATCTTCAATCTCTCTAGGCGTGGCGTAGGCTCTGTAACTCGCTCTACGGGAGGAGCGCGCGCGAAACGCTCCCGCCCCCATCTCAACGACTTGTGCAGGTGAGTGAGAATCTCTATACCCCAAGAGGCAGCTTAGGGTGGCCGAAGGTCCTGGCTGGCCCTCCGGCGCCGACGCGTCCTCCTTTAGCGGGACTGGAGCAAGTTTGGGACGCCTACGCTAACCGCTAAGCTTGCGGCAATAAATAAAATGATAGAAAGTAACAATAATCAACCAACTCTTGATTGACCATCTATATACAGCGTGTTTCAGACCTTACGACAATAAATCAGACCACGTTTTCTTCATGACGTACTCTGCCCATATACAAAAATGAATCAAGGTAACTTCTTTGGTTTAGCCACAGGACCTCATTTTTCATTTCAGAATATTACAACAACATGTATCAGTTATTGTGTCTAAATCGGTAGGTTAGTGACCAATGTATCATGTTGCCAGCTCGTCTCTACATCACTAAACGCGGAAGTTGTTCATTCTTACGCTCTCGCTCGCGAACCAATATTTAAAGGTGTTCTGTTTTTTATTCCCTTTTTATCGTAATTAATTTGTTCGGAAATTTCAAAATTTTAATTTTGACATTACGGTTGATTTAATAGTACCAAAAAATTTGTATGGTGTACGACCGATAAAGTTATGATTTATTGTCATTTGAAATGAAACACGCTGTATAATACACTAAAATACAAAATGATATTTTCATCATCATAGTGATATATCTCGGTTGCGTTTGTATCTACACTACGCAAAACGCGTGCAATATCCGTTTCCGTGAGAACTTTAATATAAAAATTATATAAAAACACATTTCTATTAAAATACATTATGTCATTTGAAGTCAGTCCATCAATTACTATTGAGTTTGTGGCTACAAACATACGAATGCTGGATTTTTATATATAAATATACAATTATGCAATCCTATCTTACTAACCGTGCACGCCTTAGTACTGGTTAAAATTTGACATAAGCTTTAAACAAGTAACTTGCTGTGCCCGCGTGGAATTTGTTTTCAAAACTCCCCGATGTTGAAACATTATCATTGGTGCTCCGCTCCGATTGGTCTTAGCGTGATGATATATAGCCTTCCTCGATAAATGGGCCATCTAACACTGATAGAATTTTTCAAATCTGATCAGTAGGTCCTGAGATTAGCGCGTTCAATCAAACAAACAAACTCTTAAGCTTTATATATATTAGTATAAGATATCAAATTCTACCAACGGTAAGGCAAGTGAATGAATAAAATATAGAAACCATCCATAAACAATGTAGAAATATACCACACTGAAAACTGAAATACATATTTATCTCCAAGAAAAAACAGGTAATATATTGTTACGAGTGCGGGACTCGAATTAAAATGCCGTTGGAATTACTATATTAACACAGTACATATCATAATACATACAGCACTATTATACCTTAGAGGACCAAAAATAATTAAAAACCATGATTTTAAAAGAGGATACTGACTTAGCTTATGTGATGTTGAGTGGCAGAGGGTTCCGTAAACGGACAGCCTGTACTTTGAAGGAGTTGTCAACAAAGGAAGAAGTGTCTACAGATGTCATTAAGGAGAGATTAGATGATGGTTTTTGTTCTAACCCATAGACAACAACTCATTAGTTTTTAGTACATGTTTTTGCGTATTCAGTTATTCCTTAACCGCTCGTTTTTTAAACATAGTGCGTTCTATGCCTAACTCTAGAAATATTTAGTACCAACCGCTTATAAATCGTAATATGGTAACACTAGTAACCGCGACGGTGTCTGATTACTCTAACAATTTTCGTCGGGTTTCTTTCAACACTTGATAAGGTCATTGCCTCTTAATTCTTTATACAATTATCCATCTTATCAGTTACGACTTAAGGTTGAATTCAGCATGAACTTTTGTTTTTACACGTTAAGTGAAATTCGACCTTAAGCGTTTGAAACAAAGTTGACGTTGATTGAGGTTCATTTCGTTCATACTCAGAGTCTATTTAAGGTAAAAGTTAATAAAGATTATAGGAATAATCCCGTATTTGATGTTTTGAATTGTAAGATGTGGAGCAGCTGTAGTATTTTATTTACCATACAATTATCTCTCTCTTTCTCACTTTCTGGCTGTTACATTTTCCAATAATTTGGAGGTAGGCACAATTATTGTCTTTCCGTCCTTACTTTTTATTCCTAATATATTGTTACATGCCAAAGTGAATGCACACCTGGTTTTACCTTCCCGCATTCGGATTTCTTTTGTTTACTTTGTGTTTAAAAATTCCAATTAGACAATAGCCTATTGTTATTGTATTATGATGAGTATGATACGAGCAAGACGTACATTCGATTAGCTATATAGTGACGGACTTTGCGCGTGTTATTGAATCGTGCAGTTTCTGGTGGCGTCCAGTTATACGTGTTTGTATAGTTCTAATAAATTCTACAGTAATTCGAACGGTATTTTAATTCGAGTCCTGCAACTCTTAACAATATAAAGTATAGCTGGACTATAAGTAAATATAAGAATTATAATATGACTTTTTTACACGGATCAAGTCATTAACGGACGCTTGCGATTAATATACCAGTTTTTATATCGATCGCGGAAATGTTAACCTGAATAAGCGCATTGTAATACTAACCCTGCTGTATTCGATTAATTCAATGAACGCAAAAAACTATTGTAACTCATAGTATTGTTATCTGGAATCTAAAATGTAGAGATAGAAAAAAAATTAATAGAATCACGATCCAATTAATATAAGGTCGTAAGGAGATTAATGTAAATCAATTTACGCATTAAAAATCCCAATTTTATCTATACAACCTGTACCCCTTAGAAGTACAAATTTAATACAATAAACTATTTAACAATAATCGGGAGACAGACACACAAATAGTAAGCAAGTTAAGCTTGTGTGGGTGATATAGGGCCACTCTGGGACCGATCCCAGACCATAGTAAGTAAATAACGGAGAAAATTCGTTTTCCAAAACTTACACACGCTATAATTCGAACCCGGAGCTTCTGCGTTGCAGTGAGGCAGGTCGGCAAAGGCTTAACCCGCTCAACCATAGAGGCCGTCGCACACTTAACTTGATATAAGTTTTTTTAATCGACATTAATTACAAATTTTGAGATTGTTATTATAAACATAAAATACATACTGTTGAAAGAAGTCTTGTAGTGACCTCATCCCAATTATTTAGGGTCGACACAATATGCACTTTCCTTCCACACTCCTCTATTATGACAGACGTCATCTGTCACTGATTTGCATGTACCATGTTATAGAGGTCGACGTGAGCCCCTGACAGGACAATATAAGGCAGTTGCTGGCACATACACATAGTTAGGGTTTTATTTCTTACCTGCTGTGCCCACGAAACTCTAAAAAAAAAGTAAAAAGAAAGTAGCCTAAGTTACTCTTTATAACCTCAGCTATCTGCCAATGAAAGTCCCGTAGAAATCGGTCCTGCCGTTTCAGAAATTAGCCGGAACATCCAGACAGACAGATTAAATTTCAAAAAGTAATTTTTGATATAAGTAGTGTTATATGTGTTATTTTAAAATTACAAAGAGACAGTTCAATTTATTTCTCTATATAGGTACTAAAGAAATACGGGTTACAAAGTTATTGTTAAAATGTATCTGAAGGGGGCCAAAGTAGTCCTTACTTAATAATATAAACAATGTATAATTAATAAAGTGAAATAGTATTAATTTTCCGACGGTACAAACTTGGGCGCGACAGGTTAAATAACTAGCAAATGACGTAACTTAAGTACTTACCTAATAACTTAAATACACTTCAACAAGTTCTACTAGTGTTGGAAACCAGTCAAGTTAGATATAAGTGCTAGTTAAGTTGGCCGGTGTATTGAGTATGTTATTATTCTAAGTTGTCATTAAGGCGTGTGTAGAGTCATTAGAAGCTGGATTACAGGAAAACTGATCAGGAACTTAGAATTATAAGAAAGATGATTAATTCCGTATTGATTTTTTTTATATTAAGGCTCTTCAAATACTAACTTTATTTCAACATCCCACTTCTACTGTAATTTATTTCCGGGATGCCTGTATATTCTGCTCTTCTTCACGACTTCTTAAAAGTTGTGTTAGCATAATGGGTAGAACAAGCATCCCAAACTCAAAGGGCGTGGAATCCTGGACGGAACGCATGCACCACTGAGAGAGTTTTCTAACCTAATGTGCATATTGTAACAATTAACACATGCTAACAACGGTGAAGGAAACGTCGTGATCCATCCTGCAACAGATCGAGGTAAGCGATGTGTCAAACCTGCTAAGCCGCCTTGGACTTGTGTGGCGGGTATACTGTCCGTTCTCCTATAATGGGAGGCCCGAGCAGTGGGACATTTCTGGGCTGTTATTATATGTATTTTCTTCCGTCACCTTTATTTTTATTGCGAAGCTACCGTCGGCTATGAACGTATGCAACACCAGGGGCGAAACCATCGCGTTGCCAGCGTTTAGGATGGGCTGGAGAAATCAAACAGGAAAAATGGGATAGAGGGTACATGATCATATCGGGGGCGATGATGATTTTCTTAAAGATGATTTTCACTGATAATCGTTTTTTTATTTTCTATTGCAGAAGTCAGCAGACAGGAAGACGGCCTACTTGATGAAAAGCTGTTGCCATTGCCTATGGACATTTGCAACACCAAAGATGCTACAAATGTGCTGCTGCTCTTAAGAAGACTGGAACCTGGTCACCAATGCCGGAACACAACTCAAGGTTTGTTATGGCGACATACTCTAGACCAGGGGTGGTAGACATCCAATCGGGCAAATGCCCTCCCACCTGGCTGTGGGTTGTTTTATCGCCTCTTACTACAGTCCGCCTAGCGCAGGAAATTGTATTCTTTCTCCGTTCCTGCACGGATAATATTTTAGAAGACTAACAAAAAGTAAACCTTGGCGGTGTTTGTCTGCCCTAAGCTTAAGTTAGGTATTTAAGCCAACACATACCATGGATAAGTTGAAATGATTTGTATAATCTTGAGTGAGAGGCATGCTATAATGGCAAGGTCGTTTGATTGGTCTGTTTATACTCAGAATACCTAGTTTATTTAACTACATTCCATATTTATACCGCTTATTAATTACTAGCTGTCGGAGTATATATCGCAAAAATAATTGTTCTTGTGTTTTTAGGTTTCAAAAGACATTTTCGCAAAGTTGGAGATCCTTGTGAAATGGGCCTAAAGTTAGATATTAAATTCGTTTTTTTTTAATCATTAGTCTACTAGCGGGTCCGGCAGACGTTGTCCTGCTCTGAAAAAATATCTAGGTCCCGATAGCTGCGCTACCTACTGGGTGCAATTGTGGATTTATACTACCAAGGGACTCACTCAAACAAACACAAAAAAAACTTCGTCAAAATTCTAGAACCCGATTCCAGCGCTGCCTACCGGATCTGATTGTGAATCTAAACATTCTCGCATCCCCTTGATCACACACAAATAAATTCATCACAATCGATGCAACCGTTTAGCAGGAGTTAAGCAACATACACACGAATTGAAACATTCTTAATTGGTGCTGCGCGTTTTAGCGTGATATATAGCCTATAACCTTGCTCGATAAAAGGGCTATCTAAGGCTGAAAGAATTTTTCAAATCAGAGAAGTAATTCCTGAGAATAGGGCGTTCAAGCAAACAAACAAATAAACTCTTCAGATTTATATAAAGATTTAAATTTGAGAAAAGTTTCTTTTGACCTTTAGAAAATAATTGTATCGTAACTCTTTTCTATCCATCTACAACGTAGGTATTATAAAAGAGACCAATCTTCGAAGGTTAATAATAAGACTCGTAAAGTTTCAATTTTCAAGATAACACATTATTGAAGTAAAGCAAGCAAAAAAACCTTCGTAATTACCGCAGTTCCGGGACGGTACAATCTCGACCTTTGCAACATTCAAAATCCCAGCCCACTGCATCGAAGACTAATTATAAACGCTGCGAATTGGTCGATGAGTCAGCCCAGCATTGTGGAGCTTCGCACAGCTGACGGTAATCACGTAAGGAATGAGGATAGTACGTTCAGAACGCGACACGGTTATGTTGCTTAGAATAAGAGAAATAGAGAAATGATTTAACCTGATTCAATTGCTTAAATATTCTTAGGGCCGCTTGCATAACAATCTTTTAAATAAAATTAGTTAATCATATTAAACTGGCTAAATACATTTTACACAAAACTTATTGACAGTTCTTTAAACATATTTAGCGGCAAATTTTGCGCTATGCAAGACGCTAATTGTATTTAAGGGTGTTAAATACGTTTTGTGTTTCTTAAATAAATTTAAGCAACCTTATGCAAGCGGCCCTTAAGGTAATAATCGGCAGATAAATACACACACAAACACACATGGCTATATGAGGCCGTCAGCGCTAAAGCGGCCTAACCCTCAATTTATTATATTCGGAGATAAATACTGGAAATTATGTAAAACGTGCTAAAATATAATGCAAGAATGGCCTATCTTAGGTTTAGTCACTTGATAATAGATGGCGTTCCAAAACTTTTTTGCATTTCCTTAGTTTTACATAATTTCCAGTATTTATCTCCAAATATAATAAATTGAGGGTTAAGCCGCTTCAGCGCTAACGGCCTTATATATAGCCATTATGCTAGTGGTTTGATGCATTTTCTTATAACTTTTAGAGATTCATAGAATACGTCGTAACGAATTTCTGTTAATTTATATGTTCAAAACCTTAAAGTAATAATATCTGGAGAGATAATTTCCTACAAAAATTGAAGCACAAAAACTATCGATGTGTGCGTGAGCGCGTAAATGTTTTCGCTGATACGCACACAAAGGCACTGCACATAATATCGCAAGTAAATAGAGTCTTTCTAGAAAGAGAATTAGAACTATTGGAGCTCGTCACACTCAAGGTTTTGTCTTGTGGGCTGACGGGACTTTTGGGCCCGACTTAAAAGTGCTTCACTTTACTGAACCCTCGGGTTCTTAGAGAATTAATTCTATGTTCGAAACTGTGATAGTACTTGAGCGAGACAGCGAATTTAGATCGCCCCTTATAATAGTCGAGACTATTAAGAGTTTTAGAAATTTTGTTTGTTTCTGTCTGTTTCTAAACTCTTATGAGGTTCGGCTTCTAATTTCAGACTACCAATACTGCAATGAATCTGTTACAGTTAATGAATACTAAATAAACAGACAAGACCGGAAAACCCATTAGTGTTAAGCATCCATCGATTTTGTTTTTAATCGAAATAGTAGATTTACTAAACAGAACCACACCAAATGAGTATACTCTTCTTTGCCCAAATATTTATGGCTTCAACACTTTAAGCGTTGATCTTGTCCAAGTATACTTTTAAACTAAGTAAAAATCTGTCAAACTGCCATAACCTGCACAATAGTTAGGTTGCACAGTTCTTGTGGCAGCTCGAAATAGCACATCTCAATAAATTTTAATTAAAATTAATAATTCTTCATAAGTTGAAATCTTCAAAATAAGCACTATGAAGCGTAGAAAGTCTTCAATGGAGTACATTTTGCTTAATAAATTCGTATATTTTACAATAACATTTTTGCGTGTACAATTTTTCGTCATAGTTATACGTACTGAATTTTCGAATCTTGCGGTTGGCCGTAGGCAAAAAGAGAGATTGTCATAGTAAATTTGGATATTGCGTGTACACACCGGGGCGAGCGTACTGATTTCATACCCGGCTGCACCGGTGTGTACCTTCCATTAGTACAGTGTTTTTCAACCTGAGAGCCTTGGTCGGGGGGTCGCTGGCAAAAGGGAAAAGGCAATTTAAATTTATTTATTTTAATTTATTTACCTATTTACTTTCTACACTCAGTAGCTTTTAGTAGAGTGTAGGTTCTAATAATGGATGAAAGTGACAATATAGAGAAAAACATGAACGTAGCCTTATAAAATAGTAATTTTTGTCTGTCTATATCTCAAGGGGGTCGCCAAAATTTTTCCACCTATAAAGGGGTCGCGTATTCAAAAAGTTTGAAAAACACTGCTTTTTTGATATCGTGCCGCGGCGACACATTACATTTTGGCTTGCAGACAAATAATTTCTCACAGTATAACAAATAATAATAATAATTTTGTATTTTTTTGAAAATAAAACATCATAATATAATCGTCCAAGTTCCCTCCAAAAATATCAAAAGTTGTAGATTAGTTTCTATGAATCTTATGGCCTGGTAACGAGGGCCTTTAAGCTGGGTCTTGATTTAAATAATTACATCAATAAAACGTAACTTGAGTTGAAATTCCCGCGGGAGTGCCGAGGCATAAAGTACCGCAGTACTTATTATGCAGCTGAAGTACCTTGGACCGCTCTTGGAAAATTCCCGAGGGATTCCCAGGTTTAAAAGAAGCGCAGATTTTAAGTGTAGAAATTTTGCTGTCAACCAGTGAAAACCGGATCGAAATCGGCGCAGTACTTTTTAGGTGAAACAGAAGAAATCTAAAAGAAATGCACCGTGTTTTCCATTGTTTATATAGTCTATCCCAGTTGCTTTTTCTTTAAATAGCTTCAATGTACAGACACAGTATGTTTAGAATGTTATAGTATTATAGATAGATTTATTATAAAATTTTATACATACTTAATCCTACTTACTCTTAGTTTTCATTTATAACTAGCTGTCCCGGCAGACGTTGTCCTACCCTAAAGAAATAAAATTTAGAACCCGGTTGCAGTGCCACCTATCGGGTCCTACTGTGAACCATCTCAGAAACCTACTTTGGCTCAAGCACAACTACTTTGCTTAACATCATCACATGATCAAATGTTTACGATTCTATAAATGACATACAGTCAAACATTAATTTTGTATATCAAGACTAATTACATTGCGTACGACAAAGATATAATTTAAAATGCTGTATAAATAATTAAAGCGCTATTTGACGCTTGACGAGAAATCTATGGGGTCTGATGTTTTGTAAGAAGATAGAAACTGTCTGAATTGACTGGACTCTCGTCCACTCAATTATCCATTCTGTTCTCATTTACACTTTTTTTGTGTACACACGACACATGTAAAACGAAATAACGTAACATAAAACAACCTAGCGTGTTCTAAGCCCCGGTTTACAGGATGTTACTGTTCACCACTATTTTTAGCTACACCTGGCGCCCGAACGCGTAAACATGCATCGGTGAATGAAACGGGAACCCAGTTTAAAATAAACTATACTCCGGAAGCGATTAATAAATTAAGGAAGTGATTTTGTGAAGATGTAGGTTTAATGGTGATTCACAATACGGTGATACCGTTATATGTAATTTGGGCAAGATTTTTTTACAAAACCGGCCACACGGTGACGATTTCCGTAATGGATAGATGACGCGGCATTTCACGTTTTTATAATTTGGGTACAGAATGGTGCGTCTAAAACCGATATTGACAGTTCAGACGGTCTAGTCACACCAGATGACCAACTAAACCGCAGACGCAAAACCTGCGAAGGCCATTAGATGCCGCAGACCGGCCAACAAGAGCCGTTGAGCGGCCACCGTTATGAGGAAGGCTCAAATAGCTCCAAACCTTGCCACAGGCTTAGTTGCCCGTCAGTAGAAGCCGGAACTAAAGTTTTTCTTCGAGGCCTCAACTTCCTCGTCACCTCAAATAGCCAGAGGAAGAATATCACTGAGAGGCTTAAGACACGCTTGGCCTTCGAAGAGACTCCACTTCTGTGCGTATTCTACCGACTGCATAACGGGGAACTGGTCATAACGGTGCCTTTGTCTTCTTATTACCACGGAACCGCTCACCATCGGTGGGCCTAACGGGGAGTGTTCCAAGGAACTGTTTGATCTAGTGCCAACGCCTCACTTTAAAACCGAACCGTTCGCCAGCGACGGGACATCCACAATCATTTCCTTGAGCTCCCACGCTCAACTACGCAACGGTTCACTAGAACATTTATTCCACGTACAACAGTGATCTGGACGGAACTTCCGCTGCGGTTTTTCCTTTGCGCTATGACATGGGGTGTTTTTAAACGGGCGTTATAAAATTTCTTACAGGTCAGCCACGGGTTGGTGACACCCCTGGTGTTGCAAACGTCTATTTGGAGACGGTAACCACTTTTCATCAGGTGGGCTGTTTGCCTGATGCCTGCTTCAGACTATTAAAAAAAACAATTTATCAATCAATCTTTATTTGCAAACACATAAGTACATGAATAGGTATTACATAATATAAAGTTTCCAGTGTGTTTTGTCATTTAAATGATGTGCAAATGCTATCAATAACGAAATGTCGTGATGCTATTACCCTATACTAATGCTTGCAAATTAATTTTAGTAATTATACATCAGGCGTGCGCAATCTCTTCAGGCGTTCAACGGACTCGTGAAGGATTATTACCTCGGGCTCTTAAAGTCAATTATTACATCTTATCTCTCCCATATTTAGGTAATTTGTAATTCACTTTTACCACGATAGATATATTATATATCGGGGGCTGAAGCACATGAGTAAATTTATTTACTCATGTGGCTGAAACCCTAGGGGCTTATGAATAAGAAATGGGCATACATAAAAAAGTGCAGTTTTACAAGGGTCAAAATTGTGTATAAACAAATGTGATTGTATAAGGCTGAAATTTAGAATACCCTTTTATTTAAGTACACTTGCATACCGGTAAGTATTTCTAAATTGTTACCTGCATAGATTTTGGTAAACAACAAAAAAATTAATTTTTGCGTGTACGCCCATTTGTTATGAAGCCCTCGATATACATAAATTGTAGTTATATTGCAAAACTCACTTTTTTTCAAAATTTTCATTCCATCCTAAGGTTGTTTGGAAGAAATTGCTTTTAGTGCCACTAAAAGCAATTTCTTAGACCGCCTATTTACTTTTTTTTTACTTCTGTAATTCTATCTTGTGCAATAAAGCATATTCTATTCTATTTTACATGCCAGGTAAGAAATAAATAAATAAAAAATTAAAATGTTTAAATCATTCTCACTTCCATGAGCGGCTTCGTTCACGAACTCCCTAAACTCAAAAACTGCTAGACTGATTTTGATGAAACTATGTGTTTGAATGGGTCCTGGGATAGTTTAGATTCATAATTAGAACCGGTATGTGGCGATGGAATCGGTTTGCAAGATTTTGAATATTTTTTCTGTGTGTTTAAGTGGGGTTCCTGGATGGTTCAGATTTACAATTGGACCCGGTAGATGGCGTTGTAATCGTGCTTGATTTTTATTTTTGCTTTTTCTCATTAATTTTGAAATAAACATATATATTATTAATGTTCAGAAAAACGCCTGTTACGTACATACAGACATGGCGAATCTATTAACCGACTTTTTAATTATATCCTAGGTAAATATGACACTTGTGTCGTGCCGACAACTTCAGTCTTATATCCAAGTGCAATGGTTCCCACGTGCGCAGACGCATACAAAGGGCCGGATAGGGTGGGCGTTTTGTTTGTCCACATGTTTGTTTGTTCCTCGTCAACCTGAGGCCTGATTCATTACACCATTTACTCATCAGACGTGGAAACGTTAGTTTAGTTATAGAATATAAATGCTATTAAACTGGGCAATGCGATCCCAGTCTTAGGCACGTTTGTTCCTAACAGGATTAATTTTCCAATTTTAATATTAATTGTATTTATAGGGATACGTCTTACAATAAATTCTTAAATTATTTACTAATAAAAGCATAGGCGTGTTCAAATAACGTTTTCATGTCTCATACTCTAATAACTTATTTGAAGAATTCTGTTAGCAACTCTTAGTGAATTTTTTGTTCACTCATGGGGAATGTCTTTTCTTCTGACATACATACGGGTCTTGGATACAGGGGAAGACCAAAAGCGCCGCCTAGTGCCGCGCGCTTCGTATGCGTGTTGCACCAAACGGCAAACGGGATCTCCTCCATTAAAGGAGGTCGAACAAACTACCCACTAAACCTGGGTCACTATGAGAGCATATATCTAGAATGCCAGATATGTATAACGTAGTTAAACTCTTCTGACATCCTAGTGCACCGATCTGGTACTAAGCTCTGGGATGCAGGGCCGGACCATTTCATACAGTAGAGGTGATTCCACCGATACCCCCGTAAACAGTGGCCCTCTCCTAGTGAGTGTGTGAACCCCGGGTGACATTGCAGTGGCGGTGGACTGGTGGTGAGGTAAGTTACTATTCCCTTGCTTCTTCCACGTCCCTTTGCCTTCTCCCGGCCATCGCATCGCGCTGATTTGTATCTCGGTTAATTTGACTGTACCAGTTCTAAAACTTTGAGTTCTAAAAACCGCAAATATTGTATGAATAAGCGAATTACAAAATTACAAAATTTAGTACAAAATTCAGATTACTCATTCACCGCAAAACCTGAATGACTAAATCCATTTTGAAATTAAAAAAACGTATAAGCGATAATACCAATTTGGTAATTCTGCGAAATAACCCATTTGTATAAAACTTTCCAAGGATATTGCTCTTTTGACATTCACGGATACGCCCACTGGCTGTTCTTTCTAAACAATATTAATCCTTATTCTTATATCATGTGTAGAAATGTGAAAGCTTTTCTGTTTCTTCTTTACATGAATGAAATCTTGATATATAAAAATGAATGTTGGTGTGTATGTCTTTTATGGGATCGTAAATTATACATCGATTTTGATTAAATTTTGTGTGTGCTTGAGTGGGTCCCGGGATGGTTTACAGCCTCAATTTGAACCGGTAGGTGGCGCTGAGATCGGGTTCTAGAATCCTCCTAATCACTGGGAGCTATTTTGGTGATTTTGTTTTTGTGTGTTCCCGGATGGTTTAGATGAAGGCAGTTGTACTTAGAAATTTATTATGGGCTAGTATAATGAAGCGATAAAAGAACTTACACATGGCACTTGGCATCTTATAAGGTACTTTTTATTACTTAACTGTTGTCGTCATTGACAGAGGATTAATGCTATATAGAGTGTATCAGTATACAGAAAACAAGCTTTTTTTTTTGGCCAGGGGAAATCCGCTTGAGGACTAAGCCGCGACAGGCACAGAAGTCTGGGGTATGCTCGCGACCTTGGTGAGACAGTGTGGGATTCGCCAGCGTGCCCGGTCAGAACCGGTGCCACGCTATTGCCACTCCCCAGTTAGGGATACCCACTAAAACCCCTGGGTGTTCCGTCTGCGCCTTTTGCCAGGGCTACGTGTATGCGGTTTTCCCAACTCCGCTGCCCTGGCAGGCGTGGGCCCCGCTCACTGGGCCTCTTCCAATGCCGGGGGAGCTACTCCCCCGGCGACGACTGGGTCTTTTCGGCGTGGGGCGGTTTGTAACGCGCCCCACGGAAGAGAGATGAGCGCGCGCGGAACACTCGCGCTCTCATCTCGACGGCATGTGCGGGTGAGTGAGAACCTCTATACCCCTAGAGGCCCCACCCGCGCCGCCCGCTTACGGTGGCCGAAGGTCTAAATCAGACCTCCGGCGCCGACATACAGAAAACAAGCTACGCATACCAAAGCCAAGTGATTTCGACGTTTAAGAGTTTGTCGTTAAAGCCAGTGATGTTTTATTGAGTTTACACTTTATATGCAAATAGTACCAGGATTTATTATAACACGTGTCCGCATCCCAATTCCTCAGGTCAGAAGACCTCAGAAGACTGCTTAGTTATCTCAACAAATATGTGTTTGCAGTACATTTCTTTAGCAATTTTCTTAACAAACAGCGTTACTGATGGCGTCATAATAAATGCATTAAGGCCTAAAATTAACAGTGGAACTGTGTGGTAACAGTGTAAACAGCTATTGTTCATCTCTGAGTTACATTGTGGGAAACAGTGGCTCTATGTACCCACTTTTATACCTATTACAACATTACATGTTTTACATTGCGGTTTTGATTTCGGGCATTTTCTTAATTGCAATCATATAAATCTGTAGACGAATGTACATAATATTTAACTAAGCCGTGATCAGAAGGCTGGCTCACATTTTGCACAAGAAATAAGTATTGCCATATAGCGTGGTAATGCAGCCAGCCTTCTGGGCACGCTCCCCGTTGGCAGTGATGTGCTACATAATATATTTTAGTTTCAATGTCTTTGTTTACTATTAATTATGCATTTCAATAAATAAATGTATGACTTTTAACTATTGTATATTAGTACTCCAAGTTTGGTCCAAATTTGGTTGGTCACCCAAAAGCCAACGTGAAAAACTTCTAAGTGCCAACGTTCGATGGAAAGGAGCATACTAGGAATAAAGTTCAGCTACAAAATCACCTCAACAGAGATACGACAGAAATCTAAAGTTCCTGACATACTCATTCAAATCGACCACCTGAAATGGGGCTGGACAGGACACATGTTACGGAGCAAACCGAACAAATGGGGCCAACAGGTCACGTCATGTTATACAAGGGATGATGCAAGCCTACGGAAACGTCCGCTAAGATGGGAAGATGATCTTCGCATGTCCCTGGTACCGTATTGGACAAGAGTCTGGCAGACAGAGAGCAATTGAAGCAGTTGGAGGAGGGCTATGTCAAGCGACACACCGAGTTAAGACCTAATGCCAATTACGCCAGAATAAAGGAAGATGGAAGGAAAAATATATTGCGTCGACCTCAAATAATTGAGAGAAGGTGAAAGAAAAGAAATAAAGAACACTGGCAAACGGGTGGACTTGATGGCAAATGGTTACCGTCACCCATGGACAAGTGTAATATCAAGGGAGCTGATGCGCTGCCTACCTCGTTTAGATCCTAAATGTCTGTTTATACATCCTTTTTCAAGAGCCCCATATTGTGGCGATTAGGGAAAACCGTGGGAGTTCATTCCGTAACTTGCTCACGTATGGCATAACAAAAGAACGCCCCTTGTTCGCATTCGCTTGTGGAAGAAGTGTAGATGAACTCCAAATTTGTTTATAAGGTCAGAATCGTCAACAATCCGGACCACTCCGCGCTGCAAGGGGTGAATTAAGAACAGATAATGCTGAGGTGTCCCAGACCAGAGATGGAAGCAAGACTTGAGCTTTATGTAATAAAGGCTTATAACCCGGTGTGCAGCACCGCTTAACCTTGTCGAGCACTTCAAGCTTTTTTGAAGCGATTATGGTTTGTAAACCCCATCTTCTATATAACATTGTTTCAGATAGTATTGTGACGTGTCAACTACCCTATTGATGGAGCAGCTAAGAATTGTTCCTGTCATAGGTTTAGCATACAATAAACATAGCTTTCACCAATTCATTAATCATTTCACCGTGATATTTTTTAACACTTTCTTCGCAATCCAATACTGGTTTTGATAAAGTCGACGTTAAGAACCAGCTAGCTAGTTCCGTGTAACGATTAGCCGTGTATAATGGATTTAATACGTCGGTTACTGGTATATTATGGAAATTATGATTGGTGACAACATATACTGTGTGATTGTGGAGGTAATTTTGTAATCTTCGAGCCATAGATACGGAATTACAGGGAAATTCCTCGTCTATGGATAGTTTGATTCTATGACCAGTAGATATTTACTTTGTCTTAATTTATTTTGCTACTAATGGGCTAAGCAGGCGTTGTCTTGAAAAAAAAAAACATAGAACCCGATTCCAGCGCCACATACCGGTCCAATTGTGAATTTAAACCAACCAAGGACCCACTGAAAGACACGAGCTTTAGAAAATTCAGACACCCAATTCTATTTGCTCTTTGTCTTACTCGCCGCTTTTTTTACACCTGCTTATATCAACCCCGTGCTGGAACGTACCTATTGTGCCGTACCCAGCTGGTCCACTCGTCGAAGGAACCGCAAAAAATTAAGGAAAGATCACGAGGAAGACGTGCCACTGCGAAGCCCGCATCGTTCGAAGCGTGTCTGACACGGCGACCTATCCTATAAGTCCTTTCCTTCTCTCTTATCCCCACTCCACCTGTGCCAACTATTACTTTTTAAGTTGTCATAAGCCTATCTACAAGTTCCCTGGGGAAAAGATTCTCACCCGCCGTTATGCCGTCGCGTGCGCGTTCACCTCTCCTCCCATGAGGCGCATTACGGACCACCCCACGCAATGAGAGTCTGAAGACGCCGAGGGGCAAATGTAGTTACCCAGCAGTGGAAGAGGCCGTAGGGCCACCGCCTGTCAGGGCCAGCGGAGGGGACGGGATAGCGAGGGGTTTTAGTGGATAACCCTAAATGTGATGTGGCAATAGCACCTCTAGTTCTGTCTAGAGGCCCCCCTTACGCGCGGCCGATGGCCCTCAATCGGTTTTCCACTAAAAAACAATAAAGCCCATATACAAGGAACTATCTAGAATATACATATAATGAATCGTTCAGTAGCACTCTTTGAGATTAATAGTTAATGTATTGCGGTCACTTTTTTCTTTCATCAAGTAGTACTTGTCGAAGGAAAGTGATCTATAGTGTGTAGGCGATGAGGCGCTTTATTAATTGTCCCGATACACACCATCGGTTCTTAGAAATTTTCATTTGTAACACGGAATGTATGATTGAATATGTATGGTGTTGCTGGAAGAGGCAAGTTGTGACAGATGATTGGACACTGATAATAGTTCTTTAAACAGATTTCGTGACAATTTGACGACACTATGAGTAATAATAACCAGTCTTCTTCTTGATATTGAGTGATAAAGGGAGGAACTAACGCTTTGCCTAGTTTAGGTATCATTTATAGATAGTTTTATTAATTACTTTTAGTTTTCACAAATAATTAACGAGTTTTAACTTTTTGTTTTATGTTGATAGCACTTTCTGTTACTGTTATAGTGCTAATTGGTACCTAGTAAGCAATTTTATTTTTGTAATAGTATTTATCAAATATCTCTTACAACCCGGTAAAAATAATTTGGTAAATAACTAACTCTGTTGGCTCAGCGACCCAAAATGTATCTTGGCCTCCGAAACGAGAGCACGCAACTTTCCTCTGTACTGCGCAGTGTCTTGGTAGTTGTAGTGCGGTCAGGTTAGGTTTACCCTGTCCTTCCAGTGATACTTGAACGACCAATCGATCGCCGAGCGAATGTTCGCCCCAAGTATGTTTTCTTCACTCCAGATCCTCTTTCAACCGTTCTACATGACCGATCCAGCGGGGACGGTGAGATTATATCGCCCCAATTATGTTGGGCTCGGCCAGTTAGGTCTTCTATTTCGGAGGTGGTTTGGACTCCAGATTTTTATTGTTGGGCCCAAGATTATCCTGAGAAATTTTTGATAGATACTTTGCCATATTTGGGGGACTCAGTGAGACTGTAAAAATATAATTCAAAGATTCATAGTTATGTATAAGTTATTAAAATACACAGCCATTTTCGCTGCTCCTATTACAAATAATTGCCCAATCAAAAACATACCCACCCTACTTCATGCAACGGTCAATGAAAGCACAATCGTACGACACGTTTGGATTCCCAAAACCAGTGAACCAGAATGTTTTAACTTAAACGCGAGCTAATTTATGTTCCGCGCCAAAGGAATAAGGACTCAATATTTTATTATCGAATATACCACAGAAACTGCTGGCCTGATTTGAAAAATTCTTTCAGTCAAAGATAGCCCATTTATCCAGGAAGGCTATAGACTATATATCATCACACGCCAAGACCAATAGGAGCGGAGCACCAATGAAGAATGGTTCAAAATTGGGGGTTTTTTTAAGCTTACTTTTTTTAACTATTCCACGCGGACGAAGTCACAGGTAGAAATATACTTTGTATATTTTTATACTAGTATAATTATAATAGTAACAATAGGGCGCAAATATGCAACCCTAGGAACAGGTTGCATATTTGAGACGATTGTGGTGGAGACTCAAAGTCTTCACCACAATCGTCCCAAAAAATAATTTCAAAAATTTTAAAAACGTCTGGCCCGTATAACGAAGATCGGAAGGCCGGAGCTTACGTCACTCAAAGGATTAATTAGCCTCTGTATCCAGCGAAATAAAGTTGCCAGCCTTCTAGGTACAATACCCAACGAAAAGTGGTCTGATGGGGCTGGACGGGCTTTAGTATATAGGTTTTTATTTTTTTACTTTTGTATATATATTTCAATTTATTTTGATTTAAGTATAGGGTAGTTTTATTTTAGTAGTGTAATATGTAAGCATTTTTATTGTCCATTGTAAGGGGGGGGGGGGGGGCAGCGCACAATAAATCTACGAGCAGCCCCCGCCATACCACGTGGCGAACCTGCAGCAGTAATTTAATGTTTTAAATAAAGAACTCAAAAAGAAAAAAACAATGATTCGATAAAACTAGTAAAGCCCCATTCGTAAAACCGTAAAGAACATGAAATTTGCATTTAATTGTATGTAATAATGTGACATTTTTAAGTGAAAGCCTTCGGTATTCCGTGTTGCACACATACGCCCATACGTCATCAGTTATTTATGGGTTATATCGGAAGCCATAAGTCATGTTAGGGTCTGTTTATTTAAAGATACCCAATTTGATATGCATATTTCGACCCATAAAGTGATTTGTTTATTGTTTCAAAACATTTGTGATTGATTGTTGAAAATTACAGTACTTTCACCCATTTATGTGTGTCAATTATAATGGAGAACATTATTTCATTTATTTGGGAAACTTACATCAACTAATGCAAATCTAATATATAAAATTCTCGTGTCACAGTTTTCGTTGCCATACTCCTCCGAAACGGCTTGACCGATTTTGATGAAATTTTTTGTGCTTATCCGGTATCTATGAGAAGCCGCCAACATCTATTTTTCATCCCCCTAAATGTTAGGGGTAGTCCACCCCTAAATTTTTTTTTATTTTTTAGACAAAATTTTTAATTTCTATTTTTTTATGATACAACATACAAAAATACATACAACCCAAGATTTTCAACCCTCTACGATCAACCCCTATTTTTTACCGGGCAGGACGACGTCTGCCGGGACAGCTAGTAATCTATACATTAATACGTGATGCAAAAACTTTGTTTCCCTTTATACGAAAATTGCGCGGACGAAGGCTTATGAAATTTCGCACACTTATAGTTTATACAGAGAAGAAGCGACAAATGTTATTTAATTATGCATAAAAAATACATTAAATCAATAAGAAAAATTAGAAACACTACCATGTATTTGACACACTTAATATACTCTTTTCTTTACTGTTAAAGTCAAATTAACAGTGTAGCTTTGGCGAAATCAGTGATTATTGGAGTATAGTCTTTTACAACAGAACGTTAATAATGTTCAAACTTATAATTTAATATAGTAGTCGTGGTAGCGTAATGGCTAGCGCCCTAGAATCAAAGGACGCGGGTTCGATCCTGACCGGAACGCATGCACCTCTTAGTCAGTTTTTGATCGAATGTGCATATTGTTACAATTACCACATGCTAACAACGGTGAAGGAAAACATCGTGATGCAACCTGCACATCGAGATAACCGATGTGTCGAACCTGCCGCCTTGGACAAGCGTGGCGGGTATACTGTCCGTTCCGCCTTAATGGGAGGCCCGAGCCCAGCAGTGGGACATTTATGGGCTGATATTATATTATTATTATAATTTAAATAAATTATGGTAGACTTTCGAACAATAAGCGACCACTAGTATTATCAATATTCATAGACTATAACGTAGTAGGTAAACAAGTTAGTAAGATTCATAGATCAACAAGATTTTTGTATGTATAAAAGTACCCCAAATTTATTATATTTCCTTAAATAGCAAAAAAATACCCAATCTGTAGATCGTGCGCATAGTATATATACTTCATGATTTATAATGATCAGAACGACAATACAAATGACGAAGTTTACCTTGAGCAAATAATTATAACTATACCAGCTTACTTCCATTGTTAGTTCGGAGTCTGCGACATTCTTTCAATTAAACGACTCGGAAAAATACCTTATTAAAATACTTTGTTAAATACTCGACTGTTAGTTTCGATAGGTATTTTTAAGATAAGATAAAATCGTGAATTACGATTTCTATATCAAACAATTTACAGACTTTACCGATTGTTGTTTTGATGCTTGAATAGTGAGGTCTTGAGGTTATTAGCCTGGAAAAAGACCTCTCAATATACGTAATCAACTCTACATGTTACCAGGTAGCATCTTCTGTTAGCAGATCCAGCGTTATGGGCCCTACCCAAAGAAGGTAGCCCATGCTTAGTCTTCTACTTCATAGTCTTAAGGGATTATGGGTAGAATACAATATAATCAAAAGAATAAGTTGGAAAGAAAGAAGACCAATCAAGAAGTTTTTTTATCACATATAGGTTCGCGTTTGACCATTATCTTGTTCGATTTAAGCGGAGATATGGTCTAAGATCAAGCACGCTTACCTAGAAGGTACTTATTCTTACGAGACTTGAATATACCCAGGTTGTAGGTTCGGGAAAAACAGACTCCGGCAGTGTGTTCCACTCCTTTGCGGTGCGCATAATGAAGGTGGACTCAAAGCGCGTTATTCGTATATGTGGTATGTCCACCATATAGCGATGCCGCATGCCAGTGTGTCTGGTTGTCTGATGGAAGGGAGACAGCAGGATAAGATTGAAAAACTCCAATGCACACTCTCCAAAATGTATCCGATAGAAGCTGGCAACACTGCGGCGATGTTCAAGACTTTGAAGAAGCACTGGATATGGAAAATAGAAACGCACAATTTTGGCCATTTTCTGACGACACAATACCTTCTTATGCACGTTAATCGAAAGCAAAGTGGAAGAAAGGAGAGGGAAGGGATTAAGGCGAGCATTCATGGATCAAATAAAAGAAAAAGTGGGAGTCGTGTTGCACATAGAAGTAAAACAACTAGCCCATTATAGAGGAGATTGGAGGAGACTCCACCGACAAGAACATAACTCTTAAATGATACATAGACAATATAATGAAGTTCAAATAATCTAATTCTTAATTTTGATTTAACTACTGTAATTTCCCTTCATTATTGACATACAACGTCAATTTGATGATAGTTATATGCAAAACGACTATAGTTTTCAAACTACTGATTTCCATCAAATAATCTATGCCAGGTTTTTACTATACTTATTTCTTACCCTGCATACTTTTGCCTTACCATCAGTCGAACAATGAAATTTCTTGAATGGAGTTTCAAAGTTCAACCGGTAGTAATTCAAATGACGGAATAATAAGATATAGAAAACCTATATTAGGTAGTGGCGTAGGTAGGTAGGTATACATGTATGACAGAATATGTCACTTTACATTAGATAGTTTTAACGGCAGACAACATATAAATTGTACATCAATAATATACAAGTAACTACTCTGGGGTCAACCCCAGACACCCAGACCATAGTAAACAACGGAAAGTCCGTTTACGAAATTTACCTTGCCAGGAATCGAACCAGAAACCTGCGCTGCAGTGAGGTCTATCCGCTAAGGTTTAGCCCAATCAACCACAGAGGCCGTCTATCAAATCTAACAATTTAATATTTCTTGTAAACCAAACATAAACCTATAATTCACTGTCCGTAAAACATTGATTAATAATCACTGAAAATATCCGTATTAATTTAGATTAAGAAATAATCTTATATAACTGCCCATCTGACATTGTTAAACAAAAGTTAATTTACGAGTCTTCACCAAGAATGGTAACAGAAATTAACATTGCAGATTTACTGTTGTGCAACTGCCGATAGAGTTGGTGAGATTTTATTAAGGAACGTTGAAATTTACTCGTCCCAGTCGTACAACCCTCCTACCTCATCTCCTTATAATATTTGTTCTGGCAATAACTAATTTATATGGGTGTATGGATGATTCCTTTGCCTGCTTATTGTCACTTTTTTTTCCCTCTAATTTATGTCTCATGTAATAAACCACGTATTTAACAAAGTTTGCTTTAATTCAGTTTTCCATCTCTAGAATCTCATACAATATTCCTCTTAACATACCCCTCTATTCCATCTTAAAGGCTGGCAGTGCGTTAACTTCGCCCCTGGTCTTGCAAACGTCTATAGTCAAGAGTAATGCCTATTTACAAGCTTTGTAATAAGAAGCTCATTTACAAACAGTTTTAGTTTGTTTTCATATATTAGGTAGTACACACAACAAATTACAATCTAAACAATACAGATCTTTCGATTAAAATAGTGTAAATCTCGATGTTTAACTTAAAACAATGTATACATAAATAAAATAAACATTAGAGCTCTTAGGGACATATAATTACAGCATTAAGAGTATTTAGAGAAAGGTACAAGACCATAAATGAATTAGAATTTAAAAACTAGAAAAAAAATCCACTACTATTTATTATTATTTCTATTGAGATTAGTGGAAGTTATTTTTTACAAACTTAAATTAAATTACAAAACAAAATAAATATTCAATCGATTTTGAACGAAGCGATGCGAATAAATATGCTCAGTCTTTAACAGTTGTGTCAAGGCGAATTTAGTAGTTATCGCACTTTTTGCACATCGTGAATTTCGTGAGGTGAACTAAAAAATCTATTACCAACAAGATTGCGGTTTGCATAGCTCCAATAAAACCAAGATAATATAACAAACCGAGGTAATTCTGAAAAAAAAAACTGAGCGCCTATCTTCAAGCCTTTTGTACCAGAGATATTGGTAGATATATTACGCTGTTCAAGAATACATCGTCATTTATCGAGATGAAAATTATCTTAAATTGTTGATTTGGGATATAAGCTAGTTCTGTGCAGAGAGAGAGGAAGAGAGAGAGAGAACACTTTATTGCACTCGAAAAGATACAATTACAAAAACCGACTATATTTCAATATTTTCTAAGCAATACAATAGGCGGCCGTATCGCTAAAAGCGATCTCTTCTAGGCAACCTACATGAAAGAATTTGGAATCAGGCAATATAGGTGGTGCAGGAAAAAGGCAAAAGATACATAAATACACAAACTAATTTAATTACTAGTTTTTCGCCCATAGGGACCAGGACTTAATGAGACAGACATTATTGAACTAAGTTTAAAATGGCAACAAATTATATAACAAAATGGTGTATGTATGATTATGTTAAATTTAACGCCTTGAAATTGACGTAAAAATAATGGATTAATTCTTTTTCCTCAATCTATTATTATAAATAGATTATATCGCTTCTTTGCTTCAATAACGTGACCTATCCCAATACTCACTTATTTCACCCACTCAATATATTTTGCTAAATTTATTATATTATCACAACTTTCTCATGTATTTCAAAAAGCTTAGTAAATTGACACTAAATTTAATTGTAAAAAATATTAAAACATGTATAATATGTTTGGGTAAAATCTTTTTTTGAAACTTTAAAAGTGGCGTACTGTAAATTTGGGTTTTTCAAGATACCACGTAATTGAAGCAAAGAAACGATATATTACACTTAACTAGCTGTTACCCGAATTTCCGTCTACGTGGATTTTTTTTCGCGGAAACCGCATTTCAAAGTAGCCTTAGACACTCCTTATAACATCAGCTATCTGCCAGTGAAATTTCCGTCAAAATCGGTCCAGCCGTTTCAGAGATTAGCCGAAACAAACAGACAGATAAAAAAAAATGATTTTTGATATAAGCACCGTCAGTAAAAGCTGTTATTTTGACATTACAATTACAAACAAGACACTTCAATTTTATTTATTTTTATAGACTTGTATATATCCGCAATGCTTGAAGACGAAAGTCTTGGAGTAGTGCGCCCTTCCCATCCTGACCTGCGCGGTCGAGACATGGACACTGACGCCAGGATTGGTCCTCAATTTCCAAGTTTCTCAACGGGCTATGGAGCGATTTAATGTTGGATGTTTCTCTTATGGATAAAATTAGAAATGAGGATATCTGTAAGAGAACCAAGCTCGCAAAATTAGCAAGTTGAAGTGGCAGTGGGCCGGTCGGAGTGGAGACCGCGTCTCGGTAAAAGTAGTGTCGGACGCGCTCCAGTCCGATGGACCGACGACCTGTGCAAGGTCGCCGGTAGGCGCTGGATGAGGAAATCAGAGGACAGGGATGAGTGTCACCGTCTTGGGGAGGCCTGCGTCCAGCAGTTGACTGCGAATGGCTGACGACGATTGGTTTAACGTACGTATTACGAAAAAAAATAATCGATAAAATCACAATGTATCTGAAGTAACAAAAATAAAGAAGCTAAAAGAAAAACATTACTAACAGGAAACGGTGTAAATTACGAATGTGTTTTGCAATGTTTTTACGTAATGTAGTAAAATGACGCCTGAGTAATAAATATATTTCATTCTTTGCCTCAAGCAGCCGATAGGCATGGTAACTGGAAACCCTCGCTTATATATATTTACAACATCAGCGGCGTTGCCATCCTCGAAGGGAATTGAAACCTTTGGGCTGAGAGCTATCGGTTTAGCAGATTCGTATTAAGCATGTATTAATGCTATTCGCTCTGCACGCCGCTGTTCTGACGATAAGGTCAAAAACTGGCCAACTAGCATCGAAACCACCCGATTAAATTGAAAAAATCGAATTGAACGGTCCCGACCAACCAATAAATAACCTTGGATTTCATATTTCCGTCCACGCTACACAATCTTGTCAATCTAGTCAAATTGGTCGTAAAACTGTATCGTGTGGAAGCCACTTTATATGTAACTCATATTACATAATACTAATTATGTCGTGAAACAATATACCTAAATAATATCGAGTAAAATCAAATTGACGTTGGTAAGAGACCAGATGGAATGTCGTTGGTGCCATGGAAGATAGGACGCCCCCTAATATGGGACGTAGCTTGCGTCGACACTTACAGCCGGGCTACTGCCACACACCAGAAGACCCTTAAATGTCTTAAATATGTGCCCATTGATAGTGGGCACGTATTTGTGGCTTTCGAAGTCGAGACTCTTGGGCCGTGGGGGCCTGCAGCTCATCACCTCTATCGAGATTTCTCAACGCATCTAATTGATGTCTAGCGTGACCAAAAAGCTGGCTTGCGTAGCTACCCGCCGGCAGAGATTTTGAGTCAATTTTTCACTTATAGATTTGTTATTTTGTAAGTACATACAGTTTTATTAATAGTATAGATTCATTTATAAATTAATATAGAAATTTTCAAAAGAAATAAAATCAAATCAAATTAAGTAACAATTTTAATCGACATTTTTTTCTAAAGTCAAATTTTTAAGTAAATTTAACTTGTGAGAAATGCGACAGGTATCAAAATTAAGTGGAGCTTTATGTTATTCCCTAAACTTATCAGTATATCAATCTAGATATTTGATCATTACACTAAGCGATTCCCCACAACTCACCGCTTTAGGCCCTCTGGTCAATGATGCCGGAAGTTATTGTGGCGGCATGCTTTCACCCTAATCCAGGACCCCAAGTCTGCTTAATGTTCTTATGATAAAAAAAAATATAACTCTTTTAATGCCCACAAACATTTTCTAAGTAATAAAAGGGACAGAATGTTTTTTTTTTTCTCAAAATACCTACACAATTATTCTTTAACTAAAACGCTCTACTTTTTACATAATACTGCAATTATACCATTCGTTTCTCAGAAAGTGTTTTCATTTCTCAGTTTTAATTGTTGCTTAAACATAATTATCATTTTCAACGCTTTCATAATAAACACCGAATTCAGTCGAAAAACCTTGTAAGACGATTTTACAAATACCTACTGACGTACACACGTCAAATTTATTACGGAATCACTTAAACTATACTAATTATAAACAAAGAATTTCCTTAATAATTAAATCAAAACTCGATCCATACAATTGAAAAATAAAATATTTTATATTAATCATAAAAGTAATCCGAATACACATATATTAAACAATATGCAAATGAACTACAAACAAAACTAAATTATGAAATTTTACGTAATAAATGAAATTCTATGGGAAGCAGCTGGGATTTAGCGCAGACATAACTTGTGTTACTCGTTGAATCTTGAAGCGCATCATTGTCCGCAACCAGAAGACTAGTTCCACTACTTCAGTAGGATAAAGAAAGAAAGAAAAAGTTTATTTGCAAAAAAAAATAGCGACGTAATTACATTCCATATATATTGTTTTACACAGATTACATATTATGAAAAATTCTACGCCGCATTTTCAGCAAACAAGGTTTGCACTCAGCATGTTGCTGTGCCGGAATTATATCCGACACAACGCTGATTTTCAGTGCAAACCTTCCTTTTGGCGTAGGACGAAAACGATACTGTAACGATACTGTATTTATTTTCCAAATCTATATTATACGCGAACGGGAGGCATGAAATTTCGCACACTTATATATATATATATATAGAGATAGGAGCGCAACATGATATTGTTTTTTAAAGTTATGCGTAAAATACACTAAATAAAAATTAAAAATTACACACACTACCATACATATATTACATGCTTATATATGTTTTGTTTATGGTTCAAGTCAAATTAACAGTGTAGCCCTGGCGAAATCTGTAATTGTAGAAATATAAGTCTTTGACATTGATAATTATTGACATATAAATAGTATATCACTGATTAATGCTCACAATTGTCAACAATCCACTCGGATAGAAGGAGTTCTCAAGAAGACATAAGACATAATCTACTTTTTTGGCCAGAGGAAATCCGTTTAAGGACTAAATCGCGATAGGCACAGAAGCCTGGGAGGATTTTCGCGATCCGTGTGAGTCTGGGATTTGTCAGATCGGGGGTGGCACTAGCGTGCCCAGTCAGAACTGGTGTCACGCTATTGCCACTCCCCAGTTAGGGATACCCACTAAAACCCCGGGTGTTTCGTCCTGCGCTTTATGCCAGGGCTACGGGTAATTGGGCTTCCCGTTTCCGCGTGCACTGGCAGGCGAGGGCCACCCTCACGAGGCCTCTTCTAATGCCAGGGGACTAGGCCCCCGGCCACAATTAGGTCTTTTCCAAGCGTAGGGCGGTCTGTAACGCACCCTACGGGAAGAGAGATGAGCGCGCGCGGAACACTCGCGCTCTCATCTCGACGGCATGTGCGGGTGAGTGAGAACCCCTATACCCCTAGGGGCCCCACCCGCGCCGCCCGCTTACGGTGGCCGAAGGTCTAGGTCCGACCTCCGGCGTCGGCGCGTCCTCCTTTGTCGGGAGCGGAGCAAAGACGTGCGCTCACGCTCCCGTTCCGCCTCCTCCTTCGCAAACATGACTTGCTTGCAGAAGGAGGAGACGGCGTCCCATCCAGTGCGGCTCCCGACCATGGTGCGTACCACGGCCGGGAGCGAAAGGTCTAGTCCGGTGAAGGCGACGAGGTTTCGGCGCTGCTCCGTCCACGCAGGACATTCCTGGAGTGTATGCAGCGCCGTATCCTCGTCGCCTGTGTCGCAATGATGGCACCCTGACGTAGCCTCGCGGCCAAGGCGATACAGGTACCTCCCGAAGCAGCCATGCCCCGAGAGGACCTGCGTCAGCCGGAACGTCAGGGTGCCGTAGTCCCTCTCAATCCAATTTCGCAGGATGGGCCTCACCGCCTCTATGGTGGCGGGGCCCGCGCTGGGGCGTCTGAGGCGATCTTCCCAAATTCCCACGGCGACCTGGCAGAGCTCCGACCTGCAAGCCTCGATTTCGCGACGCACGGGTTTGGTGCCCCTGGCCAGGGCTTCTTTGCGCCATACATAAAGTGACGCCAGTACCCTGGCCTCCAGGTCCCATGGGATGGATCCGGCGAGTAGCGAGGCCGCTTCGAAGGACACCGTACGGTATCCTCTTATCGCTCTGACGGCCATTATGCCCTCGGCTTGACGCAAAAGCGGTGCAGTTTTGGCCGTCAGGCGGTCTGCCCATACAGGGGCCCCGTAGAGGGCCATCGACCGTACGATGCCTTCGAAGTGCTTTCGGCACGTGGCGTTTGGCCCCCCGACGTTGGGGAGCAAGCGCGACAGCGCACCCGCTGCCACTTTGAGTCTGGGGAGCAGCTGCCGGAAGTGTGCCGAAAAATCCCACCGGCCATCGAGGACCAATCCCAGATGTTTCATGGTCTCCCCGATGCGTTTCCGAGGACCGTGGAAAAACACGGCCTCGGTCTTCTGAAGCGCCACCTCCAGTCCAAGACGCGGGATCCTGCCTACTACAGGCGTGCACGCCTGTATTATGTTAAAATTTTGTGAAAGAAATATCGCTGCTAAATAGTAGTGCGTGCACAACCTTATATAGATTACTTTTTATTTTACACCATTACAAAGTAATTCAAATTATTATTAGGTAACTGTTTATATATTTTTTTAATTTCATGCTACATTCAGGCCGCCTTTCTATAGGTAACTACTCACTAATCCTCGTTTATAACTTAGCATTGACAGAAAATTCTTCTTTTATGAAGTTTACCTAAGACAATTTTAACCAGTCTGACACATGAATGAATATTAAGATATACCTAGATCCCGGCTGTCAGTAGTATTTAAAGATACCTTAATAATTTTAAACCTTTAATCCAATCATAATAATACCTTAAATAATTCTAGTCGTGATAGGATGAATGTTTTGCGCGCATCATTGTCCGCAACCAGGTCTTTAAATCTCATGTCGTCCTAATTTTCTTTCTGTTTCAAGTGCCTTGTTGAAAATAATTTTGAGCGACACAGAACCATTGCAGCCTAACATGTGGTTGCGGACAATGATGGTCTCAGGAGATTGGCTCGATAGTTTAGTGAGCAACGCAGAGGAATCTCATTCTAATGATGTTAGTTTAAATCTTGGCCTGGAGCACGTACCGGTTGGGCAATTTTCCTTAGCTAATATGCATGCTTTTACGATTACCACGTGCTGATAGCACAGAAAAATATAGTGAACGAACTTGCACATCGAGATAATTCATCTGACAGGATATACCGTGCAATCCTCTACACTTTAGGACAACCCAGCAGTAGTCCACGTACAGAGGGCTGTTACTATTATAACAGGTCGTTTATGAAGTTATTAAACAATTTTGCGACGATATTTATGCATACTACCGCCGGCAAAGCAAACCATAGAAAGTACAGTTAAAATAACCAAAAATACTCACACGAATGTATCGCGTAAACGTAGATGCTTAGAAGATTACTGTTTCTATGATATTATGTCACTTAACAACACAGAAACACTGCTAATTAATACTTTTAAACACTGTATAGTTTACAAGCACAAGTTTTTACTGTTATTTTGAGTTTTTCAATTGTTATTTTGGTATTGAACGCAAGGTTTGGGTTGACGAGCGGCGAATAACACTCCCTCATACATGTGCTTCGCGCGACACCGCGCGGCGGACTGATGGAATCACCGTTCACCGAAGCGAAAAGGAAACGTCACCAGCGATGCAGTACGCTCGATCTCCCACTGAGGCATTGAGTATGTTCAAAAATTAGGTTGGATCTATTTTTATTGAATTATCTAATATAGAGATATAACAACCTAATAAAGGGCAGTCTGCACATCTGTATTGTATTGAAAATGCTGTAAAGTCATACACACAGATCATTTGAGACTATGGCCGAATGCGTCTTATTTAAAGCATCAAAAAATAACACCGTTAACGAATAGTCACATTAATGTAATACATACGTTATCTGACAATAATTAACGTAATTATCAATGTCACCTCTCAAATAACACATATACACAACACCTAATGGTAATTATTTTCGTATTCTACGCACGTTGAACTTATGCGTTCCAATGCCATAATTAAGTATAAGTAAGACCACTCCAGGACTAGATACAGAAGGCCTCAGGCTCAGCCCAGGGCTCTTCAAACCTGTAGTAAGCTATAGTTTTAAACACGGTGCAGAATTAATCCTGCAGTACGCGCGCTTCTATGAAGCCCCTTATTACCTAATTTTGTATGAAAACTTTTATACGATAAAGGGAATATGGCACAGTCACGTTTTATCAAGCCATAAGCGCTAATAACATAGTTTAAATCTGTAGACAGGCACATACAGTTAGTTAGTTTCCAAGATAAACAAACTAAACATAAATGTTATATGTAATAGTTACGGCGAATTATGAGTCCGACCCCAGTAACAACAAAACCAGCGAATATTGAAAACTCTAAAAAAATTTACCCTGCAGTTCCATGAGCCCCGCTGTCAACACACACCACTAAAGATAAATACCTTCAATAATTTTTCTTAGTTATAAACAGCAGTAGCTTCCTTTTATACTTAAACCTTCTAACAATTCTAAGTATTACGCACACTAACGTTACAAGCCCTGTATTTAGTTTACAGCAATATTCTACAATAAATAATTAATCAACAATAAACATTAAGTTTATGGAGTCTCTACACTTCCAGATTGTGACTTTTCATTCTGGTGAACAAAATATGTTGAACTATATATATAAAATGTTGTTTCATTAAAAATACCAAATAATCATACATAATGTAACCTAAGTGTAATCAAAATATTACATAAGTATTTTTGTGCATTCAAAAGTTTATATAAAACTAGCTGTCACAGCTGACGTCGTCCTGCCCGGAAAAGCTTCGATCGATTTGCCGACAGCAGCGCCACCTACCGGGTCCAATTGTAAACCAACTCAGAAACCTTCTCTGGCTCATGCAAAACAACTTTGCTAAAGATCATCACATGATATTTTGTATAGTTTACGAATCTATAATGGACATACAGACAAACATTCGTTTTTACATATAAAGATAAAATTTAATTTTGGCTCCACACGCATTTCGGAATGAGCCAGATGCATTTGTTTCCTTTGCAGTGAGTGCATCATGTATTAATAATGTTCGAGCATAGATCAAACTATACAGATACTAGCCATACTATAAATTATATAATATAATTTATTAAAGCTGATATTAAACGGATCAACTAAATTTATTCAATTTGGTTGAAAGGCGTATAATTGAAGGACACGGTGAGATTAAATAACCTTGAAGACCTCAAATTTAAGTTTACACGGATCACTTTGGTTGCTTCATCCAAGTTGATCCGTCTAATAATAATAATAATTCATTTATTTCAGAAATTATTTCCATATTATACAGTTTTATATTAATAAAAATTTAATTTAACAATTTTAAAAACATCAAATTAGTTACAATGATTATTACTAATTGCTATTAATTAATGAAATAAATACTAGGGCATTACACCCGCGTCACAATTATAACTACAAATGTTCCTACTCCACGGCACGAAAGGGACATGTACACCAAATTATTCCAATTATGGTCTATTTTGGACTCCACCACTGGGCCGCGAGGCGGCAGACAAACAAACAAACTCACTCACAAATTTAACTGGGTGTGCAGTTGCACCCAATTACGTAGCAATGGCGAGTCCCATCGATCTACAAAAAGACTGAGCATGCTGTTGGGGCTGCCGCGGACGCGGGCCAGTAGGGATGCGCACCTCTTTCTAATGATGGCCGCAAAACCATCGATTCGCGCTTCTGCGAACATCCCCGACGCACTACACCGCCACGGCATAATAATATTGGCTTAGTTTTGTTTTGCGCCTTTTGGAGTCGAGACCCTGGGACCATGGGGGCTGAGGCGCACGGCCTCTGTGGTTGAACGGGCTAAGCCTTTACCGGCCTTACCTCACTGCAACACAGAGGCTCCGGATTCGATAGTATAGTAAATTTCGGAAACGTATTTTCTCCGTTATTTACTATGGTCTGGGTGTCCGGGATCGGCCCCCGAGTAGTCCGTTGTCTAGTGCCCATAACACAAGCGTTACTTGCTTAATTTGGCGATATACAATATGTGTGTTTATCTGCCGATTATTATTATTATGTTTGTATGTCTTTTAAGACCACGGGCCATAAAATGGCCCGGACATTTGGAAGGCTAGCGTGGGGCCATGGGAAGGCCAACACGTAGATGCCCTGTGACAAATTTAATTTAAATGTGGCGTGACACTGACCGGCGATTATCCGTGTCTACACCATATACTAACGCACCCGAAGACAAGCCCTTGGTTATTCGCCACTCCCTGCATGGCCCCTAAAAATGCCATAGAAGGCAGGGGCAAAATGGGTGTGAGTGGCTAAGGGGTGTAGAGAGGTAGTCTGCAGGTTCACCGTTGCTACTTCTGACGTGATGTTATTTACCACTTCCACCCCTGGAGCTTAACTCTTAGCTCTAGCCATCTCCACTCCGTGCTGGCTGGTGAAAGCAAGCACGGAGGTGGGGGCCTTGGCTTGGCCCCCTGAGTCAGGTACGTGGTGTCGCTACTCACCTACGGCTTCGCCACAAAGCCCCCCTGCGGGACCACGTATTATTATTTATCACCACAACGAAAGGCGTTTAAGACTAAGGCCTCGAACCCTGTCTTGAAAACTAAACTTAACCAAAAAGACTGGAAAGCCTTGCCATATGGCTGGTTCCTTATCACACTATCTATGGCCAGACTATGTTATGTATAAATTGCATACCCCACCTAACGTCAGCCGATCACCTTGCAAGGAGAACGGCGAATAATCATTCCGACATTAGATTAATGTTAAATAATAAACAGCTGACCGGATCAAGGATACTCGTAGGCTGTGGAATATTCCAGAAAGTGCTTGAATCGGAATGAACAAAAGACGCGCATTAAGTATTTGGCAGGAACTAAGAGCATACATTTATCATGATACGTAAGTATATGAAACAACTGTTCGTACTAGATTTTTTTATTATACATGTGTTTTTTTTTCATAAATTTTGTAATATTGACCTGTTTCGTTACTCTAAGCTTGTATTCAAAAGTTTAATCCTTTCACACTTTGATGATTTCATGTGGATAGATTATACTCTACCGGAAAATATTGCGTTAAATGGAAAGCAGTATGTTACGGTTCACAATATTTCGACGGTTTACAATCTCGCGAGATAGATTATAATTTAATGGTATTTACATTTCGATGGTCACATTTAAATCCCATTCGTCTTTTTAAAGCGCGCATGTGCCGAAATGATCGCATAACGCAAAAACACATTAGTCTGATAGCGCTCATACTACAGCTTCGGAATAAGCCGTGTACGCGGTTCTGCTCTTTGAAACGTGATGTAAAGCGTTTGCCAGGTGGTAGGGCATTTGCCCGACTGGATGGCTACCCCCTGGTCTTAAGTATATCGCCATAACAACCTTGATTGTGTTCCGGCATTAGTAATCAGGTTTCAGTCTCCCTTAAGAGAGCATCAGCGCATTTGTAGCGCCTTTAGTGTTGCAAATGTCCATAGGCGATGGTAAGCGCTAGCATCAAGTGGGCCGTCTGCATGTTATCTGAATTCCTACAAAAAAACTTGAGAGGTGTCAAGGGCCACGCGGATGGAACGTATTTCCTTTCGAATAATTAGTGAAGGAGTTGTAATATTTTTTTTAAGTTATAAAAATAATCGTCGCGACACCATACTGTTCAATGCGAAATAGAAAGACGAAACGAAAATAACTGGCTTGCTTTCTATGAGAGAGAGAGAGAGAGACAGACAGAGAAACACGCGCACGCCGCGCGGCTTGCAACTATAGCAAAAAGTGTCGTTACAATTTTTGGTCTTAATTTATTCCGTCTAGCCCCCTTTCGCAACGCGCGATAAGGAACTTCGTCCCAAAAATGAAACGCAAGTGTAAGTTCGTATGTTAAACGACTGTATACGCACAAAAACAAATGCTAGTTTGAAAGCGCTCTTAAGTGCAAGTTTCGCAGGAACGAAGTAAAGACCACAGCTAGTATGGACATAAAATATTAATGTTATTTTAGAATTATTTATGATTGCATTTTATTGCTTACCCGTGTTGACAGCCCGCATATTTATAGGATTTTATGATGCCTACATTGCCTTTAATATCTTGAATATTAATATAAGGATACTAGCGGTTTCGCGGCTTCGCTTGCTAGTCTCTGACACGTATCTAATGAATACTCTATAACTTTTAATATTAGAATTGCGAATTTAAACTTTTTTGTTTTTACGTTACAGCTAAACTACTCAACCAATCATCGTGATTTAGTTATTTAATTGTAGTCAATTGATTTCAAGCCGTGGTAAGTTTGTGGTTAGCGCATGCATCCCAATCACAATGCGCGGGTTTGAATCTTGACCATAAAATTATGCAACGCTTAATCTACCTGGGGCGTCCAGATACTTCCCCTGTATTGGGCCACCTCTTCATATTCAAGCCGGAAACGGGCGGCTGTTTCTTCCGCCTCCCGGCATGCTCTGCACAGGGGCTGTCGGTGACACCTATATTGAAAGATGTCTGATAGAATCGCCATGTCCAGTAGCTGCACTAATTACTAGTCTCACCGGGACAGTCTGAGCCTTAAGATATTCCTGGAGAAACGCAGGTTTCTCGAGGCACGCCATACCTGCACGGATAACGGGCTGTTATTAGTATTACGATTAACAAAGTCTATATAAACGCGAGTGAAGCTGCTGATAAAAATCAGTTACTTATGAACATGAGTCACGTTGAACATTAAACAAATAAACCAAAAATACACCACAACCCTGTCCACCCACGCTGCAAAAACATCAATGCAAGCTGACACGATCGTATGACGACCAAGGTCACAGTCGTCTACCCACATTCACTTTTTGAACTGATTTAGGGGCCCGTATAGATTAACAAAATCCTTATTTATTTGTATATAGTACCCGTGACTTCATCCGTGTGGATTCTTTTTGGCGGAACCCTAATATTAACTTTTTTTTTGTTCTAAATAATTTTTTTTTTCTTTCTTTATAATTTTAAACGTTCCTCCTTATAACATCAGCTATCTGAAAGTGAAAGTCCCGTCAAAATAGCTCCAACCATTTCAAAGAATTGCCGAAATATCCAGATAGACAAAGAGACTAAAATGATAAAAAATCCATTTTTCATGGAATCTCTTCTGCCGAATTATTCGTATGATTTTTACATATTTTCATTTTGACATTAGAAACAGACACTTCAATTTTATTTATCTGTATAGGCCATCGGACATTTGATAGATATTTTTTCAGAGTGGTAACACTGAAATCTCTCGTTAAAGAGAACGCGTTACAATTGCTAAAAAGCGCTAGTCTGAGATGTATTTTGAAGTAAACTTCTAAACATACAATAAGATTATAAGAACACAAGCTGTAAATTACATTATTAAAAATGCTTGTATTTTCGCGTCAATCAAGAAGTACCTTTTGTCTAATGAGAGGTGCCAACATTGGGGCCGTCTCCCAGACGACTATGTTTTATCAGTCGCGGCTGTGGGCCATGACTTACAGTGTCGTATGATAGTTTGATTAACGCTTAACAGTTACCACAATTCCACTGATTCTTTGAGAAAGAATTGTATATGTATGTACATATAACTTAGTTATACTATAAATGACATTCAGTAAATACTCTCCAGTAAAATTTATTAAGCAAAAGACATGCATCGCCTATGGACATTCGCAACACTAAAGCTGCTACAAATGCGCTGCTGCTCTCTTAAGGGAGACTGGAACCTGGCCACTAATGCTGGAACACAGCTCAAGGTTGTTCTGGCGGCATACCTTGACAAGGGATGGTAGCCATCTAGACAGACAATTTACAGCCGTTAGCCAGCCGCAGAGAATTGTATCATTGCTTTGTTCCTGCACGGATAGTAACATGGAGATAACTAGTCTGTGGAACCCACTAATCCGGGAAAATTATAGGCAGTCTAATTTTATATTTATTCATGCAGAACCTTCTTAGTAATTTACATTTGCACTGCTTTAGGTATAATATTTTTTCCATACATTTTCTTGAGAATATACTTCCTTAAGAGTCTTAATAACTTTACATATATGTAATATGTTAATTACAAGAATGGTATCGTTAAGTGACATTGAGATCACTTGAAGGATATTTCAAATTTAATTACGTGACACTTACGGATTTTGTCCCTCTCATGGGACATATTGTTTAAAATCTACGATACACATTTTCTTGTTTGAAATGAAACTTTTGTATAAACGGAGATCCCCGTAGGATTTTTGTGTCACGAAAAAGTGTTACGGCCGCGTGGTGGAGCGGCATAAAGTTAGACTAGACGTGGTGAGAGGCGGCATAATTTTAGAGTATATGGTTTTTTGGTTCCGGGTCGAATTCAGTTTTTTTGATTTGATAAAATATGTTTAAATAAAAAAATGCGTGCATTGTACCTACACCTAACGAAATCATAATTTGCAGTAAATCTGCGAAAAATCGAAATGTGTACTGGGACACATAGTAGAAGAGAAACTTCAGTGGTCAAGTGGAAAAACGAATCGCAACGGACCAGTGGAAAAACCAAAGGCAAAATGAATCGCAACAAAATTTTAACTTGAAGTATTATGGGCAGGTTTTCAAAGTTTTCCACCCCACGCTACATTCCCTATAGTGAGAGGCTCGAGCCCAGCAGTGGGATGTTTATGATCTGCTACTACTAGTTACACATGGCTAGAACATAACGGTTCCATTTTTCCAAAATTCCGACGTAATCCTAATAAATAAAAATTTAACACTGTTTTATGCAAACATCCATTAAATCACTCTGCGCCCGGCGTTAAACTTAATTAATTAATACATATATAATACACTGAAATGTAAGATTAAATCTACTTTAGTGGAGTCCATTAAAGGCTTAGTACATCAGCACTACGTAGCGAGATCTCAATGTCGTATTAAGCGAATGCATTGAAATAACTGCACCTGATTTATGTAGGTACTTCAGTGCGTATGGCCCAAGGTATAAAAGCATGCGTTTTTAACATTTGAAGACATGAGTGGATGAAGGTGAGAAGTCGCATAATTCCAATTCTGAGTAAATCGAGATAAAAGTTTTACTTTGATTTTAAACTGAACTGAACTTAACACCTTTTTCAACTCTTTATTTTTTTAAATATGCCTTATATCTATGGTCTAAGGGCTGTAATCATGGTAGTATTGGTATCGACTTATAACCTTCATCTACACAAAAAAATGGAAAAAACCGAATATGCGACATATCACCTTCATCTACTCACGTCTTCATTTCTTTATCGGTTTTGGCAACAACGGAACCCGCATTTTTGTCATGTCCATGTCTGTCTTTGCAGACACTAATCTATTCAAATAAATAAAATTGAAGTGTCTGTTTGTAATGTCAAAATAACAGCTTTTTATTAAATGCATATGAAAGTAGACATATAGGGTACTTAAATTAAAAAATGTTCCGGCTAATCTCTGTAACGGCAGGACCGATTTTAACGGAACTTTGGCAGACAGCTGATGTTAAAAGGATTAGGTTACTTTTAAAATTAGGGAACGAAAACAAAATCCTATGCGGACGAATTCGCAAGCACGTCGGTATATATATTAATCAAAGACAGGAAGTGTAATATAACTAGCGCTTTTTAATGGTGCAGTAAAACCATCAAAGAAATAATAGTCAACGGTAATCGCAATACATTTTGCTGAGGGTTGAAAATTTATATCCAGTCGTGTGGATAATAGTTGATCAGATTGTGAAAAAGATAACGACGTTCAGTAATGACTTACTAAAGTCAATAGGGGCCGCTTGCATAATGATCGCTTTTAAATAAAATTAGTAAATCATATTAAACTGCCTAAATACCTTTTACACAAAACGTATTGACAGTTCTTTAAACATATATAGCGGCAAATTTTGCGCTGTGCAAGACGTTAATTGTGTTAAGGGTGTTATATACGTTTTGTGTTTCTCATATTAATTTAAGCAACCTTGTGCAAGCGGCCCTAAGTAGTGTAATATAGCCTTCAAAGTCATAAAAAATAGTTTTCCAACTATAAATTGGAATATTCTGTGAAAAAAATAAGTTTATAGTGAGAAAACCTGGTAGATATATATTTACAGATATTTTTAAGAACACTTGTTTTATGTTCGTAAACCTAGTTAGTAAGATATAATATCGATCATTAATTTATTTCGCCCTTCCTAAAATCTTCTGCAAACCACCTAACTTGGTCCATCCCAACATTCCTTAGTTTTAAATGCTTTTATAAATCACATCTTAACAAAGTCGAGTCCATTAAAGGCTAAATCCTTCAGTCTCGCTTATGCCAGTTCTTACAGTCATATTACGCTCAGATGACTAATTGGGTCTAATTTATGCAGATCATGAAATATGGTCTAATTTAAGAGCTTTAGCGAATGATAATCAGTTACGATTTAACTCTGATTCTGAATTTAGTTGATTCTTGATGAATCGACCAAAGTGATCAATGTAGACATACACTTAAGTCATTCAATGGCATTGAATACCTTCGTGCTTTTTCAGATCTAATTTTTAAGGAAACCGATAGTATACCAATCTCGCTTATTTTGGTCGCTTGGTGAATTTCATACATTGTTTCTCTCAGGTGGCTTGGCAGATTTGACACATCGATTATTTTGATGTGCAGGTTTTATCACGACATTTTCCTTCCAGTCAGCACGTGGTAATTGTAATAATATGCACATTAGGTCACAAAACTTCCTAAGTCTTGCATGTTTTTTAGCCAAGAGTGGAAAACGAGTCATTTGAGTCACAAACTAGGCTATCGCAGCTTTTCCACTATCTATCAGACATCAAAAGAACAAGAAGATTCTCAATACGTAGTATAAATATTTATTTTTATGTATATTCAGCCATAACTTTTTTATTCCTGAACCGATTTTATAGATTCTTCTTACATTGTATTCAATAAAACCTCATTATGGCTCCATATAAATTGTGTTGCAATTTAATTTTGGGTTCCGACATATAGCAGAAAATTCATTAAAATCAGCTATTTTATTTCTGAACAGATCTTGAACATGATTTTTGAGTTGGTTTTAGTACTATCCTAATAATTTCATATAGATTTAATTGTTATTGGATAACGTATACTTCCAGGCAACAGGGGTTGCCTGGAAGAGATCGCTTTAAGCGATAAGGCCGCCCCTGGTTCAGCATTTATTGTATCTAGTTTTTAAGAACGTAGTTTTAATTTTCGTGAACAATAAAGTGTTTTCATTCATTCATTCATTCATTCATTCATATACTTAAAAATTAAAAATATTTTTATTTAGCCAACAAAAATATTCTAGAAAAAAACCTACTTCAAGAGTGTCTTGTTTCAGCAAGTTCTACTAGGCTTCGATGTTATTTCTAGATGTTGTTAAAACGTTTACGAGTATATATGCGTTTTAGCAACTTGAAGTCGGTTCCTTTTTACGCTAGAATATTTTTATAAAAGGAGAAGGAAGTCTTTCTTAACTTAAACCCCATACAAAAGTAAACTTTATACTAGGTTAAGCATCTTGCTGTCATCAGTACAGAACTTACGCATTCGACGAAACTCGTATGTTGCACAATATATTACGTGTTTTCAGCATGTCTGAGGTATTTCAGGAATCCATAGGCAAAGTTCATTTAATATAAACAAAATGGCATTTCCTTGTAACGAAGAAACCACTATAGTTTATGTTCGTTCAGTGAGTGTTAGTAATGTTTTCGTTTTTCTTAAATAATTTTTTTTGCGAATTTGGCAAATTAACGGACTATTTATCTAAAGCCGCGGCCATATATTGGATCCAATTTTGCGTCCAAGCTTGGCTCTAATTTTAAATGGCGAATATTGAACCAAACTTTTGCACCACACATAGGCTTTAATACCAACTTTGTGCCCAAATATTGGAAATAGACAAGCGGATTGATAGACAACCATAATAGACAACCTATCCCAATTGCGGACGCAGAGTGAAAGCCTATGGACTATCATTTTGGTACATGTTTATTATTTGCATCGTACATACTATGGTTGTCTGAAAAATGTCCGACCTCAACATGAAAATTGCAGCTGTTGACAGTTACTCACCAAAGTTTCAGCCATTTTGGACGCGCAGTTGTTATGTAACAGTCGTTTGAGTGAGTTGATGTGAGTGTTATTATGAAAATGGATAAAATCTAGTATCGAGCTGTCATTAAATATTTGTAGAGAAAAACGCCGAGTACTATTTGGTTACAGAGATGAGAGCATCGCTGGGAGAAGTTTGTAGAGTTACAAGGAGACTATGTTGAAAAAAAAAATTGAAAAAATATCTTGTACCTTTGTTAGACCGGAAACTTTTCAGACCACCCACGTACAATAATTATTAGGTATATAAAAGCAAGAAACACGTAGAAACAGTTTCCGAAATGACGAAAGACAACGTGTGGCGCGCGCGCGGCTTTCTGTCCAAGGTTTGATTTGATTTGAATTTGAGTCCCTATTGCAAAAACAAGGCAGCTACTTAGCTATCCGGTGCATTAATTTTAAGTAGCGGGTGGGCGTAGTGGTATATTTTCTGCAACTCCTAGGGTCTGGAGTTCTTATTATATATTTTTGGTAAACATAACCTCACCTATTTTTTCTCTAACATTATTATGATGGACGGTGAAATTTCGCGACCAGCGATGAGAACAGTGATTTAGGTAAGGTTAGGTTTGTTTCAGACCAAAGAGCACGAGCCGAGCGAGCGTGCCGCGGCAGCGGCCGGCGAGTGCCAGAACCGTCGGTCACCATTTACTATTTATTTTATACACACGATTTGCAATTTCGTCTTTATTGGCGGCTATTTTGAATATTTTCATTTTACTCTTTTAGTGTATGTGGATGTGTTCTGTTCTTTTTTTTTACTATATTCACTGTTTTTCGGTTTTTCTTCTGTTGATTACTGGCTTTCTTTTTGACTTCAAAAGGATTGTTCAACTTTGAAAGTGCAATATTAGTGAGGTTATATTTATAAAAAAAACTGAAGATCTCTGGACCATTGGGATTGCAGTATGCCTACCCTTCCCCGTTCCACCACCCGCTACTTAAAATTCGTGCACCGGACAACTATAGACTTACCAAAAACAATGCAACACTATAGTTAAAGAAATATATTTATTTTAGCCACAGGTATCTAATTATCATGATCCAAAACAATAAAACAAGCAGGATCATACAAATCATAACTACACCCATTAGAACTGCTTCAAACAACATTCCTGTCTGTTGTTAGACATTAATGTCTCCACCTGCGAGTTGAAATAATGTCTTGATTGCTATTTTAAACAAGATATGTATGCCTGAGTATATGCAGATTGTTTGCTTTGTTATTTAAAACCTTGTTTCGGCGTTTAATTAGATTTACGTTGATTTTTAGGATATTAGAAAAATGTCAACACCGATGCCTTTTCAAGAAGACTTTTGAAGTGATAACTTCTTATGTGTGTGTTACGGCGCCAGTTTGTTTGGCTTCCCTTTCTCTCACGCAGACGGAAGCGGTAGGCAGGCTCCTCCTCTCTCACTCTGACCCACGCGCCATATACATAAAATTTAAGTAATAACCGAAGCTTTTTTATTTTAGTGTTACTACTCAATGAAAATATAAATTGCACAACCTTTTAGTGTTGCCATTTGAATAAGGGCTAAGTGCAATCTTATGCCTAATCTGTGTATGCGACACCTTGTCGTATACACAGATTAGGGTGAATTTTGTTGTTTTTTATTTATTCAGCTATTGGTCAGGTTGCCTAGACTCTTAGACCATTAATGTATGGTATATGTTTTTATGAAAATACTGGAATTGGGTGAAACTCTCGTATCCGCAACCAGGTTAAGGCTTATAGCAAAACCAACGTGCTTGAGGAGTTTCCGGTACTAATTCTTCGGGCGATAGCGGAGATTTTATAAAACCGGCGTTTTTCAGATCCATTATTATTTTATTATGAATAATATAAACTGAAATCTATAATTTTAGTTTATATTATTCACAATTTCTTTTACATACATACATACATACATAACTTCACGCCAGGTCCCTTGCGGGGTAGGCACGAACAACAGAGTGCCATACAGGCTTATTCTTACATACCTCACGTGCTTCTTTTAATGAACAATAAAGTGCCATCTATTGATGTGTGTATTTAATTTCTAAATTAACATTTTTTTCCATGCTATGAAAAACATATTAAACACCTGAAATTTCATTTTGTATCCGATTTTATGATAATTGCTTAACAGCTATAAAACACCGCGGACGTACCTACATGTTTAATAAGATGAAAATAATTTGCATTTTAATATTGTGCGGTAAGTTTTTTATGATGTTTTTTAAATGCTCGAATAGACCAGACAAGCTGAATGCCGACGGCTGACGGCCCACCTGATGGAAAGTGGTTACCGTCTCCTGTAGACGTATGCAACATTAGGGGCGAAGCCATCAAGGGAACTGGAAAGTAGTCACTGACGGCTGGAACACAACGCTAGGTTGCTATAGCGGCTTACTCTAGACCAGGGATGGTCATCAAGACGGGCAAATAGCTTCCCACCTCGATGTGGGTTGTTTTGTTGCCTTTTACTATAGGCTACCCGGCCACAGGAATTAGTGTTCTTTTTCCGTTCCTGTACGGATCAAAGTAATTTTGGTATTTAAAACTATACTTTTTTTTCCATAGCACAATTATGCCTCACCTTCGATATAGAATTGGAAGGCGTTATTCGAATGGGTGATGAGTTTTTGGAAAACCTTAACAAAGACGTTCAAGAATATCACAGTATACAAAAAGAAATGAAAGATAAAAATAAAAGCGTTGATTATCGAAAATCTGATAAAATTAGAGAACCAGCTCTGCCCGTTATTAACAAAGATAAATTCTACGCTGTTGCAATTTATCTTCAGCAAAATGGATATGAAAGATTAAAAGCACTAGACAAAACTATTAATGATAAATTAGGCATAAAAGCGAATCTGAATTCGTATAGTGAAAAAGCATCAAGAAAATTAAATGCAGAGATTTTTAATTATGTAAATGAAACTTTACAAAGAAATCTTACAAATGTGATAGATCGAGAATTTATGGTTATTGATCTCATTGAAACATCGAATAAACTACTACATATTGCACTTAAGGATATGCTTGCTGTAATAACCAGTTCATATAAAGTTAGATACGTAAAAAAAATGAAACAAGTATCGGACAAGATGCACAAGGATGTTGTAACTGAAAAGAAAGACAACTTTTGGTACATATGTAACAAATTTTCTATATGCCGACCTTACCCTGCTTTTTCTGATTTCTTTGGTGATTTAATGGTTGTAATAATAAATACAAACCTCACAGACTTCAAACAACTTTTTACAACTGTAAACAAAGTACTCGAAGCTAAATATGCTTTTATTGAAAATATGATACATGAATCTATTTACAAAGAAGTTGTCGATAAAATGAACACATTGGTAAATGAACCTGTAAACTTGAGAAATTTATTGTTATATCTGAGATCTGTTATTATTAAAAGACACAAATTGATCGATACTGAAGTGAACATTTTTAAAGTAAAAGCAAAGGCTGTTAAAATAATAATAGATATATTTGATCGTGCCTTTGATTCAGATGGTTTGGAAATAGTCGAGCTGAATTTCAACGTGGTAATTAATGGATTAGAAGCGTGGAAGATGAAACAAAGAAGTGATATTCAAAGAATTGTCATACTGTTTGTTAATTATGTACTAGATACGCTAAAAAGTAACCTAACTCCGTACATTTTGGAAGAAATCAAAACACTGACAGAAGTTATTTGGAATGGTAATGCAACAGATCAGGAGATGTATAAACAGTTGTTTACTCAAGGTTCTAAATATGTAACTGGCTTAGAAGCACGCGGTGGTTTTGATTATATTTAGTTAAGTTTATTTTAACATGTTTTTCCTCTCCTTTTGTTATAAAATAGTTTATTTAATAAAACCGAAACGCCTGTTGATATCTTCGCTGCATTTAGTCGTCGCCTTACAAGTTTAGCAGCTTTAGTTAAAATGAATCGTCTTACTTATGCGATGTATGTATTTTTATCTATATGTTTTTTACATAGTAAAAGCAAACTCAACTCACAAATAGTAGTGTATTAGAAAGAAGGTAGACCAATTAAATCAGTTAGATTAATGCTATTTTAATTGAGCTAATTTTTAATGTTATCGTAGTCCATAAAACATTTTGTTTATAAAAGTAAAAAAATAATGAATGCGTACGTATGTAGGAATAAAAGTTCATATGTCAATAAAAATAACTAAAGAAAAACAAAATGAGGGATAAATGGATTGTATTGCATGATGTAATTTTTGATGTGACAACGAAAGTAAGCCAGCGTAGAGGAGAATAAAAGGGAAAGTCATATTTTGTCAACCCCAAGGGATTGGGTGATTGAGATAAGGTGAAAGAAAACAGAAATATTAGTGAAATTGCCTGTCTTTGATTTCAAAATAATTGGTTACGAATTATTCAAACCAGGTAACGTGGCCAGCCTTCTGGGCACCTTACCCAGTGCCGTAAATAGCCTTTTATGCGCCCCATGCGAGCTTTTTTTTTAGATATTATAGGTACCCTACCTAGAGCAATGCTATGTATGTGATAAAATATATTTTTTATATTTTTTTTAAACTAGAACGCTCGTGCGTGGCCAAAAAATTGAGCGCGATGTTTTGTCTAATTTAACAGACGTTTTTAATGATACTGGCATGAAGGTACGTATGTGTTGGAATCGAGCACTAGGGGCGTAGGGGGAACTTATCAGGAGCAAACTGAAAAAATAATAGTCCTGCCATTCTTGCGTCAGAGTCTACGCCCTGTGCCTGGGCACCGGTAGCACCGTTCTATTTACGGCACTGACCTTATCCATAGAAGACGGTGACCTAGGCTCAGTAATATAATTTAACAAAGTTGTATTCTTTCGCTGTATTAATTTATAAAGTCATCCAAATTCATATGATGCTGTTTGAACAATACATGGTGGCACGATATCTTGTCTCTCGTACAACCAATTACGTAACCTAAACAGAAATAAACGTTTGGAAATCTTCATCATATTTGTAACGATGTGAAACAATAGTGTGAAATTAGTCGCATGCGTTTGTCAATTGTAAATTTTTATACAAATTCCCAGACAGATCGGTTTCACTGTGTAGTTTTTTTTATATATAATTGTCTCACTTTTACAACCATTAACACTTTGGAATGTAACTACTAACCTGTCATAATGTAGTTGAACATTTCGTCACAGCGGTAGGCGAAGGAACTTAGCTTATCCAGCTTCGTCTGATATATTTAAAATTCAATATAGCTCAGCCAAATTGTAGGTTCTTTGACTGACGCAAATCAACGGAGTTCTTGTGACAGCTCGAGAAAACATTTTATATATTTTTATATGGTTAAAGCACAGCACAAACAGTCATTCATTATTATTCAATAAATAAAACTAGTTCTCGCCCGAGGTCGAAATTCGACCATAATATTTTTTTTAAATTATTTCGTTATTGCAGGAGTTCAGCAGAGATGCAGACGGCCCACTTAATGGAAAGCGGTTACCATGGCCATTTGCAACACCAAAGATGCAGAATGCGCAGCTGCTCTCTTAAGGGAGACTGGAACCTGGTCACTAATGCCGGAACAGAACTCAAGGTTGTTATGGCGGCATACTTGAGACCAGGGGTGGTAGCCACCCAGTCGGGAAAATACCCTACCCCTGGCTGTGGGTTGTTTGGTCGCCTCTTACGACAGGCGGCCGGGCCGCAGGAAATTGTATTCTTAAATTTAATTTTATTATTATTATTAAATTTAATTCTACTTATCGTCTTGATCGATTTTGGGTGGAATACAATACAAATAATTTAGGTTTTCTTACATTGTATTCAATTGTATGTAATTTTATAATGGGGATTGTTCACAAAAAATGCCCTTCTGATTTTATATTTTTATTACGTAAAATAGGGTATTTTAAGATACTAATTTGAATATTTTTGTGTTTTAAGCGTTAGTTTTTTTATAATTCGATTTTAAAATTATTTCTCCGATGACGTCATAAGGGACAAGCTTACATTGATTTATTTGCCTAGAAAACAAAAATAATAAAAGTACGTTTTGTCTATATTATATAATCATAGTAATCTATGCTACTATTTAAATGTCACTGTCATTATTCATTACGTATCGTGATCATTTTAGTGTTTTTTGTCGCTAGGCTTATAATTTTTCGTGTACAACCATTATTATTTTCTATAGTTATCGTTACCTTTTTAAAGTGGTCTTTAGGGAAAATCCATGTTACAGAACTCAAATCAAATAATGTACAGCTAGAACTTCTTTTACACCTGAAGCAGGCAAACAGGCAGGTGGCTCAACTGATTGGATTTAGTAAGGTCAAATAAAGGTCAAACGTATTTCTTACAAAATACAAGTAAATCGTACGATTTTCGGAATTTTAACTAGATAGAAATAATTAGGGACACTATTCCTCGAAATGGTTTTTCAAAAAGCTAATTGAAAAATGTGAAAAATCCCAATTGTTCAATCAATAGAATAAGAAATATATTATAACGATTTAAATTTTAACTTTGAAAATTATTAAGGTTCCGTTGTCAAAGACTATACTTCTATAATCACAGATTTCGCCAAGGCTGCACTGTTCATTTGGCTTAAAACAAAATAGTACATAATATGTGTGTGCCAACACGTGGTAGTGTGTGTAATGTTTTTTATTAATTTAATGTATTTTTTTACGCATAATTAAGAAAAATATAAGCATTCTGCACTCCTTCTCTATAAAAACTATAAGTGTGCGAAATTTCATACTCCTCCATCTACGCAATTTTCGTAAAAAGGAGTACAAAGTTTTTAATGCGTTTTTGCTTCACGTGTTAATATATAGATGAGTACGTAAGGGGATCTTTGAAGGTTGTACCCGTGACTGAAAAATTGAAAGAAGATTAAGGTGGTATGGACATGTAGCGAGGAGCGATGAAGTTCACGTCACAAAAAGAATGTTAAACTGCAAGATTGATGGGTACAAAGGTAAAGATAGACCAAAAAAGTGGTGCATGGACTGTGTGAAGGTTGGCATGATGATTTATGCTAGAATAAAGGAAGATGGTAGGGAAAAGCATATTAAGTCTACACCAAATAACTGGGGGAAGGTAAAAGAAAAGAAATAATAAATAAAATAGATGGAAGCGATATTAATGACAGCTATAATTATAAGAGAGTTGGTCTGAAAGAGAGTGTCGGGGTGAAGGTAAGGAAAGGAATGCTCCGGTGGTTCGGGCATGTGGAAAGAATGTATGATGGAAGAATGACTAAACAGATATACAATGCAAAAGTGGATGGATGCAGAAGTCGCGGAAGGCCACGATACACCTTCCATGATCAAATTTAACGTGTATTAGCAGAAGGTGACATCAGGAGCCTTAAGAACAGACGAGCGTGCATGACTAGAGCTATGAATGTCAAAGAAGCAAGTGAGGTGTGTAAGAATAAGCCTGTATGGCGCTCTGTTGTTCGTGCCTACCCCGCAATCCCTTGCGGGGTAGGCACTTCACGCCAGGTCCCCCTGGCCTGAAGTTATGTATGTATGTATAATTCTAATCAAACTATGTTCGGAACAAAGTTCTTTATCGCATATTACTCGGCGGATGGGAGTTAGACAAAAAAGTGTTAAACTGAAATGAAAAGTGCTGACCGCTGTATATTCTTACTATATGAGATAACATTTATATGATAAATATATCATAGTATAATAAGGCCCTTAATCAGTGTGTTCGAGGTCTTAGACTTTAATTCCATTCCATAAACCACATGAGTAAATAAACGTAACAGAGTTAAAGCTTCTTAACAACGTGCAAAATTGTTACCTATTCTTGTAGGGTCGTCACAATAGGTAAAGACAAATGAAACAAAACATTTTGTTAAATAGTTTTATTATTCAGTATGATAGAATAGATACCTACTTTACAAATTACTTATTCTAATCATTATCTTTTTATAATTTTTGTTTTTTTATAATTTATCATTTTATTTAATGGTATGGTAAATTCTGAATCTAACAAAAAAAATTCAAGTAATCTTACGGGAAACACTCACATGGCATATCAAATTGACAATCTTTAATACTAATAATATTTACTTAATAAAATACCACGTTTTAACATTCAAACATGCAGCTAACAAAACAACGTGCGTCGCACGCATCGCGCTGCCGCCCCTGTGTTTGTCCACTGGCTATGCCGGCGTAAACTGGTTTTCACCTGTCTCGCCGCGTACGCGACAAGCGGCCAGTGGTCACGCCGCACACATGCCCCGCGTGCTTGTAGTAGTGCAACCGATTAGCGCCGTTGTATGAAACTTAAACTCTGGTCCGTTTATTTACTCATGTGTTATAAACTCCACGAAAGGCACGTGCCCGGTGCCACTAACAATAGCTATTTTATTGTACCCAATCAAGTTAACTGAACGGATAACAGCTCGAGTTCACGACAACAATGCGTTGTGGCTTGTCCCCTTGATTGCTAGCAAGTTTACAATCGATTGTTTTTTTTACATTCTACATACACTAGTCCAGGGAAAGTGACGAACTATACTACGCACTATATTTAAGATCTTTTGTTACTAAATCTTTTTTATAGGTATGAAATCGTCGATATTGCAGCGCGAACGGAATTTCTGCTGTCATAATAATATGCTTTAAGATAAATAATAAAACAATATGGACAGTTTACTCGCCAGTGTATTTGTTTAAGTGTGGTAAAACTAGATTTAGTTTAAGAAAATAATTATCTATGATCCGTGCTTCAATGTTGTTACGAGTTCGCGGGACTCGAATTAAAATAAAGAGTTTCTTAGAACTTTACAAACACGTATAACACAAGTGCAAATATAACCGAACACAACAAATCCAAACGTAATGCAGAAGGTCGTAAGACAATAAAACACGCAAAGTCCGTCACTACTAGATTCTATAATGTACACATGTCACGCCTCTCTCTCGCAATCAGGCCGTTTTATACTTCACAAATTCAAATGTGCGCGCCCAGTAACGTCGACACAATTTCATAGAATTTGCTTGTAATTGTATTCCGCAACACTTGACTAATGATGCAGCCTGAAAACGGCTGTAGGCGAATACAATAGAACAATAGGCTGTTCTCCATATTAACTAGAAACGAATGCCAATAAATAAGTGAGAAAAAGAGACGATCATAAAAGGACTACAACTAGTTCAAATGCCGGCAGGTAATAAAATGTGCTTTTACCTGCGTGCGTTCGTGCCTGCGAGAAGCCACTCCATCTTTACAAATATTTGTAATTGAAAACTCGTGAAATATATATTTAGGTTTATGGTAGCGTCAGTATTCTATTTCACTATATATATGGTACTAACTAGTACCATTTTTTTACAATTATTCCGCCGCGACGATATCAAGGAGATATTATGGATTTTTGACGCTATCGCAATGAAATCGTATCTTGAATATATTCGCAACGCTAAGATATTGAAGTGCCAGAATTGATGATCCCAGGACATAAAATAATACAAGCGCAGATTATAATTCTGATGCACCTGTTCCATCTGGGATAATGTTAGTCTTAGTGATAGTTTCACGCAGATGTGGCGATGGTTCTAATGCGTTAATTGTGATGCGACGACATTGTTATTAAGTGTTCATGTCGTTAAAATTGTCATAAAACATTTCAATTCCAATGTGATTTGTTCACTGATTGGTTGGATTTATTATTACGAGTTACGTGACTCGAATTAAAATGCCGTTGGAATTATTATATAATTAATTAGAAATATACAAACACATATAACATAGGTACAAATATAACTGGAAGCAAACAGTACAAACAGTGATGCACGATTCAATAGCACGCGCAAAGTCCGTCGCTATATAGCTTATCGAATGTACCCACGTCTTGCTCGTATCGTAATCGTCGCTTGACTGCCTCACCTCTCCGTTCGGGCATTGTTTTATACTAAAACATACAATATGTTTCGACACAATACTCGACCACGTAACAATAGTTTCTAAGAATCACATCTGGTTAATGACTATCATAAACGATTGCAATACACAATAGGATATTTTTCTAATTACAAATTTTAAACACTAAGCAAACAAACGTCCAAATGCCGAAAGGTTATAAACTGGGTGTGCATTTACTTTTGTCAGCGTGTAACATTATATAATAAAATGCGTGATACTTTTTATGCCGAGAATCTTGCGGGAATTTTCCCGGGAGCAATTTAAAGTTGTTCGTATGCTTTCATTTTTTTGTCGTGGGATTCTCGCGGGAATTCCAAGTCAAGCATGGACGAAGCGCGTGCATATTCCAGTAGATCTAGAAAACCTAACTATAGACTATAATCCTTTTAACTATCCCATCAAATTGATTAATAGGTACCGGCCGAGGAGCACCTGTCCTCACATATTTTAATTAATCCATCGATGGAATTTACGGCCGTAGATATACAAGAAGTTTTACTTGGTACGAAGTGCCCGAACAAGCGCAATCACATCGCCAACTTGTAGTGTAAATCAGCCGGGTTTCATATACAATAATAGTTATTTAGGTGCTTTATTTATTTGAGATAGAAACCCTTTCGGGCGTCCTCAGAACATCCTACCAAAGTTTCATCTCAATCAGATCAATGGTTTAGGAGCGCATCGAAGACAAACATATAAACATTGTTTTTAAGTTATTGCATAGCATTTATCGCGGGCTTTGAGCGCGGCGACCGAATCAAGAAATTCCGTAACCTAACACCTCCCACTCCGCCTACCATGAGCATTCGTTTAACGTGTATGTGTGCGTCCACACTGAATGCGCGGTGACGGCGGCCTGAGGCGGGCGCCGCGAGCGGAGGCGTGCGGTGGCCACAGTGAGCCGCGAACTCTCGTAGCGGTTCGAGGTATGTCAGGTATTGCAATTTATGGACGACGAGCTGCTCCAAAATTGGACGAATACGTAAGCAGCTGTTTGTGAGACAGTATATAGGTGTACCTATCATATCTTTATAATGGCACACTAACCGCATGTGCGCCCCGTAAGTATACATGTAGGTAGATATGTATACATAGGTGATTTGTTTTGTTATCGGTCACTACGCTCAAAAAGTGCAACTTGAATTAATATCAAAGAAAAAACTTGAATTAATTAAAAAAAAACAAATACTGCATAAATAAAACATAAATAAATAATTATAATAACATAAGTTGATAAAAAATGCTATGCAATAGCTTTACCGCGGCAGTCCCCGAGTGCCACAAGGAGTTATTTAATAATAAGAAGATAGTGTTACAAGTGCGGGACTCGAATTAAAAAATGCCGTTGGAATTACTACAGAATTGATTAGAACCAGTAACATACATACACACATAACTTCACGCCAGGTCCCTTGCGGGGTAGGCACGAACAACAGAGTGCCATACAGGCTTATTCTTACATACCTCACTTGCTTCTTTGACATTCATAGCTCTTGTCATGCACGCTCGTCCATTCTTAAGGCTCCTGACATCAGCTCCTCATCATCATCACATAGAACCAATAACACAGGTACAAATATAAATGAACACAATTAGTTCAAACGTAATGCGCGATTCAATAACACGCACAAAGTGCATCACTATATAAGTTATAAAATTAACATAAGTCTCGCCTTGATCGTAGGACTGGCTAGACTGCCCTCATCCCTCCGTCCGGGCATTGTTTTATACTAAACTATACAACATGTCTTGAATTGTGTCTAGCTCGACTGCATAACAATAGTTTCTAAGAATCACACCTGGTTAATGACTATCATGAACGATTAAAATACACAATAGGATGTTTTTCTAACTACAAATTTTTAACACAAAGTAAACAAAAGAAGTCCAATGCCGAAAGGTTATAAACTATAGGTGTGCATTTACTTTTGTCGGCGTGTAATATTAGGAATACTTGTTAATAATTTGATGAAAAAATAATATCATCAAATAATACAGTTAAAAGGACCTGCATTGACGCCGACGATATTCAAAAGAAGATCTTCATATCGAAATCTGTCTGTCTTACCCATTGATGTAACAAATTGCTACATCAATGGTCTTACCTGGATGGTAACGTTCTTTCTGAATAACAAGCTGCGATGCTAATAACAATTGAGAAAACCTTCTCCAGCATCTTGTTTGGAATAATCCCTCTGTTGTCTATTCTTTGGAATAGCTGCGCAGTTATCGGATGCGTTAAGGGAAATGAAGGGATTATTTTAATTATTGCCTTCCAATTGATAGATTGGTTTGAGATTTATCTAGACTAGAATCCTTCTACCGTGTCGTTTATAAATGAGATAGCTTGAATTTAGATTTTCGTATTGCCGGATTGAATAGATGTTACGAAGAATAACTTGTTTTTAATAATAATTTTAAATGCAAGCTTTTAAAATATACATATCTCGTAGCAGTAGACTGCTAGCCAAGACAAGTAAAACGAGCTCAAACACGACGGGTCTATCATGTTTAGTACAGGAGTTCCTATGGCCACCTTCCGATTCCATCATCAGATCAGCTCCATGACGTCAAATTATTGCATTATCACGCGATATACATATGCGTGCAATATTTCAGCTCAATCGGAAACCGGGAATTTGGTCAAATTCAACTTGCAAGATTCCACCCGAATTTAAACACATGCATAGGTACATCGGTTGCAAGTTAAATAAAAGCTTGTAATTGTAAAAAGGGATGAGTAAAAAAAAATATATGTATACATACAAATATATGTATATATACAACCCACAGCCAGGTGGTAGGGCATTTGCCCGACTGGATGGCTACCACCCCTGGTCTAGAGTATGTCGCCATAACAACCTTGTGTTGTGTTCCGGCATTAGTGACCAGGTTCCGGGCTCTCTAAAGAGAGCAGCAGCGCATTCGTAGCACCTTTGGTGTTGCAAATGTCCATAGGCGATGGTAACCGCTGTCCATCAAGTGGGCCGTCTGCCTGTCTGCTGATCTCCTGCAATAAAAAAAAAATACAAAACTATTTTTTAATATTCTCTTCTATACCGTAATTGTATTTAGCACACATTTTTTCGATAATCTGTTTAGTAAGTAGCAGTGAGATATAGGTTAAATAATACTTCAGATGGTAGAGAAATTGGAATTTATTTCGGGTTTTCTCGAAGGCCTTGATCAAACCTTGATAAACCAGTAATTCCGGGAAAAGATTGCATAATTATCGACCTTGATTAAAACATACCATGACTAATAAGTTGTATTAATGTCGAGTAATTGGTAATATAATGTTTAAATTTGCATTAACAAGGCCGAACTGCAATTCTTGCAACAATGTTAATGCATTAATTAATAATCTGCGTGTTCCCTATTTAAAAAGCGATTATTAAATTGATTGGCACTTGACGTGGAACTGACTCTTCAAAAGCGGACGTTGCGTAATTGAGCGTGGGAGCTTCAGGAAATGGGGGTCAAAATCCCGTCGCGGTGCGCTTGCAAAAATGAGGAGTTGGTACCAGATCAAACAATTCCTCGGAACACTACCCGTTACAGCGGCGCTAGAATGATGATGAGACACAAGGCTCTACGAAGGCTAAGCGATTCTAAGCCGTCTGTTATCATGGGATCGTCGACTACTTGAACGGCTCGATGCTTATGGACTCGAGAGGTCAATCTGGTAAGTGGCTGCCGGTCCAACATTCAGACACAGTAGAAGTTAAACTTTAAACAATAAGAATTTGCATTTCTATTTTAATATAGTCGTCTTTATTCTTAGATATTTTGACCCTTATCCGTAATAATTCAATCTAAATTTCACTTTAAATCACTAGCGAATAGTTCAAAATTCAATGCACTGTTACGCATAATTTCTTTAGAACTACATATAAAAGAATTTCGGCATTAACTATGTACCTATAGACCTCAAATTCATTTGAAATCTTTTAATCTACTTTTTTGGCCAGAGGAAATCCGTTTAAGGACTAAATCGCGATAGGCACAGAAGCCTGGCAGGATTTTCGCGATCCGTGTGAGTCTGGGATTTGTCAGATCGGGGGTGGCACTAGCGTGCCCAATCAGGACTGGTGTCACGCTATTGTCACTCCCCAGTTAGGGATACCCACTAAAACCCCGGATGTTTCATCCTACGCTTTATACCCGGGCTACGGGTAATTGGGCTTCCCGTTTCCGCGTGCACTGGCAGGCGAGGCCACCCTCACGAGGCCTCTTCTAATGCCAGGGGATTAGGCCCCCGGCCACAATTAGGTCTTTTCCAAGCGTAGGGCGGTCTGTAACGCGCCCCACGGGAAGAGAGGTGAGCGTGCGCGGAACACTCGCGCTCTCATCTCGATCGCATGGGCGGGTGAGTGAGAACCCCTATACACCTAGGGGCCCTATCCGCGTCGCCCGCTTACGGCAGCCGAAGGTCGAAATACGTCGCCGGCGCGTACTGCTTTGGTGGGAGCGGAGCAAGCGGCCTGCTCACGCTCTCGTTCCGCCTCCTCCTTCGCAAACATGACGTGTTCTCAGAAAGAGAAAACGGTGTTCCATGCGGTGCAGCTCCCAACTATGGTGCGTACCACGACCAGAAGCGAGGTGTCTAATCCATTACGACGAGCTCCCGGCGCTGCTCGGTCTAGGCACAATGGTGGCACCCTGACGTGGGCTCGCGGCCGAGGAGAAACAGGTACCTCCCGAAGCAACCGTGCCCAGTGAGCACCTGTGCTAGCCTGAACGTCAGGGTGCCGTGACTTCGTCCAAAAATCTTTTAACCTACTAACCTAACCTGCTAAACCATAGGTGTGAGCAGTACTCCATATACGGCCTAATTTGCGCTTATTAAGCGAAATTTCTTCGCTTATGCGTAAAATACAAGCAGCATCTTTTAATCAGATACAATCACAAGCATCACAAGGAAGATAACATTTGTGTCATGTTTGTTATCATTTCCATAAACCAAATAATGTTTAAGTCGAAATCAGACATTTAATAAGTCGCATTTATCATCCACCTCGTCGTTTCCGTTCGTTGTTTATACAATATTGTTTCGGGAGGTTTCTTAAAATTTAAAGTCTTGTTTACAATGAACATTTTTGCCGAATTTTATGTCTCTAGGTGATATTTTTTACACTTCTATTAAGAGTAATGGTAAAAATGGTAAGTCTTGATGGGATTTTTGTAAATACGTCGATCAGAGGGTTTACCAATCAGAGATCTGTATGTTTGCTGGGAAGTCGTGTTTAGTCAATACATTATAAATACAGCATTATTGTATCTGTATTAGCAGAAGGTGATGGCAGGACTCTTAAGAACAGACGAGCGTGCATGACAAGAGTTATGAATGTCAAAGGAGCAAGTGAGGTGTGTAAGAATAAGCCTGTATGGCGCTCTGTTGTTCGTGCCTACCCCGCAAGGAACCTGGCGTGAAGTTATGTATGTATGTATATATTTTATATGTATTATAAAGACAAACATTCCTACACAAAATTATGTTAAATTATAGAGCATTACCTTTCTATACAAAACAGAAGCTAATCACAGATCAAATAAATATATAACATTATTATTCAACTAAGGAAATGGCCGATGGTATCGTTCAGAAATAAGAGGGTACATAACAAAATTATGCTACTAAATAACTGTAACAAAGGCGATAAAAGAATGTACACAGCTACGCAGCTTTTACTTATTTGGGCAACTTAAAAGGTACTTTTGATTACTGAATAGTTGTCGTTATTGAGAGTGGATGTAATGCTATATAGAGTGTATCATTGTATGGTAGACACGCTAAACCAATAAAAGCCAAGTGATTTCGACGCTTAAGGCAGTTTTTTTTAAATCGACTGACGTTACATGGAGTTAACACTGTATTTAACATTGATTAGAATACTGGTGTCCACATCACGTAAACGATAAGATTTTTGTATATATAGTTTAAGTTAAATTAGGAACGATAAATAAATTAATATCCTGTAAGAATACAACAACTCGTTGTCTTATTTTGTACTCCCCTATCAGGCGAATGGGCCATGGGCCCTCGCCAGTAGTGCTTCACCACTATCCAGCAGGGTATTGTACCGACTAAAACCTTTAAAGTCGTCGTTTGTATTAAGAAAATAATTATTTAAATTTGAATTACATCGAACGCCTCGCAAAACAAAGGATATCATAATTGTATCGGGCCGCGCACGGAACAGCTTCTTAATTGAAAATACATACATACATAACTTCACGCCAGTTTCCTTGCGGGGTAGGCACGACCAATAGAGCGCCATACAGGCTTATTCTTACACACCTCACTTGCTTCTTCGACATTCATAGCACTTGTCATGCACTTTAAAAAGAGAATATTCCCTGAACCAGTTCATCATTTCAAGATCCGTATCAAGCTCGAGCCGCGGCCCGCCACAGTATCATCGACACACCACATAACTTATATGAATCCCTACAATGTACAAATGAAGAATACGGTTTTTGATGTTTATAATTTTCTTCGCCATAAAGGAAATCCAATCATCAACATTCAGTTGAAATGATCCCTTTGTACATACACAGGGGCGAGATACAGCGTCTGTTTGTTTGTCTGTACACCTTTGTCCGAGACACATTACATCTGGCTCGCTTTGTTTGCTTATGTTAGAACGTTTATACAGTCAAGATGGTGTCAATCCAGATAAACATAATATTCCTTTTTGTTTTAGGATTGACGTATTTTTTTACAAATTATTTTAGTATGTTATGTATGTGTGTGCTCGTGGAAGTTCAGTTAATAAGGTAGTTCTACGCCATTCCAATCACGTGGGTACGAAATCTGACTGAAATGCATGCATAGCTTAGATGGTGTATTGGGGTTGTATGCAAATTGTTACAATTACCACGTACTAAAGGAAAAGTAAAACATAGCGAGGAAATCTAGTAGATATCGAAATTTGAAACTACCAATCTTCGTTGTATAAGTGGTGTATACTGCCTGATCTATAAATAGCGAGGCTTTAATTCAGTATTGTAAAGCTTAAGTTTTGCTATTATTATAACTATATGTGTCATATTTATCTTTTTGAATGTTATCGACATTGTTATGGAAGAAAGACTGCTACTATTGCATGTTAATAATCGAAATATTGTTTCGATTACATTCGTCACAGCTTACCATAGCGTTCCAAACAACAATGTTTAGTTTATAATTGATAAAAATTGCTTTAAATCCTACTATTAAGTGTGCTAATACTACATAGTTGCTTAATATTCTATTTGAACGAATGCAAACCCATTAATAAACAGAACGAATGCTCTCTTACACTTGAAATTTCTAAATATACCGACTTTCATGAACTTAGGTATGATTTTTGGGTTCTATGTATCTTTTTATCCTATTCTCCCTACCACGACAACTTAACGCACAGGGTAAAATAAGTTATAAATAGAGATTATCACAAAAAGGAAATTATGCTGATTTTTTTTTGGAATTTCCTAGTAATTACCGCGATTTTAGGTGTTTTTATTTCTAGCTTTAGGTGTTGATATTTTTAATTGTTGGTAACCCTGGGCGTTAAGTTATTGTGTACGATGAAAAGTTCCATCTATCGTCCTTTTATATCCTTTAATATAGTTTCGTAGACGATGAACTAATCTAAGTTGAACTATTTAATACTCAAATTGTTTAACTTGAGATAAGCTTAGGTGTTTACTAAAATTTTATTTATATTAATATGATAATGTAAGGTAAGGTTATTTATTAACAAAATCTTTTATTGATTATAAAATATATTTTATTCTTAGTTACAATTCTTAAATATGTACATTAGAATTTTGTGTGATCATGATTTCATCTAATTACCGGAATACCGCTAGCGCTGTGGGTTACAGTGAGAGAGAAGGAGTCTGCCTATCGCTGCCGTATCCGTGAAAGAAAGGGAAACCAGACAGACTAGCGCCGTAACGCTTCACGTAACGAAACGCTTTACCCTCCCTAGAAGAAGAATAAGAAGTTATCACTTCAAAATAACACTGGAAGAATGGATAAAACATCAAGAAAATTGACGATTGCTTGATGCTGTAATGATCCATTTTGAAACTTTGACTGGTGTCGAGGTTAAGCATATTTTTAAACTCGTCACGTATGTGGGTAACGTAAATATAATTAACCGATTCTTTAAATAAACATTTTGGTTTTTGAACTTTTCGAGTTACAGAATTTTTGTAATTTTGTACATAAATTCGCTTGTATATTAACAAGTAAAAAAAATTGTTATTTTGCGTCTGTTGACAACTTGACTATATCAATTTCGGAAAATAATAATTTACTTAAGGTAAGTAGGTAGGCATGTCCTTACCATCTTTTGACAGATATTGTCCACTTAAGTAATCCGTATAGGGCTCCAAATCGTACGTACATGGACCACTTTTTTTGGTCGGTATGTTTGCTCACATAATTTTAATGATCTCTTACATACATGTATGTATACAGCGTGTTTCAGACCTTATGATAATAAATCAGACCACATTTTCTTCATGACGTACTCTGCCTAAATACAAAAACGAATCAAGTTAGCTTCTTTGGTTTAGCCACAGGATCTCATTTTTCATTTCAGAATTTTACAACAACATGTGACTAAATCGGTAGGTTAGTGACCAATGTATCATGTTACCAGCTCGTCTCTTCATCATTAAACGCGGAAGTTGTTCATTCTTACGCTCTCGCTCGCGAACCAATATTTACAAGATGTTCTGTTTTTATTCCCTTTTTATCGTAATTAATTTGTTCGGAAATTGCTTTTTTTTAATTTTGACATTACGGTTGATTTAATAGTACCAAAAAAATTGTATGGAGTACGACCGCTATAATTATGATTTATTGTCATTTGAAATGAAACACGCTGTATATAATATTACCATGCTTTATGTATTTAATTTTGTGTATTCATATAATAATATTAATATATAATGTGTAACCTTTTAAAAAATATTGTAAAACAAAACCCTGCCTTAGCTTTTGTGCCATATTTCTCTCTCCCTCTCCACCCCAAGGTTGTCTGGAAGAGATCGCTGTCAGCGATAAGACCGCCATTTGTACCTAATTCTAGTATGTTTTTGTATATTGCTTCAGTAATGTTATTATATGTTGTAGTGGTCGCCTATGGTCGAAACACGACCATAATAATTAATGTCAGACTGTACTTCTATAATCACAGAATTCGGCTGTTAGTTAGACCTTAACAATAAACAAAAGAGTATATATGCGTGTGTGTGTTTTTTATTGATTTAATTTATTTTTATGCATTATTAAAAAAAATGCATTATGTGGATGTATACAGAAGTCGCGGATGGCCACGACACACCTTCCTTGATCAAATTGATCGTGACCTAACAGAAGGTGATGTCAGGAGACTTAAGAACAGACGAGCGTGTATGACAAGAGCTATGAATGTCAAAGAAGCAAGTGAGGTGTGTAAGAATAAGCTTGAATGGCGCTCTGTTGTTCGTGCCTACCCCGCAAGGGACCTGGCGTGAAGTTATGTATGTATGTATTAAAAAAATATTAGCATTCGTCGCTTCGTCTGTATAAAGTATAGGTATGTGAAATTTCATACTCCTCCGAAACGGCTTGACCGATTTTGATGAAATTTTTTGTGCTTATCCGGTATCTATGAGAATCGGCCAACATCTATTTTTCATCCCCCTAAATGTTAGGGGTAGTCCACCCCTAAATTTTATTTTTTAGACAAAATTTTTAATATCTATTTTTTTATGATACAACATACAAAAATAAATACAACCCTCAATTTTCACCCTTCTACGATCAACCCCTATTACTTCGGGCAGGGCGACGTCTGTCGGGACAGCTAGTTCTTTATAATATTCAGTAGAAAATACACAAATATTTTTGCTGCCTTGCTTAGCTGCCTCTCTCTAAAACCGCCTGGAACCTGGCCACTAAGGCCAGAAGAAGGTTTTTGTGGCAGCATACTCTAGACCAGGGGTGGTAGTCATCTAGACGGACAAATGCCATCCTGGCCGTGGGTTGTATTGTCGCCTCATACGCTTTACACAGGCCGCCCTAACACAGGAAATTGTATTATTTCTTGCGCGGATTTTTACCATCATTCACTTTTACCAACACATCGGTTGCATTTTGACATTACTTATGCTTAGCTTATACCACATTTTAACCGATAGTGGAAACGAACGCTTGGTAACATATAGGAACCAGCCAATAGTGCGTACGAATCCTAACGCCCTAGACATCCCTACAGTCTATAATTAAATAGCGGCTTAGAAAATTTACAGAGAAATTTCTCCATACGGTTCTTCGACATATCATATTACGTAACAATAAACCGGCTGTGTAAATTCACGCTCGTCAGATCGATTCTCCAGTAGAGCAAGCGGTGCGGTTAATGGTTGTCCAATGACTTTCTATAGACAAATACAGTTGACATTCGTTTAAATGTAATTAACCAAACACATACATATTGGTCCATATTTAATATTATACAGTGAAGTGACCTATATTTTTTTTATAACTCTTATTTTAAACTAGCTTCTGCCCGCGACTGCACCTGCGTGGAATAGTTAAAAAAAACCTCGATTTTGAAATAGTCTTCATTGGTGCTCCGTTTCTATTGGTCTTAGCGTGATGATGATATATAGCCTATAGACGTCCTCGATAAATGGGCTATCTAGCACTTTAAGAATTTTTCATATACCAGTAGTTCCTGAAATTAGCGCGTTCAAGTAAAAAAATTCTTCAGCTTTATATATTAGTAAGGTAGGTAAGTTAACGTGACAGTCATTTTTTTATACAGGATCCCACTACGAGTGGTCGAAATGTACCAATTTTTTAATGCAAAGGGGTGGAAATGTTAATATGGAGGATCCGTCCTTCTGTGCAAGAACGGAAAAGGATACTAATTTCTGCGTTGGGGTGGCCTGTCGTAAGAGGCAACTAAGCACCGCTGCAGGGGCCCAGCATCTAGGGAGCGGAGAAGTCATCCGCCTGTTGACGAAGTGAGTTTGCCTTTCCCGGGGCATTCTCAAGCACTGCTGCGCTAGGACCAGCGTGGGCGTAACTACGTTCTAAGTCTCACGCTCTTCCTACCATAAGCGCGGGGCATATGGGAGGAGGATGGTTGGGGCACATGGGAGGAGGATGGTTTTAGTGGAGTATTGAGTATTCGAGTCCTCACACATGCTGGCGATTGATTCTGGTGGCTATTCGTGGCTTCACCTCTCATCGCTTTGGTCCAATCCCTAGCAAACGATCCTATAGTGTGCGAAATGCATTTCCCCTGCCTCAAAAAAAGAGGCTACTATTTCAATGGTAGATTTGCTTGACAATTGTCGTTGAAAATAGTTTTGTTTATTTTCCCAAAGGCACCTGATCAGTTTTTTAAGCCACTTTTATTTATAGTACTAGCTGTACCCGCAGACGTTGTATTGCCTTAAAAAATAAAATCTAGAAACCGATTGCAGCGCCATCTACCAGTGCCAAATGTTAATTTAAACTATTCTCGAATTCACTGGAACAAAAATAAAATTACATTAAAATCGGTCCCACCGTTTAGGAGGAGTTTAGCGGCGCAGCCTACCCGGACAAGGCACACGAGCCTTAAAGAATATACGATAAAAAATTAGCCTTGGTTGGCATTAGAATTGGTCGAGCCGATCTCGAGTTTTGCGGTTAGCAACATTCATACATACATACATACATAACTTCACGCCAGGTCCCTTGCGGGGTAGGCACGAACAACAGAGCGCCATACAGGCTTATTCTTACACACTTCACTTGCTTCTTTGACATTCATAGCCCTTGTCATGCACGCTCGTCTGTTCTTAAGGCTCCTGACGTCACCTTCTGCTAGTACACGATCAAATTGATCATGGAAGGTGTGTCGTGGCTTTCCGCGACTTCTGCATCCATCCACTTTTGCATTGTATATATGTTTAGTCATTCTTTCATCATACATTCTTTCCACATGCCCGAACCACCGGAGCATTCCTTTCCTTACCTTCACCCCGACACTCTCTTTCAGACCAACTCTCTTTCTTACTTCGGTATTACGAACGCGGTCCGCAACATTCATTTTTATTTATATAAATAGAAGAAGATAATCATATTTATATTAGTCACTTACTGATTTAAATTTATAAAAAAAATGTTTTGAGTGGAGTATCCCGCAGCGTCCTCTTATCATGTGCAATTTTGTTAAATTGCAGCTTTCAAAGATTTCCTACTTTCACCATCCATGATGTCTACATTAAAACTACTGAATCAATTCCACTTATTCGAGTAATTCATTCATCGAAATTTACACTCGAATTAATTTCTAAGAATTTTTTATTAGTTAAACGTTATCACGTGAATATATGTACATGTGTATTAATAACGTATACATATATAGATAAAATCACACGAGGTGTCCGTGTAAGGCCTTATTTCAATATTTATTTAGCAACAACGACATCGAGCAACAACGGTTGTAAAGAGGTTGACGTCCTGTCAGTTCTGTTTTTATACCTACATACTCGTACATAGGTACAGTAGTTTGTTTATCTTTTAAATTATTAAAGAACTAGCTGACCCGGCAAACGTTGTTTTGCCATATAAACGACAACTTGTGCCCGCGCCTTTGCCCGCGTGGTGCGGTTTTTTAATTATCCCACGGGAACTCTTTAACCTTTCGGGATCAAAAGTATTCTATATGTTGACCAGGGATATAAGCTACCACCATACAAAATTTCATGTAAATCGCTCCAGTCGTTTCGGAGATTAGCCGGTACAAACAGACAGACAAACAGAGAAACAAGAAATTCGAAAAAAAATCTAAATTAGTTCTATTTCACTTCTTACATCCCCCTGACTCGGTTTTTAGCATTTTTTTTTATTGTACAGAAATTTGACCTCTACAATTTTATTATATGTATAGATAACATTTACCAGCGAAACTCTTTTCGCATTGTCATGACGTCCACGTGTCTGTTAGTAAATTGCAAAGGCAGCGCCAACAATACGCATATCAAATCAGATTAGACCAGACAAGATCAAATCAAATGAAATCATATAAAATCAGATCAGATTAGTCCAGAGCGGATCGAATAATTTATAGTCCCCTTTCACATTACAAAAAGTATTGTCCCCTTTCTTGGGGGTTGGTATACGCTTCTTCAATAATAATGGTGTAGGGGGAATCAGGTCCAACAGTTCAACCGCACACTCTCCGAAATGAATCCTATAAAAAGCCGATAGACTAGCAACCCGGCGCCGATGCTCTAGGCTTTGAAGCCTTGTATTAACAAGCTGGTCGCAACCTATCAATCTCTTGGCTCTTCTCTCAATTGACTCTAGCGAGTTGAACTGCTTTCAGTTCTATTAAAATTTATCCGTAAAACAGCGCCATCTATCCCCCAAAAACAACGTCATTTATCGGTATAAATAGTATCCTAAGCATTGACCCGGGATATAAGCTAGCTCTGTTTAGAATTTCATTTAAATCCGTTCAGTAGTTTTCACGTGATGCTCTAATGGACAGACGGGCAAATCATAAAGCTACATTTTCGGAATTTGCTTGTTCGAATTAGCCCCCTCTGATTTTTTTATATTTTTATATACTCCAACAGATTTATTACATTAGAGACTATCTGATCCTGATTCACTTCTCTGGGCGTCATTAGAAATTTTAAAAATATTATTAAACATAATCAAAAATAGCCTGTGTCACTCAGAAATAACATAGCTTTCTACTGATGAAAGGACTTTCAAAATCGGTTCAATAGTTCAAGGGATTACTTCCTAGAAACAAACTCACAAACTTCAACCTCTTTATACTTCCTTTTAAAATAATAAAAACAGTACAAATTGATTAACTTTTTAACTCAAAAACAATAAAAATAATGACGTCACAAACATAAGATTCTTGACAAAATTAAGTAAATTGTATAATCTGTGAAAATTTTAGATAAAAGATGTAATTGTTTGATATTAAGATACAGAAAAATAATATTGTGTGTTTATCTTGGTTGCGGTGGAATTATGAACTTAGTAATAAGTATTTTGAAAATTTCTTTAAATACATTAACGCTGTCGATATAAGAATGAACATGCAATTTACCATTGTCAACTTTAACAACTGCCTTCTTATACTTTTGAGAACAAAAAATATTTCCGAAATTATAAGACTAACTTGCAAATGCGAGTTTTGTAAGTTGTTTATGATTTATCACATAGTCTATCTATAATTATATTATAAAATTCTAAAGATGCATTAAAGATATTTAAAAAAAACAACTGAAGTAGACTATATAAACGATGGATTCTGTTTGTCTTTGGGATTCACGTAAAAACTATTGGGCCGATTTCGATACGGATTTCCTAATCGACAGATTCTTAGACTTCACTCTGCGCTACTTTTTATCCTGGGTATTTCGCGGGATTTTTTTTGGTAATGATTTAAATTGACCAGATTGAAAAAAAACCTATTCCAATGTGATTTTTTTTCTGATCGATAGCAAATTTAATGTAATAAAATGTGTGATATTTTTTATCACGGGAATCCCGCGGGAATTTCCCCGGGAGCGGTTTGAAGTTGTTCCGATGGATATAAATTAGTTTATTCCGACATAGTTTCAACTGGAACGAGAGCTGGAATTATTTTTTTTAATGCTGCGATACTTCGTGTCCGGGCAATCCCGCGGGAATTTCAAATCAAGCGTGGACGAAGTCGCAGGCCTAGTAATTCGATAAACAATGTCAACTCCATTTATTTCAGACAGAAAAAAAAGAACATATTAATTTTCAATTTATCAACTTTTTTATTGCTAATATTTTATACTTTTTTACAGCAGACAGGCTGACGACTCAGATGTGATGGAAAGTGGTTACCAACGTGCTGCCGGCCTCGAAGGGAAAACTGAAACCTGGCCACTGAGAGCGGAACATAACTCGAAGTTCTTATGGCAACATAATCTATACCAGGGATGGTAGTCATCCAGTCGGGAAAATTCCCTACCACCTGGCTGTAGGTTATTTTATCGCCTTTTACGATAGGCTGCCTAGCTACAGGAATTGTTATTTTTCTTCCGTTCCTGCACGGAGCTCATGTAAAGTAACGCTGAAAGCACACTTGAAGAAAACCGCGTAACAATGATCGTAGTAACCGAAATAATATTCCTTTATAATTATGCGCAGCAATATAAATAGCTTAATTAATCACTACGTCAAATACATCTCGGTTGTCTCAGCCTCCATCAAACAATGATAAGATAACAAGACTTATACATGTCGACACTCAGTCGCGTTTTCGCTATGGATAACTTCGGGTACCGCGAAATGGGGTGGCCGTCACCCTTGCAAACGCCCACAAGGTCACGCACGAGCAACAGTATAAGATCTAGACATCGGGAACCTGAAGAGTTTCCGCTCAACAGCTATAGACATGTCAGAAGTATCGATTTATTGGAAACCGCTCGTGAACCGGGCAAAGCGAAAGAATATCTCTTCGTCGGTCCTTCACCGCCTGCTGAAGATGCTCCTAATATGTATCACAGTTTCGACATCCTCGCCCCAGATCCCGAAGCCAGACTTACCGAAGAAATGGTCAGAAGATTTATCTGTGAAAGAGCGCTGACCCTAGGAGCGGCAAGATTCTTCGATGATGTGGAATGCGGATTGATTACAGCGGAAAATATTGTGGCACATATCAGCTCAGCGCCGGAAGTTGTTGTGAATTTATCATTGTTGTGGGCTGCATTTTTAACGCGCGATGAATTATTACCCGTTATATTAGAAGCTGGTGCTGATATTCATTTTTCTGAACCATCTGGTTTGACCGCTTTACATCTTGCTGCTTTTAGTGGTGCTGGAAGAGCCGTCGCTTTTCTCCTATCCCGTGGTGCTGACATTGATTTTGCCCCTAAATATTTCGCTCCTCTGCATTGTGCTGCATTTGGAAACTCTCTTGAAGTAGCTGAAATATTGATTGCCAACGGAGCTTCTTTACATGCAGTGGTACAACGAGCGGGCTGTGAGGATAACCTTGTTCATTGTGCTGTAAGAACTGATGCTGTGGAATGTATGGAGGTTTTTATTGAACGAGGTGTAGATCCGGCTTATGCTACTTCTGGTGGATTAAACGCTTTACATCTAGCCGCTGAATTGGGTTCGCAGAGATGTTTATCATACTTACTCAAAGAGACGAAAATAAGTATCAATGGCATGACAAAGCAAAGAGACAAAGAATCAACAGCATTGCACTTGGCTGCTGCGAGAGGCTTCGCTGAATGTGTTGAATTACTTTTATCTGAAGGTGCGAAAGCAAATACTAAAAATTACAGAGGATTCACACCGCTACATCTAGCAGCTAGATGTTCAAGCCTCGAATGTGTTGAAGTTCTTCTTAGAGATGGTAGCGCTGATCCCAATGCTGAAGACTATGACAAAAGGACTCCGCTACACGCTGCCATCTGTCGTTCCGATCGAGCCTGTGACATAATCGATATGCTTGTAAGTTGGGGAGCACAAGTCAACAAAAAAGACGAATATGGGTATTCAGCTTTACACCTTGCTGCAATGGATGGTTTAACACAGTGTGTAGAAACTCTTATATTCCTCAGTGCAGATGTTACATCGAAATCAAAAAAAGGGCATACGGCACTAAGTGTGATTGCAAGAAAAACTCCAAAATCTTTGGCCATTTTAAAACACAATTTGGATTGTGGGATATCTCTCAGCCGCTCTTCTACAGAAGGTAACGAAGAGGTTCAAATAGAATTCGATTTTGGCAGACTATTAAAGTTTTCATATCCGCGTGAAATAACATACTTAAATAGTCTAATTGATGAAGGGCAGAAAGATATCTTACTCCATCCGTTGTGTTCTGCATTTTTATTTATGAAGTGGAGAAAAATTCGTAAGTTCTATTTAGCTCGATTAATATTTACTTTCTTATTTGTATCTTTTTTATCAATTTACGTATTAACGGCTGTAGTGAAAACATGTAAAGGCAAATATTCGAAGAAATATGGTGTTCCGAACGAATTGTGTCAGCCACAATCTAATTTGGGTGCTATATTGAAAGATAATCCCATTGAATTCGAACGGTGGGTGCTTATTGCTATTACATCATTTGAAATCGTAAGAAAATTCACTGGTATCACTGGATATTCCAGTGTTTATCAATACTTTTCAACATTTGAAAACTTAATGGAATGGTTTGTTCTTTTATCAGTGTTCTTTTTGTACAACATTGATAAAGATTACAGTTGGCAAAATCATGTGGGTGGATATGCTGTTCTTGGAGCTTGGACCAACCTCATGCTTATGATGGGTCAACTTCCAATGTTTGGAGATTATGTAGCAATGTATCAGAAAGTCTTAACCGAATTCTTAAAACTTTTACTAGCCTATGTATGTTTGCTTCTCGGTTTCACAATTTGCTTCTGTGTTGTCTTTCCCAACGAGGAAATGTTTTCAAATCCTCTAATGGGTTTTATTTCTACTTTATCCATGATGGCTGGTGAGCTGAATCTGAATATTCTGATCAATGATCCGATGCTGGATGACCCGCCATTAGTTTTCGAATTGTCCGCTCAAATTATTTTTATTTTATTCCTTATGTTTGTGACCATTATTCTCATGAACTTACTTGTTGGTATCGCAGTGCACGACATCCAAGGTCTTCGTAAAACTGCTGGTCTCTCCAAATTAGTGAGACAAACAAAATTAATCCTATTCGTTGAAATGGGTATGTTTAGCGCACTACTACCAAAATGCCTTCATAAATATGTTTATAGGACCGCTCTAGTTTCTCCAGAAGCTGGTAAAGTTATTCTGAGCGTCAAACCATTGAATCCTAGAGAAAAACGTCTCCCAACAGATATTATGATGGCAGCTTACGAACTGGCACAGCTGAACAAAGTGAAATCAGGCAAATCTGTAAAAGAAGTGCTTTATAAGAATAAGTTTTCGTCAAAATTAAAGAATGAATCACAGACTGCAGATCACAATTTTAATATAGAAATACGTGGTATGCAAGAGAAGATAGATCAAGCAACGTTTAATCTGAAGAAGATCGATCAAGAAATGAGGCATTTGAACAACTTGCTGATGGAGCAACAAAGTTTATTGCAGAATGTCTTTAAATATACAGACGTGATGCCTTACAGATCTTCTTCATACGTTTCCACGCCTGTTTATCCAGACTCCCCTGTGTTTTTCTCAAGTAATTCTTCGGATGCTGCCAGGTAGATTTTGGGTCCATTGATCAGGGTACATTGCGTGAGGTTGTGAAGGAACAGGGAAATATTTTATGTTTTTTTTTTTAAATTTGGCTTACCTATCGGTGTTTTATTTCAGTTGCGAACCGAATTAAGTGTTAACAAGCGTATATAAAACATTTTTTTTAAATATTATGATTTAGATGTGACGGGTACAATAAACTAAGTAACTCAAAGCAATAATTTTGATTGAACTTATTATTTTGTTGACTGTAATAAAAATAATATTAAAATATGTTTCTAAAGATAAATTGTTTTATTTATAAAGCGCTGATTGTCTAACAGATTAATTGAATTGTATGAAATTGTACCATGAAAACCCTTGTGCTATCGAAATTAGTTTTTATTAAATTAATTTTATATACTTTGAGTTAAATATTACTAATGTCATAGAAAAACATAATAACTGTTTACCTATAAGAAACCAACTAGATTTAATATTTAATTTTTTTGAAAAATTATAATATTTTAAAATAATTACATAACATGCAATGTACCTTGCTATTGAACTTGTACACACATGTATAATATGTACAAAGTAATCAGTGGCAAATTGTCGAATTATTTTTATCTTTTAAACAAACAAAGCCGACGCAAAAAGTAAGCTTAGAGTTAATTACGTGATTTTTACATAAGATAGACTGTTATTTCATAGGGTTATCATTTCCTATCATCATTCATTCCTTCATCATCATTCATTCATTCATCATCCTTCATCATTCATAGGGTAAATCGTCATAGTACTTCTCGCCATCTGTACGTCGTCGTCAGCCATTTGCAGTCCACTGCTGGACGTAGGCCTCCTATTTCCTCAGCCAGCGCCTACCTGCGACCTTGCACAGGTCGTCGGCCCATCGGGCTGAAGGGCGTCCGACACTACGTTTACCGAGATGCAGTCTCCACTCCGGGACTCGTTTGCTCCATCGGCTATCGGTCCTGCGGCATACATGACCTCCATCTGTATGTCTTCTTCTTTCTCTTTTCTTTCTTCATGTTCATTTACAACTAGCTGTTATCCGCAACTTCATGTGCGTGGTATTTAATTTAATTTCCTTTCTAAACTAAAAAGAGCCCAAGTCGCTCCTTACAACATCAGATATCTACCAGACAAGTCCCGTCAAAATCGGTCCAGCCAAAACATCCAGACAGACAAAAATTTAAATATTTTACATACATACATACATAACTTCACGCCAGGCCCCTTGCGGGGTAGGCACGAACAACAGAGCGCCATTTAGACTTATTCTTATACACCTCACTTGCGTCTCTGACATTCATAGTTCTTGTCATGCACGCTCGTCTATTCTTAAGGCTCCTGACATCACCTTCTGCTAGTACACGATCAATTTGATCATGGAAGGTGTGTCGTGGCCTTCCACGACTTCTGCATCCATCCAATTTTGCATTGTATATCTGTTTAGTCATTCTTTCATAATACATTCTTTCCACATGCCCGAACCACCGGAGCATTCCTTTCCTTACCTTCACTCCGACACTCTCTTTCAGACCAACACTCTTTCTTCCTTCGGTATTACGAAGTAAATTAATTATTTTTTTTACATAAGTACCGTATATGCTTTCATAAGCTCTCAGTAAATAGCTGGACATTACAAACGGTCCCTTAATTTTATTTATTAGTATGTAGTATGGATAGATGTAATTTTTGACCGAAATCTAACAACATTCAGCGCTGAAAGGATTTTTCAAATCAGACTAGTAGTGCCTGTCATTAGCGCGTTCAAGCAAGCATACAAACAAACTCTTCAGCTTTATATATTAGCACAAGATTTATTTATTTAGGCATAATTAGTTCGTAAACCTACCACTGCTGGTCTTTGGCCTTCCATGTCAGGGAAACGAACAGTACAATGTAATTAATTTAAGGGGTTAACTGTTCACCAGATAATAGTTTTTTTCAAATTGATAATATTTTTAATACTTGTAATTAGGTGTGCACGCACTTTTGGCATCACGCGGCAAGCGCCATGTTAATAAAGACAAATTTAATATTAGACAAATTATTATTCTCTTACTTTCTTTTGTGAAAAATGATTTAAAACCATATTTATGAATTTCTACGCGAAAATTAGAGCGGGATGGGGGTCTAGGCATATAGGTGGTCATTGAACGGGGAACTTCTGTCCACACTAAAGCAAAAAAATGTTAAATCAAATTTCATCGAGATCCGTTCAGCCGTGATTGAGCAACAAACGCCCATACAAACTTTCCCATTAATAATAGAGTACACGTAGTATATAGATGAAGTAGCGGTGTAATAAGTAATTCCTTGTTCGATGTACATTCTACAAAACAAGCTTCTTGCAAAATATGAGAGGGGTACGAAGTAGAGGTCCGCGTGCGTTTAATTAACGCAAATGGGTAACAAGGCGCGTGCCGCTGAGGCGCCACGCACCTCCGCATTCCTGGCTGATCAGCTCACTCGATCAAGGGTTTTTGCTCTGAGAATCAGTTTAAAGCGAAATCTTCTGAGAACTTTATTTTGTGCGTATTGAATGGGACTGAGCTGTTTCGCATCACGCTAGGGCATTTAACGCTCATTCGGGTAAAGTCGGCTAGACTTGACTAAAGAAGCGAGAGAGATTCCGGAACGAGGGGGCCTTTAGCTACTAGGTAAAGCAAGGGATTTAACAACTACCCCCGTCTCGAAGTGGAGTGTGTTCTCCCAGGGCACACTTCAGGCACTTTATTGCGCTGGATCGACTGTTTCGTAACTATGTTCTATATCTCAGTCTTTCCATCACAAACAAAAGCGCATGGTCGTCAGGGAGGAGGGGGTTTTTAGTGGGTATTGAGGTTGCTCGCCCGTGCGGCATCACTCGGAGTCTCCACACTCCTCTGTGTAATTCATCGCGGACGGAACGCAAATAAAGCATACAATTGCTAGCGTTACCGTCCCCTGTGGATTCGTGCCGTTTCCTAGTGACGGTCCAGAGAGTGCGTAAATCGGTAATAGTCATTTTCCCTCACCTCAAAAAAAAAAAGAAGCGAGAGAGATACTCGTATAACGCATCATTGCTATTCACGCTTGGCGAGCGTGACTCGTCTTGATGAAGTTTTCACTTCTGTCGTGTGGTTTTCAGTACATATTAAGTTAAGTAAGTTCGTGTTACTCTACGTATATTTTGTTAAGAGGACTAAAGTCCACTGTTTTCATCATTTGGTTACAGAACTTTAACACAGTCTTTATATATACTACGCCTAGAAAACTTGCAATGTCAAGGGAGCCGGTGAGCTTACTTCGTTGAAAATTTGAACATCTGTTTACGTTATATTTTTTTAAGTTTTCGCGAATTGTACACATAATGAAACTAGTTTTATCATCTGTTTACTTTTTTTTGTAGAGAACCATATTGTAAAACTTCATATTGTAAAATTCCATTATGTTAAGATCCGCATTGTAGAACGCCATACTGTAGAATTATATATTGTAGAGCTTCATATTGCACAGTTCCAGATTGTAGAGCTCCATATTTTAGAGCTCCATATCATAAAAAACCATATTATAAAGCTTCATATAGTAGAGCTACACATTGTAGAGCTCCATTTTGTCGAGCTCGATATTGTAGAGTTCTATATTGTAGAGCACAATATTATAGAGCTCCATATTGTAGACCTCAATATTGTGGAGCTCAATATTGTGGAGATCCATATTGCAAAATTTCATTGTAGAGCTCCGCATTGTAGAATTCCATACTGTAGAACTTCATATTGTAGAGCACCATATTGCAGAGCTCTACATTATGGAGCTCCAAATTTTAGAGCTCCATATTATCCATTTTGTCGAGCTCCATATTTAACGCCTTGGTAAAACCGCATAAGAGAGTTCCTACAAAAAAAATCTTAAGTACTTACTAAGGGTGTCTTTTTAAAACCAATTCTCATTAAAAATATTGTTAAACTCTAGCAGCTTGAATTATTATCATCATAACCTAATACAAATATTTAGTTGATGAAGGGGGGGCGGGGGGGATGCGATATTACAATTTTAAAAGCGAGTATCAAAAAGCAAGAGAAGTATGACCCGTGGTGCCATCTTGTTTCATAATAAGTAATCATGTAGGATTAAGTATTTAACTTAAGATTGTCGTTCCTACTAGTGATGATAGTATATAAACGACCTCGTATCCTAGAAATAGCAAGCCCAAGTCAGGCTAACACTAACCAATAACAATTAAACAGCTATGCTGCCGGCGACCTTGCTACTTGCTAAATACTATCTATACAGTTACGCACAAAAGTGTTTTAGTTTTCGCTATCCAGCCGTTGATGCTATATCAAAAAAAGCTTCAATCGATTTGCCGACAGCAGCGCCACCCACCGGGTCCAATGTGTGAACCGACTCAGAAACCTTCTCTGGCTCATGCACAACAACTTTGCTAAAGATCATCACATGATCAAACGTATAGTTTACGATTCTATAAAGGACATACAGACAAACATTCATTTTTATATATAAGAAGAAGATGTAATAAATTTTATTTTTTTAATTCATTAAATAATATATTACCCGAGACTTCGTCATTGTGGAATTTAATTTAATATGCCTCCCTATGCGGCGACAGCGTGCGATATTTTACTAATATAAAAGTAGTGTAACATCTTATAACATTACTTATCGGCCAGTGAAAGTCTCGTCACAATTGGTCCAGCCGTTTCAGAGATTAGCCTGAATAAATAGAGACAAAAATGTTAAAAAAATTTTGATTGTCCTTTCTATAAAATAGACAAATCAGTTAAAATGATGGAGCTGCAATCACCTTTTTTCAGTTCACTAAGAAATACGTTACAGAAGAACGTGGGGTTGTCTGGAAGAGATCGCTTTTTAGCGATAAGACCACCCTTTGCATAACTAGATATAATTGTATTCTTAATTTCATGTTTGTATTGGTGTACAATAAAGAGTTATCTATCTATCTATGTTATCATAAGAAACAAGTTGTTCATTGTATTACTTTAAATCAGGTTGGCTTCGACTTGTCTTTGGGTTTTGTTGGACTTCTGTTTAGACTACATGGACTTTATTTGTAGCACTTTTGGTGTTGGGAATGTCCATAGGCAATGCAGTAGACCGCAAGCCTGTCTGCAGAGCTCGTGCAATAAAAATAACAAATCGGTTCTATCTTTTTATGGGTATTTTCTTTACGAGTGTACTTTATAAGTAAATCACACAAGATACCGATTACGCTCCATAACACATACTTATACTGGCGGCCGTCTTTATGTGGTCAGTTCAAACGAGCCGCTCACGGACAGATCTGTGTCAGCGGACTAGTGTACCGGTGTAATGAGATTATGGGGTTTTAACTAACGAGTCTAAGGTTATAAATAGGGATGATCACATTCTTTCTAAACGAATAAATGTTTGTATTTGTTTAGATATTTCTGTTCCATCTTAACTTGTAAACTGTTGAACCGATTTTGATATGAATGGCGTCGTTATTTTATAATAAAATTTAATACTTTCTTTACATAGGATAAAATAAAGTCGCTTTTCACGTTTTTCTGTTTGTATATCCGCTAATTCTTGTAGATAATTATTCAGGGAAGGTCTGTGTAGGTATATACTAGCTTTTGCCTACGGCACTGACTCGCGATATATATAAAATATGTTCATGTAAGTCCTGAGCATATATAAAAATGATTTCCATACATATTGTTACAATTTGGATCGCCTGCATATTTGTAAATAAAGCACATTATTACCTGCGGCGTTTGAGCTAATAACATTGAAACTTTTTTATGACCGTCTTCCTTTGTTTACTTTATGTCTAAAATTTGTGATTGGAAAAACAGCCGATTATGTATGGTAATCTTTATGGTAGTCATTAGCCAGGTGTGATACTTGGAAATCCAGTCTATGCGGTCGAGTAGACATATTGTATTTGTACAGTATAAAGCAATGCCCCAACGCCCCTCCGTTAGGACATTGAGGCAGTCAGGCGATAACCACAAGCGAAGCAAGACGGGTCTACTACATTCGGTAGTCTATTCAGTGACGGACTCTGCGCGTGTTATTATATTTGCACCTCTGTTATACGTGTTTGTATAGTTCTGATAAATTCTATAGTAATTCCAACGCCATTTTAATTCGAGTCCTGCCACTCGTAACAATATAATACAAGTCTCGGTGTTTAATTTGCCATGTTGCCATTGTTGAACCGTACTAAGAATTCCCATTTAAAGTTTTATATAAATACTGACGAGCTAACTTTGTCACAGTGCCAAAATAATTTACATCATATTAAAACACTATATTATTATTATTTCTTTAGAAACGTTACCACATGACAAGCGTCTGTTTGTCAACACTTTTTTTTCTTCAAAAGTGTCGTGACTTTTCAATTTAGGTTGTTGTTATTAAATACTCGTGTATCATTAAAATATAAAGCTGCCATTATTGATAAATCAAGTCGCATTCTAGAACAATTATTCCAAGCCATTAATTAGTTTTTCTCTTTGGTCGAATCGGAGTAAATAGACCCATAACTCAATAATAGGTCATTGCAAGCTTCAAGCGGTCGTCAGAAGTAATTAAATTGCACATTCGGTTGATTGAGTGCAGGCACATACGCGCAAATAGAACGGGTCACGCCGTGGCGCCACGGCTTGAGGCTGCGGTCTGAATGCAAGCGATAAGCGAAACTATACCCTGTAGAGAAAATATATTAGGTAATTTAATTAATTTTTATGTTGTGTTGTTCCTAGATTCACAGAAGTCGCAATTGGAAAGAAAACTGACCAATTTTTTTTGAGCTACTATTGCCGAATTGCGGCAGGAGCGTTGAAGCCAAATGGAATAGAATAGAAAATATATCGGAATTACATAATAAACTTAAACATCTTCCAGCACCTTGGCTTACTGACGAGATTAAGGGCCTCATGAAACAAAAGTGTAAAGCAAAATCTAAGTATAGACGTCGTCCTACTGAAATTAACAAACAAGCTTTTATACAAGCACGCAATCGCTGCAATAGAGCATGTAGGGATGCACAACGCCGGTATATTCACGAGTCAATAGATATCAATAATCCTAGAAAAGTGTGGAAATTTCTTAAATCACTGGGAGTTGGTAAAACTACACCCATATCTAATTCTAATAAATTAAACATAGATCTTCTAAATCAGCATTTTGCTACCACTTCCACTTTTAATCAGACTGTTAAGTCTGAAACGCTTAAATTCATTTCTTCTCTTCCTACTCCTCAGTGCTCTCCCTTTTGTCTCAATCAATTTTCTGTATGTGATGTTGTGAAAGCTATTAAATCAATCACTTCTAACGCAGTTGGCAGTGACGGAATTAGTCGAAACATGATACTCCCCATTCTTGACATCATCAGTCCTACAATTTCCCAGATCCTTAATGACTCCATATCCACTGGTACATTTCCTGCTCTATGGAAAGAAGCCCAAGTTATTCCCTTACCCAAGAAACCTAATCCCTTATCCTTCTCAGAGTTTCGTCCTATATCTATCCTACCTTTTCTCTCTAAAATCCTGGAGCGTTTGGTTCATGATCAACTAAGTATATTCCTCAACACACAATCCCTCATGAATCCTTTTCAATCTGGATTTCGACCAGGCCACAGCACAACAACTGCACTAGTCAAAATTACTGATGACATCCGCTGTGGTATGGACAAAGGTTTAGTGACTGTTCTGTTACTGCTCGACTTTAGCAGTGCATTTAACAATGTGGATTTTGATATACTTATCGAAATTCTCCGCTCTCTCAACATATCTCCATCTGCAATTGATTGGTTTCACAGTTACCTGGTTGAACGCCAGCAGCGTGTACGTATCGATGACATGTTTTCGACATGGCAAGATCTATCTGCTGGCGTTCCTCAGGGCGGCGTTTTATCTCCTCTTTTATTTTCTATTTTTATAAATACCATCTCCGAAAATCTATCTTCTTCCTATCATCTCTATGCAGACGATTTGCAGATTTATACCCAGGCTCCAAAGGAAGCCTTACATGATGCTATTAAGGTTATTAATAATGACTTGAGTCGTATACACAACTGGAGTATTTCTCACGGACTGACCGTTAATCCTGGTAAGACTCAGGCTATTATTATAGGTAGCTCTCGAACAATGTCCCAAATTGATTTTGAATTACTCCCTAATGTGATGTTTCATAATTCGCATATTCCTATTAGTGATCAAGTCAAGAATCTCGGCGTAATCATCGACAAGGAACTGTGTTGGCGACCCCACATTACCGAGTTAAGTCGCAAGATCTTTGCATCCTATGCCTCACTCAGAAGACTAAAAAAAATCCTTCCAACCGCCACTAAGATTTCGCTTGTTCAAGCAATTTTACTACCTATCCTTGACTATGCGGATGCCTGTTATCTTAATATCACCCAAGAGCAGCTCATCAAACTTGAGCGTCTCCAAAATGTTTGTATTAGATTCATATTTGAATTAAAAAAATATGATCACATTTCTGAATATCGAAAAAAACTCAAGTGGCTGCCAATCTCACTTCGCCGGAATGCTCATCTTCTACATTTATTATATCGTTCTCTATTTATACCCTATACTCCTCCTTACCTTAAGGAATGTTTCAACTTCCTTCATACATCACACACCTTCGATTTGCGCTCCTCTAATAACCTCCTGTTAAAGGCACCTGCACATTCTTCAACATTTTACTCCAAATCCTTTGCTGTGCAGGCTGTCTATCTTTGGAACTCCTTACCCGTAGATGTCAGAAAAGCTAAATCACTTGCCATATTTAAAAAATCTGTCAAAAACCATTACCTTAGTTTATAACAAGATATATATTTTTCTATTCTTCTTTCTTAACTTAGCTGTTTACTGTCCACATGTACTGTTCCTTCTTTTTATTTTACTTGTTTTTAATTTAATTTTACCTAGACGTAAGTAGTTAATAAGTATCCTCTCGGTCAGGTTGCCTGGAAGAGATCGCTTTAAGCGATAAGGCCGCCTTTTGTTTTGCCGTTTAATTATTATAATTATTTGTTCTGTAATTGTTTATTTTGGTGAACAATAAAGTGTTTTCTATTCTATTCTATTCTATAATACGATATGATATGTCGTTTCCATAGATTTGCTATTCTATTAATTAGGGTCAGATCAATGAGATGCACGTGCGCTTAGAATAGTGTGAATTTGTCAGTTTTCAGTGTATGCTTTTATGATTTACTAGGGGTCTCGGCAGACGTTGTCCTGACCTGAAAAAATAATACGTGTTTATTTAGAACCCGATTCCAGTGTCAAATATTTTGTTTAGATTGATGGGTTACATTATTTGAAGTTTTAAGAGGGATCACTAATATTTTCTAGAAAAAAATGTAGCGCATATTATTCAGGAATTCTAACTTCATTCATGCTAATGGTGAAAGGTTTTTGAAATCGGGTTAGTAGTTTTTGAGTTAATTCGTTACAAACATAGCAAAATACAAAGATATAAATCTTTCCTTTTTATAATATAAGTATGCATTTAGATCATGGGGTAAAATGATTTTTCTAAATCTCAACTTATTATTATAACTGCAAATGTGAGTTTATTTCATTTCTTTTATCCAGAAAAATGTAGTGTTCTCGAGTAATAGACGAACGTTATCGAAAAGATGGCGCACAGTATTTGCACCACCATTACATTAAATAAATAAATCGATACCCAAGACAACGACAATGACAACGCAATTATAATACGTTGCTCTCATGGTTAGTTAGACCTTCGCTAAATGAGTTTTTTTTTATTTATTGTTTTTTTTACGCTGCGAGAATGTATTTACACAAAAATTCTGATGAGGACCTCAATTTCGCAACTTAATCGTTTTTTAATCGCTCTATCTTTACAATAAGACAGAAGCTTTACGAAGAGCGATTTAGCGGTAAAAACTAGTATAAAGTGTTATAAAGAATTACTAGAAAACTACTGTAACAAACAGGTGTGTAAAAAGTATGGCAAAACCATCTTTATTTCCTGATACATTTCTGGTGTCTTCAAATCATCAGTACCTGAGTATAGTCTAGTTAAAAATGCTGTATCTTAGATCACTTACCATCAGGTAACAGTTGGTTTATTTTTTATTGTAGCCGTTCAGCAGACATGCAGACGGCCCACGTGATTAGTAACCGTACTATCGTCTATGGACATTTGCAACACCAAAGGTGCTACAAATGCGCTGCTCTCTTAAGGGAGACTGGAACCTGGTCACTAATGCCGGAACACAACCCAAGGTTATTATGGTGACATATTTTAGACCAGGGGTGGTAGCCATCCAGTCGGGCAAATGCCCTACCACCTGGCTATGGGTTGTTTTGTCGCCTCTTACGGCAGCCCGCCGAGCCGCAGGAAATTGTATTCTTTCTCCGTTCCTGCACGTATAAAAACAACAATGGACGTGGAAGTAGTGCTGGTATTATTATCTTGATTGCAGTTTTGGCTGTCTCGGTCGGTCTCACAGTCACAGATATGCAGAAAAATTGCAAGAGATAGTACAACGGCCGGCCTTATCGCTAAAAAGCGGATTTCTAATACTAACCATCACTATGCCAGGAGTGATACCACGCTTATCCGTGCAGGAACGGAGAAAGAATACAATTTTATGCAGCCGGGTGTCTCGTTAGAGGTGAAAAAATATCCCTCCCCCACCCATTTGTCCGTCTCGATGGCTAGCACACCCAGTCTAGAGTATGTCTCCATAATAACCTGGAGATGTGTTCCAGCATTAGTTCTCGACGTTCGCAACCTTTACTGAATAAACGAGAGTGTACATGGTCGCACTCGTCACTCTAAGTCTCGCGCAAGTCCCCCGGTGAAACATGGAGAGAACATTCGATGGAGAGTGTTCTTCCAGCATTAGAACCAACTTACGTTGATCGTTCTACCATCGATCGCAACAATACGTTATTGCAAAAACTAAAACAGAATAATCAAGTGCCTGGAGCGTTTTAGCATTATCCCCATGGAATGCACATGCGCTTATAATCTTCAAAAACATACCTCCGGGACAGGCGTGACCGAATTCTATGGCTACCTGCAGTATTAATGATCGTATATAATACAACATCGGCCATCTTTCATGGCACTTGTATTGCTTTCATATGCTTGGTCTTCAAATAAATTGGTTGCGGTATAAATACAAACAAACGTGCTGATAAAATATGTATGTATAGTATGTAACGAATGTACGCATTTGTGTGATCTTGGTACATTTGTATGCACCAAAACATATTTGTGTGTATTCGCAATTTTTGGTGAATATATTTGGCGATTTTTGAATATATATTATTTGTTAAAAAAAGTAAGTTTCTTATTTAGAAAAGAATGAGTGAATGTGGGCTTTTTGCCTTTGTAACTAATTGAATTTGTGATTTTGACTAATAAAGGATAATATGCTAGGAAAATAAAATAGAGTGTATTAAGTTTCTGGCCACGAAATTACATATATAACTAGCTGTCCCGGCAGACGTCGTCCTGCCCGGTAAAAAATAGGGGTTGATCGTGGAGGGTTGAAAATCTAGGGTTGTATGTATTTTTGTATGTTGTATCATAAAAAAATAGAAATTAAAAATTTTGTCTAAAAAATAAATAAATAAATTTAGGGGTGGACTACCCCTAACATTTAGGGGGATGAAAAATAGATGTTGGCCGATTCTCATAGATACCGGATAAGCACAAAAAATTTCATCAAAATCGGTCAAGCCGTTTCGGAGGAGTATGGCAACGAAAACTGTGACACGAGAATTTTATATATTAGATTATATATTATTCATATCCATTCAGAACGGCTGGACCGATTTGTATAATCTTTGATTTGTTGGGTTTATCTTTACCCTGAATAACAGAATAATCTATTATAATATTATAAACAAGTAAGATTTGTCTTTTTGTATGTTTGTAACGAAACAACTCAAAAACTACCGGACCGATTTCAAAAACTCTTTCATCATTAGGATGCTAGCTACATTATCCCTGAATGATGTAGGAAATATATATTACTAAAAAAAATAATTAGGGATCCCTATCAAAATTTCAATAATGTAACCCATGAATCTAAACAAAATACTTGGTGCTGGAATCGGGTTCTAGATTTTATTTCAGGGAAAAGACAGGGCTGCTGAGGCCGCTAGTTATGAATATATCACAGACAACAAAAAAAAGTTTTGAACTTCGCCTTCTTCTTTAGTTCTTAGCAAAGCCAGCCCCAAAACTCCTGCAATGCCACCTACCGGCTCCAATTGTCAGTCTAAACAGTATAAAATTTTAGTACGTCATGTCATTGTAATAACTTTAATCATATTTTTCTTTCCTTTTATTGTATCTTTGTCTTATTGAGTATGCACTGTTTGCTACAACTCCATTAATTCTTCAAAGTAATTCTGTAACATACTTCTGTATAAAACTTATAATAAAGAACTTGAGATATAAATAGAATTCGAAATATACAGAAAGCCTATTTTAGCTAGAATTGTTGATGGGAGTTTCTTGCCGCTTCTTCTCCTTAACAGCAATTACACGCTGCGAAGCAGTTTACGTTAAATAAAATAAAATTTTAAATTATATATATGACCTTCAAAAAAGTGTTCCTCAGAGGAACTTATTTTGAGTAAAAACTTGAATTGAATTGATTCGTTTGAATTTGAAACCCATCCAGGCACCACACTCCAAGATACCCAAAAAATTCTTAACATGCAATCCGATACCAAGGCCACTAAAACTTTTATGACATTTTTGCAAGATTTTCAACGGGTCTTGAGATATAGATATTCACAATTGGATTTGATAGGTGGCGCTGAAATAAGATTTAAGGTTTTATTCTTGGGCATGGTAAGGTCTGAAGCCGTGGTAGCGTAATGGCTAGGGCACGCGTCCTAAACTCAAAGGTCGCGGGTTCGATCCTGGCCGGAACGCATGCACCACTTAGGCTGTTTTCTGACCTAATATGCATATTGTTACATTTACCACGTGCTAACAACGGTGAAGGAAAACATCGTGATGCAACCTGCACATCGAGATAACCGATGTGTTAAACCTGCCAAGCCGCCTTGGACAAGCATGGCAGGTATACCGTCCATTCCCCAACAGTGGGAGGCCCAAGCCCAGCAGTGGGACAGTTATGGGCTGTTATTATATTATATTATATATAAGGTCTCCCTGTTTCGCTACTCGCGAAAACTAAACCTAAAACCATAAAGAAATAACTCTGAGCCCGATACCAGTAACGACCATTAAATATTTCATACTGAAACGACACGAGAAATTAATGTAATATTAGTAAATTGGTCATCAGTGAGTCGTTGAGTCTATTTATAAGGGGCAATGCATACTGAATCAGTGCGCGTAAATAGATGCGCGTACGCAGGTCGATATTACTGGCCATTTTTAGAATACGTGCGACCGCGGATTGTTCCGGAAATAATATTTAATATTATGTAATTTGTAAAGAAGGTGATGTCAGGAGCCTTAAGAATAGACGAGCGTGCATGACAAGAGCTATGAATGTCAAAGCAGCAAGTGAGGTGTGCAAGAATAAGCCTGAATGGCGCTCTGTTGTTCGTGCTTACCCCGCAAGGGACCTGGCGTGAAGTTATGTATGTATGTATGTATGTTATGTAATTCAGCTTTTTTACGAGCAAATTTTCATATGCTCTCTCAACATGATGTCTAAAGTTGTGTATTTTTTGTGGGAAATTCTACAGACAGAGAGATAATATTTAAAGCACAAAATAAATTTACATACATATTTCAATTAAAACAAACAAATACATGTAAACCATATTCATAGATTTTACGATTTTACATTTCCTCGTTTGTATATTTTTGAAGTTATCATGTTAATTAAAAACAACCCAAAATTATTTGAAAATTATAGAAGTGCCTGGCATATTAATAAGAGTAAAAAATTATATGACAAAAGCGTATTTGGGATAACGGCCTCGTTCTCACGACATCTCCTTTAGTTATTGCAGGTTTAGTGGGCTTCATCAGGATAAAATGCGAGCATAAAACACGATAGCCACGGTTTATACAATTTTAATTTAGATTTAAAAGACATTTTAATATAGTTTAGACCGAGCAGCGGGTTCAGGGCACCCGCTCATACTTCTTAACTTTTCTTTAAAACTTTTTCTTTAAAATACTCCATGGTCCAACTCGACCTATTGCCATCAACCAAATGTGTCACAAAAACTCCTCAGTCTACCGAAGTAGATACTACCAAAGTATAGAGGGCGTCCTTGACCCCGCTCAAGACATGCTCTGCTCTCATTGGTCGTTTATTAAATTACAATATTCATAACTTTTATTAGGTTAGAACGATCTTTAAGTTATAGAAACATTTAACAAATCAAATTAAATTAAATTAAGAATTTTAGAAGTAATTAAAATGTAAACAAATGATATTGTGCGTTATACATCCAGTCAACAATACATCCAATAATTATAGGTTCCCTCCGATCCTATATATATATATATAGTTCTCCTTGACGTAGCCGTCAACGGTGAACCTTGTCAAGTCCGGCTGTGCGAGTGCAGGTGGCTAGAGAAACCAAATTTGATTTAAAAAAAATTTCTGCAAGGAACGCAACAAAGCCGTCCTGTTGAGTCGTGAGTGCAGTTGTAAAAGATTTCGAGCCGGTTCTTTTTGATAAGGCGCTGCTCGTCAGTGTTCTACTCGCTGGGTTTCAAAAGCAGCAACAGCTTTATCAATAGAATTATAATAAGTCACCGTGTCATTATATAATGTAAGAAAATAATTTTAATATGTTTAAACTAAAATTAATAGAATGGTTGGTCAAAAAATCCAATTATAGTGTCCAAGAACATTTAAGTGAGAGGTAAAAATTAAGCAGATATTATGTTGTTTTAGCAAATTAAATATTACATATTTGACAGAGATAGGGGTTAGTAAGTAATAAGTTCTCAGTTATATTATATAAGACCTATGTATCACTTAGTTCTCAATAAAAATGATTTGATTTGTATTGTACTACACTACTGTGTTATATCTATTGATAGTATGACGTTCGCTCACGCAGACTATACAGTCGTCGTAGTACGATAACGATACATAACACACGAGCCAAGACTCGAAGACATCATTCTATATTCTGCCATCGAATCAACCAGTAGTTTATAATTTTATAAATTAAATTAAATTGTTTTTTTGGTGTTCCTGTGTCAGTATCGTGATTACTGCATTTGAAGTATAGAAAATAACTAGTCTGAATCATAGTCGTAGAAACTTAATTTGAAAATCTCTTAAATATTACATGACTTGATAGCAGCACGTGTCACTTCTCTCGCTCTGTTGTTTTATTTGTTGTAAAATACTTTTTAGACAAAACAAATTATAAAATAGAAGAAACCGACTCCAGAAGTAAACTTATAAAAAAAAATATCTATAAGCCTTGAAGTCGGTGAGAATTAAAAATATGTTGTACATATGTTTTTGAAAATATGAAATAATTAATATAATTAATATAATTAATATATATTAATACGGTGATCTGGGCTCAGTATTCTACTTATAGTCTTGAGGGACTATGGGTAGAATACAATACAAATAAGTTAAGTTTTCTTACATTGTATTCAATAGTATGTAATTTATATTATAATTAGAGTTTTATAATATTGTACATTTTTAATATTATAAATGTGAATTAATATTCATTTGTATATAAACATTTATTTTATTTTATTTGGGTGGTTAACAGCTGAAGTCTTACAAACTAAAGTTTTACAAACTAAAGAACAGCTATTCATAAACCCCCACAGATGGCATATTAATTATAAATACAAAAACATTTTCTATTTTTGCTTCTATGCAAACTGACAAACGGACCACCTAGTTGTGGGTGGTTACCGTCGCCAATTGACATCTGCAGCACTAAAGCAGCCGATACGTTGCCTTTGCCCTATTTGAAGAGCCCCACATTGTAGCGCTCTGGGAAAACCGTTGGAGGGAGTTCAGTCCATAACTAGGACACATATGGCATGAAGGAACGTCCGCCACGTACTCTGGAGGACTTCCAAATGTCTAGGAAGTGTGGATGAACTCCCAATCACCAAATCCACCACCAACACCACCAAATCAAATAGCTCATCAGAGCATCCCCGTTGTACATAAATACATATATCTCATGTAACGTAACATATAATATAGTATAAACTATTTCAGCAATAAATTTGTGCATTGAAATATGTGTTACCAATTAGCGACTTGAAGGACAGTGGTCCCCAAAGTTGATTTGACGCGACCCACTTAACACAAGCTTCTAAATCTGGGACTCACTTTTTGGCTATCATGAAGAAAATCATATGAATGAAGGAATGTTTAAATAAGAAAAAAATGTTTATTTACAATCATAATTTTTAATGGTTAATTACATACAAGGAATACTATTTCAGCAAGACAGAGATTAAGTTAATTAAACCTGTGTTTTCAACTTCAGTTATAGTTAGTTTTAATGACAATGAATTTAAATATAGAATTTATTTCAGTATTTCATTTATATTACTTAATTATAGCTGAATAATCCGCCTCACATTGGTATGAGTTATTCGATTCAGATCGATGTATCTATCGTTCTGTTTTTCAGGGCCCTACATTATATATATATTCCTTCGTGGTCCACAGTTTGAGAAATGCTGCTCTAGAATATACTTTTAATACGTGAGCATTTAGTAAATACTTTCTACTCTTTTAATATTCATATACTCTTCAATAAATATTTTTGTTAGTTCGGCCTATGAGGGATTTTAGCTGCTAAGTTAAGTTGCCTGTTAAGAGATCCCTTTTATCAATAAAGTCGTCTACTGTATTGACAAAAGTTAGTGTAAATTTTTGTAAGTGTCTATATTGGTGAAAAGTAAATCTTTCAGGGTCATAGCTCATCAGTTTCACCCAGCAACCAACAAGGACCGGATCGCCTCACTCGAAAGCTGTTCACGTGCAGACAGCAACTGAACCACTCGGTGACAACCCGCTTCTCGTGTAGAATGGCCTAGTGCCAATCGTTGACAAATTATTTGGCAATTTTTAATTTAAGCAATATTCACTTTTTGACCACGCGAGGTTCACTCGTTGACAACGGAGCGTCTACCCTAGATGGTGGTGCTTGTCTGGTGGCGAGAGGCTTTAACAAGCTGTGACTCTAAAAGAACGATATATAAAAGATTTATATAGCAGTAGCAACAATCCAATCAGTGTAAGGAGATACAGCTGTACTGACTCCAGGGAAGGTCTCGTTTGCACAGCCATGGCCCCAGGAGACGACTCCAATGATAATGTCTACAAAGTACAGGGGTCCCCCAGAGTCGCCCTGACAAGCGTCCTTGCCACCGACGTCGAGGATACCAGCGCAGATCATGTTAGGAGTGACGATTCCAGGGCTGGGAAGAGTCAGGTATCGTTCCCTGCAGAGGTCGTTGTTGACAGTATAGATGGTGACGTCAAGGAGAACCGGAGAAGCAGAGCCGCCTTGCTGTTAAGAAAAAAAATCAACTTAATTGTTTATTGCTTCATAAAGTCAAACAGGCAAACCGCTTTCTTGATGGAAGGTGGTTACCGTCGCCTATGGGCGTTTGCAACACCAGGGCCGTTGCACATGCGTTGTCGGCCTCTAAGAAATTTTATAACTGCCTTCTTTAGCAGCTCCATGTCGTAGCGCAGAGAAAACCTTCGGCGGGAAGTTACTTCCACATCATTGTTGTATGAAGAACAAACCTCCTAGAGAACCTTGCATGTAGGAGTTCCAGGAAATTAGGATTAAAGAAAACTTAACTTCAATTAACCCCAATGTTTCTAAGACTACGTCTTTGTAGAGTTATTTGATTAACCTACTACTGAAAATTCGGCCAAGCACATGTCGAACCATGCAAACAATTTTCATGAAGCCAAGAAATATTAACTGTTTGTTGTTACGTTATTTGGAAACCCTTAAAAATAATTTAATCTAACGTCGCCAGCCATTCGCAGCCCACTGCTGGACATAGGCCTCCCCGGGTCGGCGCCGCTCATCCCTGTCTTCTGACTTCCTCATCCAGCGCCTACCGGGGACCTTGCAAGGATCGTCGGTATATTGGGCTGAAGAGCGTCTGACATTACGTTTACCGAGACACGGTCTCCACTCCAGGACTCTTCTACTCCATCGACCGGTTCACTGCCACTTTAACTAGCTAAGTTTGCAAGTTATTTCTGCTTGCTTGGTTCCCTGACGGATATCCTCATTTCTAATTTTATCCATAAGAGAAACACTCAACTTCTCGGTCCGTAGCCCGTTAAGCAACTTGGAACTTATGGACCAATCCTGCCGTCAGTGTCCATATCTCTTGTCTTAATCAAACAAGAGAAAGAAAACATAGTGATAAAGATGTCTCATAACCGCTATTTCGTCTTCGACAAGCATGGGTGTATGCCGTCCACTCTTCTATAAATAGGAGACTCGAGTCCAGCACTGGGATGTTTATAGGCTAATATTATTTTAAACGCAGTGATTTCCGTGATAAATGTCTGTTAAACATAAAGAGTAAACACATACGAAATTGACGATTTTATAAGTATCCCTTTGTTCAAAAATTGCTACGGCCCTAACAAAAAGGCCACTAACATGATATATCTACTTCTTCTTCGTTCAATCTCAGTCTACTGCTGGACTTATGTCATCCCAAGTGCGCGCCACATATCCCGGCCTCCCGTCTTCCACATCCAGTTTAATATATCTACTTATATTAAGCAAACAAAAAAAAATACTTGTATGTAGTTTAGGTATAATTCTTTTATATAATATTTTCTTAACTTTCGCGACTTGTATACATAATAAAACTAAGTTTTAACGGTTTTAAGCGCGGTAATTTATTTGATTTTGGTTTATCCGACGTTTCCACCACTTTTCAGTGGCCGTGGGCACGGACGACAAAGATCCTTCCACCCATTTTAATATTATATAAAATTTTTAGAACTAGGCATGTTGGCTGAAGTGTTTCTTGCGCCGCTTCTTCTCTTCAAGACACAACATATTGTGAAGCGGTGGTAATTTTTTTTTAATTACATCTCCTGACGCACACGCTTGTCAGGGTATATATGCATTATATGCCAAGTTTACTTATTTTAAATACATTTTCTTAAGTAACAATTTTTAAGTTCTAACACATTCACTTCTTTATTATCTACTTAATATAATGCTATTTTACTTATTCTATTACATTTAACTGTTACTATTCTAACTATCTATCACTAATTCATTCTTTATATCTTCTGTTTTACTTATTTATCTTATTTAAACATCTTTATATATATTTACTATTTATGTATTAATTTACTTAAGGAAGGTAAATTAGATTAGGCTCTCATAGAGTAAATAATAACCATAAACAAAATTAAAACTAAATAATTAAAATTAACAAGTTGGCGGTAGGCTAAATAAAATTTTAACAATACTCGTTGGACAAATGTCATCTTTGTCGTCCGCGACCACGGCCATTGAAAAGCGGCCGAAACGTCGGATAAACCAAAATCAAATAAATTACCGCGCTTAAAACCGTTAAAACGTAGTTTTATTATGATTGTTTATGATATACTTAATAATCTACTCCACCTACATCGCCAGATTACGTTAAAGTATTCCTTAAGATAGGTTTCCTGGAAGAGATTGCTTTAAGCGATAAGGCCGCTTATTCTTTCAACCATGACATTGTATTTTTGAAATTGTATATTTGGTGAGCAAGAAAGTATTGTGTGTCAGGAGCCTTTAGAACAGACGAGCGTGCATAACAAGAGCTATGAATGTCAAAGAAGCAAGTGAGGTGTGTAAGAATAAACCTGAATGGCGCTCTGTTGTTCGTGCCTACCCCGCAAGGGACCTGGCGTGAAGTTATGTATGTATGTAATAAAGTGTTATCTATATACTTACAGAAGTAGCGCCCCATCCAGCATGGACCACAGGAACATTGTCAGGGAGCTGAACATTTTGGGCAATAATTGTACCAGGCTGAATCACTGGGTTGTAAGTCAGGGCAGTGGCAAGCCGGATCACAGATATATCACCATCGAACCTATTCTGGCCGTATGTGGGATGATTGTACTCCTGAGTTATGTAGGCGAATACACCTCCGATGTTACGGTTGGTAGAACCAGCCCTAATACGACGGAGTGATGGAGTGTAGAGACTGAAATGACAAACGAATAACTTGTATTACATTCTAGAAGGACACACATTGTTTAGTAAAGTGAGATATTTATTTGGTAAAACTTCCATCTCTTAAGTTTTCTTATATTGTTACGAGTGCGGGACTCGAATTAAAATGCCGTTGGAATTACTATAGAATTTATTAGAACTATACAAACACGTATACCACAGGTACAAATATAACTGGACACAACCAGTACAAACTGCACAATCCAATAACACTCGCAAAGTCCGACACTATATTGCATATCAACTGTACTACAAACGTCTTGCTCGTATCGTAATCGTCACTTGATTGCCTCACCCCTTCTTTCGGGCATTCTATTTATCCTGCACAAATGAAATATGTATCGATGCATAAAAATAATTTCCAAGAATTAGTTCGACACACCTGTCTAATGACTGCCATAAAAGATTACAATACACAATAGACTGTTTTCCTTAATGACAAATTTTAAGCACAAAGTAAACAAAAAAACTCCAAATGCGGGAAGGTAATAAACTGTTCTGTATGGCAGGCAGGTGTGCATTTACTTTTGTCGGCATGTGATAATATAAAGATAAACACATGAAAAATCGATATAAATATTACATAATTTACAACTAATTTCGAACCCACGCCCTTTGAGTTTGGGATGCGTGCGCTAAACATAACGCTAACAAAACTTTTCGAGCGCGGGTTCGATCCTGGGCGGAATGCATGCGCAGTCAGTTTTCTGTATACTACGTACTAATAACGGCGAAGGAAAACATTGTGATGCAACCTGCACATTGAGATAACCGATATATATATATCTAAATAACAGTGCAACATCCGTCCGTCCTAGAGTGCAGTTGAAAACCAGCGTCAGGCATTTGCTGTTGCCTGGCACATGCTTAACTGCACCTATTTGGTACCATCGCTAGACTTTTTAGTACGTATCGTTGTGTGATAACCAAATAAACGTTTTTTCTTTCTTTCGATGTGTCAAACCTACCAAGCCGCCTTGGAAAAGCGTGGTGGGTATATTCTCCGTTCTCGGGCCTCCCATTATGGGTAATGGGAGGCCCGAGCCCGAGAGAGTACATTCATAAAAAAAATACCGGCCAAGTTGAGAACCGCCTTCCTCCTTTTGGAAGTCTGTTATCAAATATTAAAATGACGTTACGACTATACTTATTTTTAACAGATAAAAAACTTTATTTTACAAGGGTGATAAAATTAACGAAGATTACAACTAGCTTACTAATATAGGTACCATGGTAGTAATCATAAATATTCTATAAAGATAACTGATATTTACCGCACCGATATAATTTAATCATATTTGGTTGATTATTACTAAACTGTTCAAGCAAACATACGTATTAACTCTATCTAACGTTAAATAGAGGAGCAGCCGTTTTGGAACACTGAGGCTACTTTCCTGGCTTTCCTTCTCTACGTTGCGCGATCTTCGTCATACATTATTTTTCATTTAATAACATGCTTATTGTCACCCTGTCATCCCTTGGGCGTAGACTATCTTCTATCAGGACCTGGTATATATGGAGTGGCAAGACATTTATTCTTTAAATAATTAACCTGCTGCTATCGATGCTTTCGTCTTTTTTCCACCGCACCGCTCGTCATTGGCTCGATTATCAACCCCACTTCGTTGAGCCACTTCAATCATTTCTCAAACATGTTTCTCTTTCGCCCCGTAGGTACATGGAATTAGCTCCCAGCTGAGGTTTTCTCATTGTGCTATTTTTTTATTACATGAGCTCAGCAGACAAGCAGACGGCCCACCTGATGGAAAGCGGTTACTATAGCCTATTTTTATATTTTGCCGTTCTTGCACGGATAAGATATATGTGTCATAATTTATTTTTGAGACTGGTAACCGCTTTCTATCAGGTAGACTGTCTACCGGTCCACTGTAATCTTCTCATATATAAAAATGAATGTTTGTCTGTATGTCCTTTATAGAATCGTTAACTATACATTTGATCATGTGATGATGTTTAGCAAAGTTGTTGTGCATGAGCCAGAGAAGGTTTCTGATTTGGTCCACAATTGGACCTGGCAGGTGGCGCTGCTGTCGACATATCGATTGAAGCTTTTCCGGGCAGGACGACGTCTGCCGGGACAGGTAGTCCAGCAATAAAACAATGTGATGGACATGAAGGCTGCCTTTGGTTGTGGTCCTTTCACTCGACTATTGCGCGGGCTTTATATCTAAGAAAAATATTTTTAATAAAAATATCTTACACTCCTTCGAAGCAGTGAGCAGCAGAGAGGACGTAGCGAGAGTTCAAAATATTGGCTGCGCATGACTGGCTCCAAACACCATTGAAGACTCCAAGAAAGTCCACTTGCACTATAGATGGGTAGTTCTCGATGGTAGTTGGCTGACCTCCGACGATGCGTTGATTGAAGGTGCCGGCTGAGACGCCTGAAAGTAATAGATCCGTGCTTTTAATACCATCAGCTCATAAACGTGTCATTACTGGAAATGCCTGGTAAATAAGAAAAAAAATCTTTTTTAGCTAGACGTGTCACTAGGGAGTATATTCTCGATTCTTTTCTTTAAGCACCGATAATACGTTACGCAGCGGTGGACATAGAAGACAAAGTAAATTTTAATTTTAATTTACATGTATGCTAACCGAAATATAGAATTTATTTTGAATAAAAACTTGAATTGAAATGAATAGTCCATTTTTATTTCTGGAGAGTAGCAGACTGGCAGAAATCCCATCTGATGGAAAGTGATAACTTCACCTATTAATATTTCACACATCAAAGGTGCTACTAATGTATCGCCAGCCTTGAAGGGGAACTGAACATTGGCCACTAATTCTGGAAGACAACTTGAGGTTGTTATCCAAAATCATTTTTTTTTATTCACAATAAGTTCCAGTGGAGAACACTTTTTGAAGGTCATACATGTAAGTCAAAATTGATTCCCGTGTGATACTCTCAGTGGTCATTTCTACACTGTCTTTAAAATTTACAATAATGCGAGTGAAGTCGCAGGAAAAGAGCTAGTATAGTTCAGGTACGTAGGACGATTATTGTATAATTTGTTATATTATGCGATTTTAATTACACTGGTCGGCAACCAAATCCTCTAAATAAAAATTCGATAAATATAACAAAATTCGACATGCTGAATTTAGATCTGGATTTAGTTTCTCGCTATCACGTATATTTTTTCATATTTTGCTCCTAACTGAATATTTTTTTGTGCAACACTTTTTTCTTTTCATGTCAGTAGATTTAATTTTCTTTTCCGCAAATCTTTAAACAATATAATATTGTTACGACCTGAATGCCGACTAAAGACAAATTCACACCTGCGTCTGTAGAAACACATTTTATTACGCTTTTGACATATATAGAGAAACGATAGGAATGGTAAATGCCCAGAATTATATGTTACTTCATTCGCCACAAAATTACAATATGGAATGAGTTTATTAATTAATTAGACATATAATTTTGATGATTTTAAATGTCTTCGAAGGAATTAAATTAGCTATTGTCATATTAATTCAATGTGCATTTTGTATGTAAAGCAAAAAGAGCGTTTAATTTAAAATTTTCAATTTTAAAAAAAATTACGTGGTACAAAGCTTTTAATACTATATTTATATTCAGAAGTGTCGAAATTATAAAAAAAATGACAGTAGTTACAAGGAGTGAATTTTCATATTTTTTTTGCCGACCAGTGTAATTAGGTTAAATATGATAATTTTATCGCAAACATGTGATAAATCCTGGGAATTTTACGCGAGTAAAACCACGAGAAAAGCAGTATAAAATATTTACCTGCAACCAAAGCGAGTGCTAGCACCAGACGGGTGGCCATTTTGTTTGAACTGAAAAGATTGTAATACCTAAAATTCTTTTTATACAATTATCAGTCCCTAATAGTGTTGTAAAGAGATAAAAGAGATTAACCACTGAATCCTTTATCGACAATTATTATCATTGATTGGAACTTCTAGAAATTTTACAAATGTTGTATTATGTATGTATCTACAATTTTTTATTGATTAATACGTTTTGCTGCAAATCTGGAATACCAGCAGACCGCTCACGTGATGGAAAGCAGAGAGAGAGAGATAACACTTTATGCAATTACAAAAACAGACCATATTTACAATATTTTGTAGGCAATCCAATAGGCGGCCTTATCGCTCGGAGCGATCTCTTCCAGGCAACCTAAATGAAAGATATTTAAATTAGGCGATGTAGGTGGTGCAGGAAAAAGGCAATAGATACATAAATACTCAAACTAATTTAAGAAATAAATATATAAATCTAATATATAAAATTCTCGTGTCACAGTTTTCGTTGCCATACTCCTCCGAAAGGGCTTAACCGATTCTCATGAAATTTTGTATGCATATTGGGTAGGTCTGAGAATCGGCCAACATCTATTTTTCATCCCCCTAAATATTAGGGTAGTCCACCCCTAATTTTTTTTATTTTATTTTTTAGACAAAATTTTTAATTTCTATTTTTTTATGATACAACATACAAAAATACATACAACCCTAAATTTTCAACCCTCTACGATCAACCCCTATTTTTTACCGGGCAGGACGACGTCTGCTGGGACAGCTAGTATTATATACATATATGCATAGTCATATACATACAATATAACAAGTATATAACAAGCCGTGGTAGCGTAATGGTTAGCGCACGCGCCCCTAAATCAAAGGGCGCGGGTTCGATCCTGACCGGAACGCATGCACCTCTTAGTCAGTTTTATGATCTAATGTGCATATTGTTACAATTACCACGTGCTAAAAACGGTGAAGGAAAACATCGTAATGCAACCTGCACATCGAGATAACCGATGTGTCAAACCTGCCAAGCCGCCTTGGACAAGCGTGGCGGGTATACTGTCCGTTGCCCTATAATGGGAGGCCCGAGCCCAGCAGTGGGACATTTATGGGCTGACGTTATTATATATACAATAATACATTAGTTATTATAATAAAGTTAAAGTAAGTTTTCTTAGCAAATTTATAAATGTAGGTAAGGATTTGGCATCTCTGACAGTAAGAGGCAGCATATTCCAAAGTTTGACAACCTGTACCATAAAATAATTATCGTTATAGGATGAAGTGTGTGTAGGCGTCATAAGTTTTTATGTTTGTCGATTATTTTCTGTTGATATTTAAATTACATTTATTATGTTTATTAAATACTAGCTTCTGCAGGCGACTTCGTCCGCGTGGAATAGTAACAAAAAGTTAGCAAAAAAACCGCCCCGATTTTGAAACATTCTTCATTGGTGCTCCGCTCCTATTGGTCTTAGCGTGATGGTGTACAGCCTATACATGTCCCTTCGTGCCGTGGAGTAGAAACATTTATAATGATTATTGGTACCACCATGTAAACCTCCTTTCGACCTATTAATACTTTTCTCTTACTATTTAAATTCTTCCTTCAAATGTGACGGCGCGTTCCCCTTTCGCACGTCACTTAAGTCACTCATTGTCATATCATTAAATTAAATAAATCGCCTCTAAGTAGAGTTTAGTAGTTTATATAATATTTGTAAATATTTCGAATACCTAATTTGTTTTATCTGATTTATATTTGCATGTATAGATATTGTATTCTATTATAATCCATATATATTATATTCATTTATCTCCAGATTTGCAGAAAACTAGTATAAATTACCGGCCAAATTTTAAGATTCACTATTATTTTTTTATTATTTTTTTCACCTGCCTCTTCAGACCCTGTCATTGGCAAAATCAGTGCTACGAGCATTGCAGACACGAAATTAAAAAAAAAAAAAATCGCCTCGCTTTGTATATAATAATAATAATAATAAAATATCATAAAATACTATAAAATAAATCTCCCCGCATACATAAATACATTATAAATAACCCGCTCCGCGCCACCATTGTAATATATAATAAATTAATATTAAAACACATAAAATAAATACATATATAATACTACTATAAAATAAATATACCAAGTAAAATAAAGTGTGTGTGAAGCGAATAGGGAAGAAGAGGAGCCGCATATCATTCCCATTAACCAGGTAAGTGCGTGCTCGTTCTCTAACTCCCATCTAAATTGTCCCACACTTCTTTCCCGCAAGTTTGACACAGTTCGCTTAAAGCTAATTCCAGCGCCGCCGCAACAAAGATTGTGACGCGGGTGTAATACCCTAGTATTTGTGTAATTAAATAATTGTTGTAATTTGATATTTAAAATTTGTTGACAGTGACATAATTTATAATATAAAACTGTACAATATAGAAATACTCAATTTATGAAATAATTTAATTATTATTATTATTATTAAATTATTTCAATTATTTTTCTCCTTTTTCGTTAAAAAAGGGTAAGTTCTATGACGCAGACCGCAGTCAAGCGCCATAGTAAATGAGTAGACTATATGAGAGTTGTCGGTAATTCGAGCAGAGGTTAAGAATTTTATGGTATAATTACCATACGGGTATTATTATTTTAGCCTTCCTCCATAAATGGGCTATATAACACTGAACGAATTTTTCAAATCAGACCAGTAGTTCCTGAGATTAGCGCGTTCAAGCAAACAAACAAACTCTTCAGCCTTATAATTCTACTAGCTGTCCCGACAGACGTTGTCCTGCCCTGAAGAAATAAAATTCAGAACCCCATTGCAGCGCCATCTACAGGGTCCATTGAGATGTAAGCTACCCTATCTTTTAAGTTGGATCAAACTGCACACGGTGTGCAAATTTGATTGAAATCGGTTCAATAGTTTTGGAGTTTATTGGCAGCATACATCGTGACACAATATTTTTATATATATACACCAATAGACCCCAAAAATGAGGCTGATATATTTTTATACCAGACGCCAAAGTGATGATACGTACCTAAATTCCGTCAAAAGTAGATAAATACCTACATAAGATTTAGTCGACGGTAACCATCACAGATCATAGAAACACAGTTCTATGATCTGTGGTAACCACTTTCCATCACAGTTGGGCCGTCAGCCTGTCTACTGCGTTTCGATTGTTACTTGAGAATGAGATTAGGGTATATAAAAATATTTATATTAGTTGTGTTTTCCATTTACATGAGCCCTAGAGTAGAGTTGCCCAAATGAAACGCATCTTTCAGCACCTCACCTATCCCAAATTAGGACACCCTCATCGTTGTCCAAAATTGTCGTGTTATTTTGCTTTTCCAGATTTATAATATTAATTAAATTTTTAGTATTGTTACATACCGTCAAAGAAATGCACACGCCTGCCCATCGTAAACGCAGTTACTGCCACCTGATTTAGAAATCTTTTTGTTTACCTTGTGTTTCGAATTTGTAATTAAGACAAACATGCTATTGTTTGTCTACTTGTTTTATGACAGTCATTAGTGTCGAAGTAATCCTTATTGTTATTGTTTTCGACTTTGTTGGTCGTTCTCAGGTGTGCAAATTACATTTTCTTGAAAAAACTCAGCCCACCCAATCGATTGTGTATTGTATAGTTTACTACAAAACAGTGCCCGGCCGGAGGGGTGGGGCAGTCAAGCTACGATTACGATACTAGCAAGACATGTGTAATACTTGCGATTGGCGATATACTCGTAGTAACGGACTTTGCGCGTGTTATTGAACTGTGCAATTTATACAGTGTCTATTTATATTTGTATCGATTTAAAACGTGTTAGTACAGTTCTAATAAACTCTATAGTAATTCCAAAGGCATTTTAATTCGAGTCCTGTGTAGCTTGTAACAGTATTATCAGTTAAAATTACTTTGTTTGTTGGCTTTGACATTTTACGAGAAATACGTAAAAATGAAATGTTATTTCCATATTTGGCACCTTTACCTTACAAAATATAAAAAAAACATGAAAATTTAAATATTTATTGTTATTTAGTATTCTTGTGTATGTAAATAAATAGTTTTTCTTTCTGCCTTTAATTAGCTAAATGCTATTATTAATATTAAATATATCCAATTAATCCCTTCTAGGAAAATGAATACTTTCTTCCATGCTTCCATGTCATGACTCATGCTGTTCCACTGCTGTACTATTTATATTTAATTTTCTAATTCCTTGCTTCAGTTGCTTTCTTGATTTAGTGCGTTATGCGCCTCGACAGCCCAAGTATGAGCGTACGAAGCGTGCAAAAACTTTAAACTCACTTTCACATTTATATAATTAGAATTAGGCGGCTTCGCCCGCGTAAACTTCTAACTTTAGGGTCATTTATTAAAACAGAATACATAACACAAAGTTCAAACATTAGCAAGTTATATTCCCATACAGCGACATCTAGTTACGTTTGATCGAACTACAGTTTACATGTGCATAAAAAAAATCATAAGTTATAAGAAGCCTTTTTTTTTTTTTTTTTTTATTGCACGAGATCAGCAGACAGGCAGACGGCCCACTTGATGGACAGCGGTTACCATCGCCTATGGACATTTGCAACACCAAAGGTGCTACGAATGCGCTGCTGCTCTCTTTAGGGAGCCTGGAACCTGGTCACTAATGCCGGAACACAACACAAGGTTGTTATGGCGACATACTCTAGACCAGGGGTGGTAGCCATCCAGTCGGGCAAATGCCCTACCACCTGGCTGTGGGTTGTTTTGTCGCCTCTTACGACAGGCCGCCGGGCCGCAGGAAATTGTATTCTTTCTCCGTTCCAGCACGGATAAAGATAAAAATTACATATATTGCTCTATAGTATCTATACATTAATACGTGAAGCAAAAATTTTGTACCCCTTTTTTACGAAAATTGCGCGAACGGAGGAGTATGAAATAATAATAAATATTTTTTCATTTATGCATAAAAAATACATTACACACACTACCATGTGTTTGACACACACACACGCGCATATATACTCTTTTGATTCCTGTTAAAGTCAAATTAACAGTGTTGCCTTGGCGAATTCTGTGATTATAGAAGTGTAGTCTTTGACAACAGAACCTTAATAATGTCCAAATTTATAATTTAAATTAATTATTATGGTCGAGTTTCGACCACGGGCGACCACTAGTGATAATAACACTGGAATGTTTGTTGTTATCTGTAACATACATAATCTCTAATATCCCTCTGACTGGGGCCTGGTGGAGGTGGTATGGCTAGATATTTGTACCTCACATAACTAGCTGGTTTCCGTAGAACGTGGCCGTGCCAGCGTAAGCATCTCTCTTGCAGTTTGACTACTACGTCACGGATATGAAGGCTGCTGCGGATGCTGGATGGACTGATGCGGTCTTTCCGTATGACTCCACACATCCAGCACAACATGTTCAATAATAAATCTATGCCGAGATAAAAACTTAAACATGATTTACAGAAGTAGCACCCAATCCACTGTGGATGCCGGTACTATTATCCGGGATTAAGGCACCCTGGCTTATACCAGACCAATCAGAAAGTATTGCGAAAAAAGTTTTTATGTATGAGAGACTGGCCAGTTATAATCTATTTTGAAAGTATGGTTATTTATAACTAAATATAGGGTACGTTCCTATTTCAAAACTTCCCTCCATATTGTTTGCGAGCTAATTTAAATAATCGTGTCTCATTGAAAAGTAGATCTGCGCCGGAATATTTTAGCGCTATGAATTTTTACGATGTCAAGTGTCGCCTGAAACCGGACGACTCGTTATTCGTTAAACGATAGAGCTCAAATGGCATTTATAGATGAACGCTCTTCTCAGGTAACCGTATATTGTTGGTACAACGAATTTAAGCTCGATTGACTAATTGCAGATTGGATCGGGAAGCCTTCATGAGGTTCTACACGGGCATCTTCGTGTGAGGAGGATAGTTTCACGCTGGTTGCCGCACAACCTAACCGATGCACAGAAGCAGGTCCGTGTGGAATGGTGCCGTGATATGATAAACAAATTTGAAGCAGGCTCGCCTCCGCTGTTTATATAACATCATTACAGGTGATGAGTCCTGGAATTATCAATACGATCCAGAAACGAAGCGCTAGTCGACGGTTTGGGTGTTTCAAAACGAATTAACGCCTACCAAAGTAAACCGATCTAGAAGTGGGGGAAGATTTTGATCGCGAGTTTTTTCAATTTGACTGGCTACTTGGTGTCAATTTCTTTACGGAACCAATGAAGCATCAACACCGAATGGTTACTACCAAATGCTTGTCAGAAGTTTCCCTGCTGTGAGCAACAAACGACCAAACACAGGGTTCCGCGGGCTACTACTGCTCCACCACTACAACGCACCCACCCATAATGCATTCAATACGAAGGACTTCCTGAAAAGGACGCAGGTCAAACTCCTGGGTCACCCTCCTTATAGCCCTGACCTAGCACCGTGTGATTTCTTTTCAATACAATTTTCGTCACCGGAAAATGTGCTGTCAGCGATCGAGCAAGCTGTAAACGAGGTGGTCTGCGGCGGACTGGAAAAGTGTTTCGAAAATTATTTCAGACGCATGAGACTTGGTATAGAGTCTCGTGGAGAGTGCTTTGAAAATATTAAATAACAAAAATAAATCTCTCCAGACCATGGGCCATGAAAATGACTCGGACTTTTGAAGGGCTTGGGAAGGCCAACACGTAGAGGCCCCTTGACAAATTCGATGTAAATGTGGCGTGACACTGACCGGCGATTATCCCAGGCCAGTGTAGGACTATTGCAGTAAATGAGGACAAAAAGTACCGGACTATTGGGGTAAACTGTTAGTAGTACGAGGGGTCTGGAAATATGGGGACTATGGCGTCTGCCCGTCGCAATGTTCGGGGAACATGGAAAAATGGGCAGACAGTGACTCGCCACTCCCTGCATGGGCCCCTAAAAATGCCCTAGAAGAAAGGGGCAACATGGGTGTGAGTGGCTAAGGGGTGGGGTGTAAAGAGTTAGGAAGGTGGGCCGCAGGTTTACCGCTACTTATGCCATTTATCACTTTTTGGAACTGCAAGAAACGCCGGTACGACGTTGTAGTTATTGAGGGTTCCTTTATTCTTATACTACATATATAATATAATTAATAACTCTGTTTTGTGGCGGGACTTGTGTGTCGTGTCAGAATCTCGTGTTGCCTAATATCTGTCTCAGTGTTGTCAGTGCTAAAATTTTATAGGTGCGTTCAATGACACCACACAACCCCCCGCGGGGAAGGGAACCCCATACCCAAGAAATTCGAACTCGCTTATTCAAAGATCTAGGATGTTTCGGGATTTTACTGTTCTACCGGTTCTAGTTACGACAGGGGATGGCGAGGTACATATAGGGGTTGGAAGTAGAGAAGGTTGTGCCACAGGGGGTGGCAAGTTATACGGAGGGCTGTTAACTGGGGGATGATCAGTGAAGGCTGGTTTCACGCGATCTATACTGACAGTTACGGGGCGCCCTTTAATATCTAACGTGATTACTTTACCATCGTTTGTGCGGTTGAGAACGAGGTATGGACCTCTATAAGGCGATTGCAAGGGATGTTTGATGGCATCCTCTCGGAGAAACACGTGAGTTGCCGAAGAAAGCTCTTTGAATATAAAACAGGACGGTTGACTATGTCGAGACGCGGGGACAGGTCGGATATTTGCCATTTTGTGGCGAAGTTTCACAACAAAGTCAGCGGGATCATCAACGGTGGCTTGATTTGTTGTAGTAGTAAAAATCTCGTGTTGCCTGATATCTGTCTCAGTGTTGTCAGTGCTAAAATTTTATAGGTGCGTTCAATGACACCACAACTTCCACGAAATCCTCGGAGTCAGGCCCGAGGTGTCGCTACTCACCTAAGGCTTTGCCACAAAGCTCCCTTAAGTGACTATAAAATAATAATACATTATAATATTATTCTTATGTATAATTTGTAGTATTAAACAATTTTCTAAATTCGTCGTACCGCCATCTATTATCAAAATTATACAACATTTACTTTGTCATTATTTACAGCGCCATCTCTCATGAAGAATACAGTTTTTTACGTCTGAACTCCTAATATGTATGAGTCAAAAAGACTCTTTAGTCTCAGGACGGAAGACTGGTGTAAAGTTTACTTGTACCAATAGATGTCACTAAGCTGACTTTTTGTTTTATTTCATAGCTTAATGTGGATAAGATAAAAAGCTTGTTTTATCAGCCATGGTCAAGAAATAATATTATTATATGTTGTAAAAAAATAATTTCCTTAATTTATTATCAGTTACCGCATATAATTTGGACTCTTCTTTGATGATGTATTAAGTTAGTTGTATCTACCCTCCATAGTTAGTAGTTAAATCAAAATTAAAGTTATAATTGGTAATGTCCCTTAGACGGGTTTTTTTTTAAATTCAAGTTACGCATTACAATTAAGCAGTTGCACTACTTACTGATGTTTCTTAAAGGAATAATGAGATTATTTTATTTTTGTTTTAATTTGATGTCTATTTAATAAGGCAAAGACTCAATCAAGAACTAATTATATTTATTTTTATCACATTGCACATTTAGATGTACATGTTCATAACTAAAATAAATGACCAAGAGTATAATATAGATGTCTTTTTTTATTACGATTATGATATATGTGATTTCTATTAACTTCAGTCAAAATAGTGCAAGTGCTTCGAGTCGGATCAGTTGTTTGAGCTTCCAGAAGTAGGAAACCATAGGCGCTAGTTTCTTGAGAATAACTAATTTATTTCTTGTAAGATTACGAAGCCGTCGGGTGAAGTTCGTATTCAAAAGTGTTTCAAAAATTGAAGTAACGTTCTTCTTCTGTCACGTTGACGTTTGATGTTTTAAATTAAAGTCGCGTTCGCGACAGGGTATTTTACTTTTTCCTTGCACCGAATGTTCGGCAATTAAACTGAATTTCGGCCCATCCCTCATAATTAATTAATTATGGATATCACATTTAAGACTACTGAAGTACGCTAATCCACCGCTTTAAAGATTAAAGAAATCGTAAATGATAACAGTAATCTAAGCCTGCTGCGATGAAAATAGTGCGTGGTTATCACACTTTTATTTCCTTTGCATGAAAATAGATTGCGGCGATCGAAGGTAGAACTTTCTGGTAACGCAACCTTACTTGGTGTCAAGACTGAAAAATGTAGTAGATTCTGGAAGGAAAAGACGAGGTCAGACGCATTTTAGAAAGATATAGATGATAATATTGTATATTGTCATACTATGTGTGACAATAACGGAATGAAGACCAAAATAGAGATGTGGACATATTATTATGCTAAAATAATATCTAATATCTACGAGTATACATGTATACAGGTAAATAAAATTTAAGTGTCTGTTTGTGATCTCAAAATAACAGCTTTTTACTAAATGCATATGGAAATGTATTTTTTTTTTAAATTTTTGTCTGTCCGCCTGTCTGGATGTTGCGACTAATCTCTGGAATGGCTGGACCGATTTTGACAGGCAAGTAGCTGATGTTATAAGGAGTAACTTAGGCTACTTGTTTTTAAGGTTCCTCGAAAAAAAATCACGCGGGCACAGCTTATTATTCATTGTCATCAAACTTTTAAAATCCCTATCTCTATTATTTAATATCATAAATGCGAAAGTAACTCTGTCTGTCTGTTCCGTTTTGACGGAAAAACTACGGGACCGATTTGGCTGAAACTCGGTACAGATATAATTTTAATACCAAGGGTGGCCAAGGCATACTTTGTATTCCGGATAATGGGATACATTTTGGGATATATTTATTTATTCTTTTATGGAAAGACTATTGGACCGATTTGGTTGAAACTCAGTACATATACAATTTTAATACCGAGGGTGGCCGTGGGATACTTCTTATACCGAATCATGGAATACATTTTGGGATAGAGTTATGTAAAGGTTATGTCGGAAACTAGGATAGGTTTGTAATTTTGTCAATTTCGTTCACTTGGTCTACTGGGTTCACTGGGTCCACTTGGTCCACTGGGTCCATTAGGTCCACTGGGTCCACTTGGACCACTTAATCAACTTGGTCCACCGGGTCCACTTAATCCACTTAATCAATTTGGTCCAGGGGGTTCACTTGATGCAATTGGTTAACTTGATCCACTAGGCCCATTAGGTCCTCTTATACCACTTGGTACACTGGGTCTATTTGTTTCACTGGGTCCATTGGATCAACTTGGACCATTGGGTCTATGGGGTCTACTTGATCCACTTGGTCCATGTAATCTATTTTGTAATATTTGACGAGTTTTGTATTTTATGTTGTTTACAGATAGACGGGGGATGGTACAGTTTGCAATATGAAATGAAGTAAATTTTCCGAGGGCAAATAAATAAAAAATTAATACAATATTACCTGTACCGTTTGCTCTATAAACAAGAGACACGCACTATATAATAAAAATAATTTAATTACTTTCAAACAATAATCAATGCACTATTTGACTCATTTTACTTAGGGAGTGGAGTGGGGGGGGGGGGCGGGTCAAACTTCGCAGACAAACACACGACTCGTAATTAACGCAACTTTGACCACTGGGCGTCCAGTACTACCAGCACATCAACTACATTTCGCGGGGCGCATAGGCATAAGTTAAAAACCATAGTCTCAAGCGTGGTTCATCAGTTGCGTCTGAAGACTGAAATTATGATGATAATCAAGGAAAAATATAAGCGAGTGAGGGGAGGGGATAGTGAATAACAGATGAACGATAAGAACCTCGAAATTACGAGGTTCTAGAAGAATCTTCAACAGGGCAAGCCGCGCCTAACAGGAAAGTTCAGTTGAGTACGAGAAGAGAGTTCAATTGAAGACGTAGTAGCGACAAGTGAAAAAGAGATTCAGAAGCGAAGGGTCAGTGGGAGAAACTGAAGATTTTGAGAGACAAGATACTGACAAAAATAGGGAAAATTCAAAGGCGGAAACCAGAGGAGACCTTGAGACGTATAAGTTACAGTTCGATCCCACTAGGAGTACTGTCAATTGTTACAAGCCATGTACTTAACCTTCGCCAATTTTACTGTTACGAGTTCCAGGACTCGAATTAAAATGCCGTTGGAATTACTATAGAGTTTAATAGAACTACAAAAACACGTATAATACATGTACAAATATAATAACACGCACAAAGTCCATCACTAAATAGATCATCGAGTGTACACAAGTCTTGCTTCGCAGAAGGTTATTGCTCGACTGACTCATCTCGCAATTGGGGCATTACTTTATACTTTACAAATATAAGATGTCTGCTCGGCTGCCTGGACTGAATTTCCTAGAATCACACCTGGCTAATGACTACCATAAAGGTTTACAATACACAAGTTTTTCTAATCACACATTTTAAACACAAAGTAAACAAAAGAAATCCAATCCAAATGCCGAAATGGTAATAAAATGTCTACAGGTGTGAATTTGTCTTTTTTCGGCGTTCAGGTCTTAACATTACTTTCGCACCGCCCTTTTCGAAACACCTCTTTCATGCATTCACACTATGCATGAAGCGTCCCCGTTCCTCGTCTGTCAACACAATATCATCGACATACAAGAGCAACTGCTTAGGTTGCTTACGTGCATCTTTGATGCTGTTTGACGCTTAGTCCAATATACAAAAGAACTAAAAAAATACCCTCTTACTCAAGGAACGGAGAAAATATACAATTTCCTGCAGCCGGGCGGTATGTCGTAAGAAGCGACCAAACAATCCACATCTAGGTGGTAGGGTATTTGCCCAAATGGACTCCACTCCTGGTTTAAAGTATGCCGCCATAACAACGTTGATTTGTGTTCCGGCATTAATGACCAGGTTCCAGTCTCCCTTAAGAGAGCAGCAGCGCATTTGTAGCATTATGGTGTTGCAAAGGTCCATAGGCGATATAACCGTTTTCATTAAGTGAGCCGCCTGCATGTCTGCTGAATTCCTGCAATAAGAAAGGGCCTGTTTTGTATAAAGCAGTTCTCTATAATTTACGATAATTTTATGTAACAATATTCATCTTTAATATTATGTAGTAATTTTGTAGATTATAATTCAAAATCTCTGAATTGTTTAAACACGGTATCCACTACATTTTATTTTCACGCTGGCAGACGCGATAGATTGTAGAAGAAGAAAGAAAAGAACTTTATTTGAGAAAAATAGCGACGTAGTTACATTCTTTACACATTATTACACACAAAACATTATTTGAGAATTTGTACGCCGCATTTTCAGCAAACAATGTTTGCACTCAGCATATTTTTGTGCCGGAATTATATCCGACACAACGCTGATTTTCAGTGCAAACCTTCCTTTTGATGTAAGACCGTAACGACCCAATTTTTTTTTAATTTTTGTATTGCAGTAGTTCAGCAGACAGACAGACGGCCCACTTGATGGGAAGCGGTTACCATCGCCTATAGACATTTACAACACCAAGGTGTTACAAATGCGCTGCTGCTCTCTTAAGGGAGACTGGAACCTGGTCACTAATGCCGGAACACAACTCAAGGTTGTTTTGGCGACATACTTAAGACCAGGGGTGGTAGCCATCCAGTCGGGCAAACGCCCTACCACCTGGCTGTGGGTTGTTTTGTCGCCTCTTACGTCAGGCCGCCCGGCCGCAGGAAATTGTATTCTTTCTCCGTTCCTGCACGGATAATATAATATAAAAAATAAAAAGTAAATAATAATTAATAAAAGTAATTGTAATTATGTAATACATAATTATTATAACAAATAAATAAACTTCAATAAAACTAACAAATAATATACCTTGTCACTTCAAAAAGTTAAAATAAATATTGATTGGTTGCGCCGAGGAACACCTTGTAAATTCTTCCTCCCCACCCTCGCCATCAAGAAAAGTACAATACTTTAAATGAAGAATGCGTATAACAAGACACATTAGACAGAACTGTCACTGCTGTCACCGCTATAAGATTCCAAATATATAAAGTTGTTGGAAGACGAAATAAAGACGATAAACTATTATAATCACATTTAATCAGAAGCCACGATCCTAGTGAGGGTGTGAACCCCGGGGGACGAGCGCAGTGTGGCGGCAGACTGGTGGCGAGGTGAGTTTTCCTTGCTTCTTCTTCCCGTCCCTTTGCCTTCTCCCGGCCATCGCATCGCGTCCGCACTCATGTTGTCAACTTGTATCGATAGACTGGTAAACAAGTACCTTTTGGACCAACTTTTTTCAGCAGTCTTCGAAAATTATAAATGAAGTGTCATTCGATTCGGAATGGCATCTAGATGATTTTTGAAAAAAATGAAGTTCCGCTCGCAAAAATTGTAAAAGTTATTACCAATTAACTAAAAAAGAGGGGGTTTAGTTTTTTGCAAATATCTCAAAAAATGATAAAGATTTTTCAAATTTGAAAAAAGATTCCAAAAAGGAGGAAATTTCCTAAAAAAAGTCTCGACTCCCGAAACTGTAAGATCAATATTTATAATTTCCCAGAGGGATGAAAATACGGCCGAAAACGGGTACTTTGGCTTACGCAAGCCACACCCACATCGGGCCTCTAATGAATAAATATTATTTAAACACACTAAATATGAAAATAAAAAATTGAAAAAATTCAGGCATAGAATAGATGAATGAACAATAATCTGCTTGAAAATTTTTTTTATAACAATTTTTCATTTAGTTATTCAATAGTTAAATAATATTTAACTATTGAATATTTATTATCCATTCCGAATCGAATGACGCCTCATTTATAATTTTCGGAGACTGCTGAAAAAAGTTGGTCCAAAAGGCACTTGTTTACCAGTCTACGAGTCATTTATTCGAATACAATATGATCAAGTGTTGGCCGAGCAAATGACATTCTACTTAAAAGCTTAAGATATGAAGTGTTTAATAAACTTTATTTTTCCACTCTATATACTATACAGACCGTGCACAAGACTATAATATCATATAAAATATTACCTTAATTTATAATTATTAATATACCAAAGAATAATGTAATGAACTCTTGTCGTTCATAACCTGTTTAATTAAAATGGTTTATCAATCATATCAACCCGCTATCGGTTTTGACAATTTGCTGTTTCTTATACTGTAAAATTGTTGGTAATTTCATTTATTATTTAAGCATAAGATGAAGTTCAACAGCATTTCCTTGACTCTTTTGAACTGTTGCTGGGGAGTTAATTGTCTCCTCAGCAACAGGTGTATGTGAATAATGTTCTTTCAATTGGCCTGTTACATATAATATTATCAATACCTTTGTCTACTTTCTGGAAGCAATACCAGTAAATATAAATATAATAAATGACGTAATATTTATATAGGTCCGCAATTGAACCAATAAATGCTGAAATAAAAGAATCAACCGTCAAATAATATCCTATCGATGAACACTGGGCTGATTGAGCAATAAATAGTAAAAAGATAATGAACGATAAAGATTATAGCACCTGAACTAAAAGTATAAAAGCAATTCGATATATTCAGTTTGCTTCATTGAGTCCAGAACAATGGCGTCCTACTTGGTCTGGGCTGTTTTGCTGCTAGCAGGTAAGATTTATTGGATTACACAATGGTTGAAAGTGACCTATTTAGGCACGATATGGTTTGGCGCACGAACGTAGCGAGGGCGTTAATAGTTCGAGTACATAAATAGCTTACATTCACCCAAGTTTAACACTCTAATTTTCATTATAAATATAAGAAAAATAAATAAAAACTGATAAGTTAAACAAACATTCTCTAAGGAAGCCAGGCATTAAACCCATGTCTAAATCTGAGGAACTCATTGAATATGTCCCTTACGTCGCGATACGTTGAGGAAATTTCTTTTTCTGTGGCAGTCGACCACCCTGTATTTGTCACTGGTAATGTATATTAAATAATAATCAAAAAGTAATTAAAAGTGTAAAGTTACAAAATTGTTGATATTTGTAAAATGAAATTTTTGGCCGCGATTTAAGACAGCGACTGTATAAAAGTTCAGACATGGCAGCGAAAATTGTTTCCTAGGGACGAAAATTATTGTTTTCATCCCGGTACTTTCTAAGTATGAGAAATGAAAAAGGCTTTTACGTTTAATATTTTCTTAAGTCTTCGCGCCTTGTATGCAACTACTTGTAGAGCTAGGCATGTTTGCTGAAGAGTTTCTTGCGCCGCTTCTTCTCTTCAAGCCACAACATGTTGCGAAGCGGTGGTAAATTAGATTAGGCTCCCATAGAATAAATAAAAACTATAAACAAAATTAAGTCTAAATAATTAAAATAAACAACGTGGCGGTAGGCTAAATAAAACTTTAACAATACTTGTTGACACTTGCCATCTTTGTAATCCGTGATCACGGCCACTGAAAGTGGCCGAAACGTCGGAATAACAAAAATAAAATTAATGACGTCGCTTAAAACCGTTGAAACGTAGTTTTATTTTGAATTAAAATAATGATATATTGATTATAAGTTATCACTTATACTTAATGCTCCTACGAACTAAGACAAACAATTCAAATCGAAGATACACTTTTCTCCCTTTTTTTCGGCGAACTTATTTATCATATGATCCATAGCTAAAGACGTTTTCAGTTTTTCTAGATTTCCCGCCTCTATAGACAATAATAACAAGTCTGATAGACATTTCCGTTGGTCCAGTAGTTATTCTCAATAATGTTATTAATCTATAAAAATCGTGGAATGAATGATTGAATGAATGAATGACTGAAATCTCTTTATGGTTCACTTGAAAAAAATATATAAAAAATCCCAGTGTTTTTTCGTTAAAAGGAAGCTTTTTAGGGGGCGCCGCAAGAAATTTAATTTTTAACGACCACCCTAATCTATATATATAAAATAAAGTCGTGTTGGTTACACTATTTATAACTCAAGAACGGCTGTATCGATTTGGCTGAAAATTAGTGGGGAGGTAGCTTAGAACCAGGAGACGGACATAGGATACTTTCTATCCCGTTGGAACCGGTAGGTGGCGCTGAGATCGGGTTCTAGAATCCTCCTAATCAGCTGGACCGATTTTGGTGATTTGTTTGTTCGTGCCTACCCCGCAAGAGACCTGCCGTGAAATTATGTATGTATGTAAGTTGTAAAAAGGGTACGGACCTCTAGTCCGTAGTGTTGTTATTGAAAAAAATATATATCGGCTTATAGCTTTAGGCGTTCAGTAATTTTCAGGAATGAAAATTAAATTCAAACTTATTAGCCAAAGGGTCATCTAAAAACGTATTCACAAGGATAAGTCATTATTGAAAGCAGCCAAAAAATAGCAACAACCGACATTTCGCTACCAATGAGATTTTATTTAACTTGCAATGGATGTATGTAAGTTCGGGTGGAATCTTGCAAGTTAAATTTGACCAATTTCCCGTTTTCCGATTGAGCTGAAATTATGAACACATATGTATATCGCATGACAAAGCAATAACATGGTACCGAGCTAATCTGATGACAGAATCGGAAGGTGGCCATAGGTACTCCTGTACTAAACATGATAGACCCGTCGTGTTTGGGCTCGTTTAACTTGTCTTGCATTACTTCCTCCCTGAGTTAGGTTCCGTTACGGGGACCCCTTTGCTAGCTAGGAAAGCGAGGGACCATCAACCCCCGTCTAACGAAGTGGGGTGTGTTCTTCCAGGGCACACTCCAGGCACTTTGTTGCGTTGGATCGGCTGGGCGTAACTATGTTATAAGTCTCAGCCTTTCGTTCACAAACTAAAGCGCAGGGTCGTCAGGGAGGAGGGGGTTTTTAGTGGGTATTGGGGTTGCTTGCCCGTTACAGCTTCCTCTGAGTCTTTCCACACTAGCTGAGTTGATCGCGGGCGGATCACTCCCAAGAGCATACTATTGCTGCAGTGATACCTCCCCGACCAACGTGTGTCGTTCCCTAGCAACGACCCAGTCTGTTCGTAAATCGGTAGCATTTTCCCTCGCCTCAAAAAAAAAAAAAATATTCGGGATCTCAACTTGCTTGTATTTAAAAACCTTTAAAAAAAACTTATTATTTCCCAGCCTACAGCAAAGCTGAGACAATCGGTACCCCAGCGTCAATTTATGACTACCCCGGCATTGCGCAAGTTGAGATTGGTTTGGCCGGTGTTATCTGGACTCAACAATGTGCCGCAACTGTTATAACGTCGTTCCATCTCCTATCTATTGCCTCCTGCTTCATGGGACCGTAAGTATGAAATGTAAATTTTATTTTCCATTCTGTGAAATCTTTGTATATGGTGTTTCGAGTGCGGAACTCAAATTAAAATAATCGCCGTTGGAATTACTATAGAATTTATAAGAATTATACAAACACGTATAAAACAGGTACAAATATAACTGGGCACAACCTGTACAAACTGCACGATCCAATAAATCCGTCCCTTTATCGCTTATCGAATGTACTACACACGTCTAGTTCGTATCGTAATCGTCGCTTGACTACGTCACCCCCCCTCTCCGTACTTACATTGTTTCATACTAAACTGTACAATACAACAATCGACCGCGCGGACTGAAATTTCCGAGAAACCGTAATTTGCGCACCTGCAGTCATAAGCAAGTGCAATAAAAATAGGCTATTGTCTAATTGCAAATTTTAAACACAAAGTAAATAGAAGAAGTCCAAATGCAGGAAAGGTAATAAACCTAGTCTGCATTCACTTTGTCGGCATGTAACGATAGGAATCCCCATTTACTTTTTAATTTATTGATGCACAAAAACAAATTACAATAATTACAAACCCTTAGGATTAAAATATAAACAAAAATCTACGTTGCAATCTCCAAATAAGTGCATACATAAAAATAGTACAACGAGACTGAAAATGAGCTTATTACATTACTTATAACTAAATATTATAATTGTTTTAGTTAAGTTTATCTTTACATATATTTATTTAAATATAACTTTGTACTATCTATTTTTAACCGACTTCCAAAAGGAGGAGGTTCTCAACTTGGCCGGTATGTTTTTTTTAAGATTTTTTTATATATGTACACCGATTACTCTGAGATTTATAATCCGATTTACGTGATTCTTTTTTATTTTAAAAATTTAATTAAAATGCCGCCGCTAGAAAAGGCTCTTTATTTGTATCTCGGTATTCATCCCTTTCAAAATAAATTACTTCATATTCAAGGCTGCTTCAATACCTTTATATAACTTTTTGAATTATTCAATTCGGACTTTCCATTCGAAAGATATCACGAGTTTAAAAATCTAAGAATTAGAACACGCGGCCGTGACGCTTTTTCGTGATCAAAAAATCGTAAGACCCCGTCTATATAGAAGTTTCACTTCAAAAAGTACAGCAGGTGAGATATGGCTTCGCTCTCTCTATGAAGATAAAAGCCTAGCTTTGAACCCTCCAGCAAAGAGCTTCAAGTATTCAAGGCCAAGCATAACCACAATGGACTCGGGCTCTCACCCTGGAATATTATAGGTCTCTTTCTCTCTTCTATATCTTTATAGGTCCATCGGAAATAGTTAATTTACCCCCATTGCCCCTTCGTACATGCGCCAAAGACGTTTTTCATAATATGCCTTTTTTCCTATTTTATTTTATTATCAATTTTGAGTATTGCCTAGAAGTTTATTATTAACTGACGGTTTCTATAATTTTGATCTCAAAATGAATGTAAGCAACTTGTAAATGGTGGGAAGACAAGGTATCAGTCTATAAGTTTTGGTTGATATTCCTATTTGAAGGAACGCTATGAGTTATTTCCAGAACGTAGCATAAGGCTCTTGGGATCATCAGCAAATCTGCTAAACTCCTCAAAGATCACTATCTAAATTTTTAAACAGTTATTTACGTACGTCTATGTACATAAAGTCTAATATGTACATATTTATACATGTATACAAATATGTATTTTTTTTTTAATTTACTTACTATTAATATATGTTTAATTGCATATATGATCGTATATATTTTAAAGTATGCGCACTAAATACAGACCCATTATTAAAAAATGTAAAATTATCTCCAGAATGTTGTCTGGAAGAAATCGCTGTTAGCGACAAGACCGCTGATTGTACCAGTTAAAAGATTGTTAATTCATATTTATTATTATAATTTTCTTGTGTGTAATGAAGAATATTCTATTATTTTCTGTATAAACTATCGGATTTATACAACAATTCATTTATCGATTCTTGTTTTGCAGCACTGAATTCCGTCGCATACGTGCAGGAACTGAGACACGTTCTAGTGGAGGTTACGTGGCCGAAGTGGCTTCTGCCAATAACCATCCTGACCACGAGTTCGACTCAGATATCTGCGTCGTAAGAGTCGCCACTCAATTACCCTTAGGAGATACCATACAACAAACGGCTATTCTCGGCCAGGGTATCACGCTACCCACTGGTCTTGGCGTTCAATTAGCTGGATGGGGTACCACAGCTGTAAGTTATTTATCGTAGAAATATATATATATATATATATATATATATATATATATATATATATATATATATATATATATATATATATATATATATATATAACAAATTTGAAAAAATATAACAATTTTTAAATACTAGTTTACTAACTACTAGTTTTTAAAAATTGTTAGGAGTATTAGTTGTTAGGAGCTAAAAAATAAACAAAATTACAAATAAATTAATATAAAGAATTTAACAAGCCAAACCAAGACGAAAAATTCAAGAACAAAAAAAAGAAGAAACATCCAGCAATAATGAAAACAAGTCGATGAATAAAAACATATTTATAATAAGCGATGAACAATTATTGGGATTATCATCCTTACTTATGGATTCTAGAGTAGGAAAATGGAATAACGAATACAAATCCACAGGTTATATTAAACCTAACGCTAGAAGTAATGAAATACTATCTCAATGTGATTACATTTCACATAAAGTTACTCAAAACGACATTGTAATTTTATGCATAGGGAAACACGATTACAATCCAAACCATATGACTTACTCTTTACGAAATGCTTTAAATAAATTGAAAACAACAAATGTCTTGGTAATATCGGCTAATTATGCTTATCATTTAAATGAAATGTTATTAAATAAGAGTATTAAATTTGTAACACAAGACTACAACAACTGCAGCTATATAGAGCTACAGGAACCTTATAATAGTATAAATAATAAAACGTACTTACAACAGCTTACAAAGCTTATTAATGTGCAAATTGACAGTGATGATTATGAAAAAAGATTTTTATCATTTGGCCGTAACAGTATACTGAAAAAACATTTATCCAATAATAAGATACATTCTAATACCTCTTTGGGATGTTCTTATACTACTCCTGCGATTTCAACGATACCCAAAAAAGGGACCATCCCCTATTATTTTAAAAAACAAGAAACAAATATTAAATATCGAAACACAGCTTGTAAGGGCACTATCCCGTATTATTTTCAAAAGCAGCTTGCAAATAATAATAGGTCCGTAAAATCTGGCGGTATTAAGGCTATTCACAGTATATCAAAATCAAAGTCACCTAATACGTTTTTTCGGTAATACATTTATAGTATTACATCAAAATATCGCTGGTCTCTTAAATAAACAGCAATATATTGAATTAGCGCTAGATGAATTAAGACAAAACGGAAAAAATATTCAAATATTATGTCTAACTGAAACATTTGTAAAATCCGGTGAAGAAATTAATGTAAATCTAAGTGGTTATCGACTAATATCAGCGTATTCTAGAACTAAAGATAAAAGAGGGGGAGTTTGTATTCTTGCTAAGAATAATATACAATGCACTAAGCTTACAATCTTAGATCGATATGCTGAAGAAAAAAATTTTGAATGTTGTGGAATTGATATATCTGTTAATAATATTATAATAATATGTTTATATCGAACACCTAATTCAAAAACTGACATAATATTCAGCAAACTAAATTCTATTTTAAATGATTTACAATCTAAATACAATAAAAAACGAATAATACTAGCAGGTGACTTTAATATAGATGTTCTAAAAAACACAAGCAACACGAAAAATCTTATAGATTTATTATCTAACTTCAGTATGTCACTACACATAAGACAACCAACTCGAAAAAAGTCTTGTATAGACCAGATCGCCAGCAATGATACCAATGCTATAGGGTACATTTACAAATTAGCTCTCTCAGACCATGAAACAGCACAAACTCTTGAAATACCTATCAAAATTAAACAACTAAATAGAACATGGTATGAAGAAAAGAGAGAGGTAAATCAGATAAATATCTCTAAATTTGTTGAATGTATTAATAATCTCTCATTCTCAGATGTATATGCAGAACAATCAACAAATAGGGCTTTTAATGTTCTCCATGATACACTGACCTTATTCTTTGAACTATGTTTTCCAAAAAATTAATGTAAAAATAACAAATGTTAAGAAAGTACAATGGATCTCAAAAAGTTTAAAACGATGCTGCATAGTCAAACGACGTCTATATCTAGACTATTTATATACAAGAAATAATAAAAAAAAAATACTTAAAAACCGTTATACTAATTACGCGCGAATACTAAAACGTTGTATAAATAAGTCCCAAAAAATACAAAGTTATAAATATATACAGAAATCTCAAAATAAATGTAAAGCAGTGTGGAATCTAATTAAACCTCAAAACCATTGTGACCTGAAGTGTGGGATTACAATGATAGAGAAAGAAGGAAAAATGATTACCGATAAGGTAGAAATTGCTCAATCGTTCAATGATTACTTTATTGAAACTACGAATAAATTAAACACAATAATTAAAAATCAATCTAATATTGACAGTTTTAATGCTAATTTTTTTCTTCGACCAACATCTCCTGACGAAGTATTACGGATTATTTTGACATTAAAAAATTCAAATTCTGTGGGTTATGACAATATCCCAACATGGCTACTAAAAATATGTTCATATAAGCTTGCACCAATTCTGACTCACGTAATTAATTTGTCATTTTCTGAGGGAGTTTTCCCGGAAAAACTTAAACTATCCATAGTCAAACCTATATATAAAAAAGGCGATCCAAACAGTATGGGAAATTACAGGCCAGTTACTTTAATACCTATACTCTCGAAAATTATAGAAAAATGTATGATGACTAGACTAATAGAATTTACGGGTAAGTTTAACATATTATGTACCGAACAGCACGGTTTTAGGAAAAATAGATCAACGTCTCTTGCTATTTACAAACTCATTAAATATGTAGTTGAAACTTTATCGAACGGTGACATGGTTGTAGCCATATATATGGATATGAGCAAAGCTTTTGACTTTGTTCATCATAATATGCTTCTATTTAAGTTACAAAAGTACGGAATTCGTGGTATTGCTTATGATTGGTTTGCAAGCTATCTTAATGGTAGGTCTCAATGTACAGAAATTAACAGTATGGTCAATGATAGAAGAGTCGTATATAGATCTGAATACCGGGATAACTGCTATGGAGTGCCGCAAGGTAGTATACTTGGCCCCATGTTATTTTTGCTCTACATAAACGACTTACCAAAGTGTACTAAACATGAAATAATCTTATATGCAGATGATACAACCATTTTAATAAAATCAAATAATAAAATCACTTTGGAAAAAGAAATTAATGAAACTATAGGACATGTAATTGATTGGTTAAATGAAAACAATTTAAAAGTAAATATAACTAAAACTAACATTATGCAATTCCATTTAAGAAATAATAAATTAAATGAACTTAATATTCAATATGAAAATAGTAATATAGATAAAGTGCAAGTTGTAAAATTTCTGGGACTACTGATTGATAGCTCATGTAATTGGAAGGCACAGATTGATAATATTTGTTCTAGATTAAATAGATTTGTATTTGCACTAAAAAGAATTAAGAACACAGTTTCCCAAGAAGCAGCTCTTCAAGCATACCACGGTTATGTTGCATCTGTCCTCCAATACGGTTTGCTCATGTGGGGAAATTCGACTGACGTAGACAAAGTATTTAGATGTCAAAAGAAATGTATACGAGCACTTAGTAGCGCACACTATCTAGAACCATGCAGGCCACTTTTTAAAAGGCTCCAGCTGTTAACTGTGCCTTGTATGTATATAAAACAAGTATCAATGTTCGTAAAAGAAAATCCCGAATTATTTCCTAGACATCACGAATTGCGGTCACGGCAACTTAGGGCGAAAACAGACAATAGATTAATGTTCCCCAGCTGCAAATTATCTTTACAGAAAAATGCAAACTTTATGTCGGTGAAGGTTTATAACAAACTTCCAGAAGATTTTAAATATTTGCCCGCAAATCTTTTTAGACAAAGACTACATAAATGGTTGTTGGATAAATGTTTTTACTCTGTTAACGAATTTTTAGGATGATTTTTTTTTTTGACTATAATCATGATTGACATTAATGTATATTTTTGGTGCTTGTTAATTTTATAATAATAATTGTGATGATGTGTTTTGGTTTTTGATGATCTTCTTTCTTGAACATTTGCACGCCTTATAGGCAAAACATGTGAACCTTGTATTCTAATGTCACCTCAAATTTATGTACCATGTTTTAAGCAAATAAATGAATTTGAATTTGAATTTGAACAAATCGCTGACAGAGGGAAGCGTGCCCAGAAGGTTGGCTGCATTGCCACGCTGTATGGCAATGTTGATTCGTTGCGCGAAATACGTACCATGGTATCAAAGAGTTTCTTACAAATTAGGTTATTACTTAAATTTTATGTATATAGGGCGTGGGTTAGTGTGAGAGAGGAGGAGCCTGCCTACCGCCGCTATATGCGCGAGAGAAAGGGCCAGACAGACTAGCGCCGTAACGCGTTACGTAACGAAGCGGTTTACCCTCGCATATGAAGTTATTACTTCAAAAATTAGACGCTATTTGGAGTTTTTCTGACACATTGTTATTAAGCTAGAACTATAACTAATAGTTAAATGTATAGCAAGAAGGCCAGGGCGTCACAAAAGTATGGCAACTTACCAAAGGCGTCACAATTAAAATAAGTTTGGGAAGCTAAACTATAACAAATCTAAATGCTTCGAGTTTGTATGTACAATGCATTTAGAAATGTGAAAAAACTCCCAGAGGATAATTCGGACCAGGAGATTCAGAAAAATGCGAATTTTTAGAATAATTGTTTGTCTGTCTGTTAGAGCATCACGTAAAACCAATTGTATATTAAAAAAAGTGAAAATTCGAAACAACTATCTTACAATGCTTTGTAAGATAGAGTTTTAGAATAGAATAGCATAGAATAATCATTTATTGCTATAAATGTATGTGTACATACATAGGTGATTTTTTTGTAGTAAGTGTCTCACTCAATACATTTGCGTGCAATTTTCACATCTTATAACTAAATCTAAATTGTAACTAAATAACATTACAAAAATATTGAAATAAATTACTATAATAATTAAATAAATGAGATTATATTTAATGTCAAGAAAAACAATAGTTAAATAAGAATACATAGTAATCTAATGATTGCTGGAATTTATCAATTAATTAATCCTCGATTTTATAGTAGCATTTAATTGCCAAAAATTGTTTAAGGTGTCCTTTAAATAATAATATGGATTTTTGATTCTTTATATTGTCAGGTAGTTTATTGTATTTTTTTTATTTTTTTTTATTTTTTTTATTGCAGGAGGTCAGCAGACAGGCAGACGGCCCACTTGATGGAGAGCGGTTACCATCGCCTATGGACATTTGCAACACCAAAGATGCTACAAATGCGCTGCTGCCCTCTTAAAGGAGACTGGAACCTGGTCCACTAATGCCGGAACACAACTCAAGGTTGTTATGGCGACATACTTTAGACCAGGGGTGGTAGCCATCCAGTCGGGCAAATGCCCTACCACCTGGCAATATACCACCTGTATAATAACTATGGTGTTCCACGTATTTTGTTGATGTTCATCATGAATCACTAATTCTTTTTACAGGAAGGTGGTAGTGTCTCTAGCGCTCAGCTTTACTCACTTGAGTTGCTCGTGACGGATCCTGATTCTTGTGCCATCACATACCTTGGCGAGAAAACTGTCACCGAAAACAACATATGCGTCGGCCGCACCATGCTTACCGGCAGAGACTACGACGCCCGTGATATGGGAGATCCCCTTTATTTCCAGAACGTGTTGGTCGGTATCTTGTCCCACGGGAGGAGTGACTCTAGTGATATATTCCCCATCGTTAGTACGCTCATCAGTTCCTACACCGACTGGATCATCGCGAATGCTATCTAAATAATTATCATTAATTGGTTAATTAAAGTCCCTGTCACGAGTTATTCTTTTTATTGTACCATCCACATTACCATCTAGGTTGTGCCTTGATATCAGTGCCGTAAATAGGGCGGTACCACAGGTGCCCAGGCACAACCAAATAGCGAGACCAGGCAACTATTATTTTTTCGGTTTGCTCCTGATAAGTTCCCGCTGCGCCCCTAGTGATCGATATTTTTTTTAATTTATTCAAACGAAAATATACATATTTTTACATATATACATATTAAAACCCGAAAGGCTTTGACGAAGATGCTAAAAGTCCGCGTAATAAATATGAGGTGGTTAGAATTATTACATCTACCCTTTCTGCATTCTAAGTACCAAGTGAGAGGGAACAGTAAACATTAACAAATGACCTTATAGTCTGTTATTTTCATATGATTCCAAGTTTCCAACACATACCTACATGCCAGTATCATCATAAACGTCTGTTAAATTAGACAAAACATCGTATTTATTATTGTAAAGTAACCATATGACGGAAGTCGTCAATAACCGGATAGAATATTCATTAATGTAGTAATCGGAAGTCCTATAACCGGATGTCAACGTAGAATCATTTATTATCAAGCCAACGGATATCTAAAATGGAGTAACCGGAATTTAGAATTTATACGGATGGCGGAATTTGGTGCTACGATGGAAGTGAAGTGGCGCCAAAGTATTAGAGGATGATGTCGATGCAGACGCACCACGAGGATCTTATAAATACTCGGTGTCCGGGCAGAGGGGGGCCAGTCTACACCTAGTCTGCAAACGATATTCAGCTAGTCTACAACGATAGTCTACGTTCATCGGCTGAACAGAGCGAAAGCTCTGTTGGGCAAGAGGCCCATAGTATATTGTGGACGATAATTACTGTTCGATAATGGCAGTATTCTTTAAGGGCAAATTGATGCTCGACACCTGACAAGCGTGGAGACAACTCTTGGAGTTGTCTTAATATTTCTGTGTATTATTGTGCTGTATTAATATTTAAATAATTCTAGTGTAATAAACTATTGATTATAATGTTTCAGATATTATTATTCTTTCTGATTTTCCTTTTAAAATATTAGATATTCGTCCACCAACACCAAGGTCCTTGTGCGTTATTTTACCACCCTGAATGAAATAAAGCAGATCTATACATAGCATTGCTCTAGCTAAGGTACCTATAATATCTAAAAAAGCAAGGGTGCAGTTATAGTGAAGCTCGCATAGAGCGCATAGAAGGCTATTTACGGCACTGCTTGACATTATTTGATCATGTAGATACTGGAAATGTCTAACATCGTAAGGGAAAATCCGTACCTCTCAGAACACGCAAAAATTCGGTCTTTAAAATCATGTCGTAAGGGAAAATCCGTACCTCTCAGAACAAGCAAAAATTCGGTCTTAAAAATCATGAGAACTTTTACAATGTTTACGCTGGGAACCCCATGTCAAAAGGAAACATCAAATGTACTGGCTTCTCGGCAAACATTTTGTTTCGTCAGTATATACCTCCTGTATAAACAGATTTTAATGCGAGTACGTGACCTTTGAAAGTAAGTACGGCAAATATACTATATTAAAGGCCGCTTGCATAACGATCGCCTTTAAATAAAATAAGTTAATCATATTAAACGCCTAAATACGTTTTACACAAAACGCATAGACAGTTCTTTAAACATATTTAGCGGCAAATTTTGGGTTGTGCAAGACACTAATTGTATTTAAGGGTGTTAAATACGTTTTATGTTTCTTAAATAAATTTAACAACATTATGCAAGCGGCCCTAAAAATTGAAACTAAAAAACAATAGCTAAAGAAATTATTAGAATTTTAAAGATATTAATGATAATTTCCGAAAAATAAATGAAGGATAGAAAAACATGCCCAATCAGTTATAATTCAGGTACAGAAACTAAAATACAAAGCTAGTCATAAATATGTATTTATTTATTTAAAACATTGTAATATTAAATAGTCTTATTCATATCAAATGAAATTTCACAAAAATGTTGACAACAAGATTGTTTAATTACATATTCCTTATTTACTATTAATACTTTAGCAATAAGTACAATAATAAATCTACACTTATATTAATTTAAATTTGGAGAGAGAGGAATAGACGTCTGCTTTCATCAACGTCTAGTGGTCGTGTGATTATGAATGTTCTTTTTTTAAATCGCAGTTTTGAAGATACCTTACAATATTAATAAATAATTGCGTTATATTTTTCAACGCATTTATTTAAACCATACTTAATTCGTTGAAATACATGCGCAGAATAATCTAATGAATACCTAGAGGAACTTTTATTAATTTAACAATATTTTGGACGAGATAACATAATGTTAACTAAATTATATATTTAATAAGCTTTGTTGCGGTTCATTTTCGGTATCGTTGCTTGGGGGCGGTGTGACCGCTGTGATGCGTTGACGCGTCAGCGCCGGCGGCCGAAGCGGAGGAAAGAGTGGACGACGTCCTGGCGCTTCATGCCGGTGTCGAGCAGTTGAGGGTAGTCGCGAACCAGAGCTGTAAGATACAGGTAAGTATTGTAATACAAGTTTAGATGTGGTACTGTTACTACCAACACGCCGGCAGAAGTTACCTTGCCGCATTTGGACTTCTTTTGTTTACTTTGTGTTTAAAATTTGTGATTAGAAAACAGCAGTATTGTAATCTTTTATGGCAGTCATTAGTCAGGTGTGTCGGACTGATTCTAAGAAATTCGGTCCACGCGGTCGGGCAGACATTGTATCAGTGCAGTATATAGGAATGGCCCAATGGAGAGATCGGCAGTCTAGCGATAACCACGAGCAAAGCAAGACGAAGATGCGCGTTTTATGGAATTACGTCCTTCTGCATTACGTTGTGTTCGGTTATATTTGTGCCTGTGTTATACGTGTTTGTATAGTTCTAATAAAGTCTATAATAATTCCAACGGCATTTTAATTCGAGTCCTGCAACTCGTAACAGTACGATAGGTAAACGTTGCGAAAGACACTAAAACAAGACACAAAAAACCCTAAAAATACAACTAGGAAGATTACTTTCTAAAAAGAATCAAGCCTCTTAAGTTATCCTTATTTATGAGGGAATCGCTCATTCTCAAGCCTACAGTGACATCAACAATTTGATACACATTTGTCACGTTCTTCCTTTTTAAAGGAGAAGGAAACCTGGTATCTCCCTTGAATTAGTCAAGGATTACGTCTTGTAGCCAGGGCATTATGCATATTGAGCGAAGGGATGCGAAAATCATTCTGTGCTTCCTTGCCACCAAAAAAATAAATAACAGCAATCGTAACCTGATATATTTATCTTATATGGTAAAAAGGCGACCCGTCATCTTCTGTTAAGTTTTATTACCTCTGCTGCAACCTTCAAGCAGTACCTCTCCAGAAGAAAAAGAAACAAAATTTAGTACGTCATGTCTTTATATTTATAACTGTAATAACTGTCTTATCGAATATGCACTGTTTGCTATAACTCCAATAATTCTTCAATACTCATTCTGTAACCTACTTTTGTATTAAACTTTAAAAAAGAACTTAAAATAGAACAAGAAACATAAAGAAAAATAATTTTTAGCTAGACGTGTTGCTGGGGAGTTTCTTGCCGCTTCTTCTCCTTAACAGCAATAACACGTTGCGAAGCGGTTTACATAGTCTAGGAAGTAAAATTCAATTTTAACCTATATGTATGACCTTCAAAAAGTGTTCTCCAGTGGAATATATTTTGAATAAAAACGTTTGAATTTTAAGTGTTCTGGTCTTTTCGGCTCTCAACACATACAGCTGTATACCAATCGTGATTAATAAATCACTCCTGGGTTAGTGTTTATTCAGCACTCCAGTAGTTGGTGTTGGATCACCTTGTCTGCTTCCCAATCGCAAGCAGGCTGGGCTGCGTTTATACTTGGTAAAGATATACACATCTAATGATCATAAGAAGTTGTTGCTAACCTTGATATTCAGGAACTTGTTCTCCGGCAGCCTCAGCATATAGTTCCAGGAAGGTGTTCAGTGCTTGGCAGAAGCGTGCGGCGCGTGGGTCGTCTTCCGCAGCGCCTGCGCACAGCTGCCCGGGCGCGGAGAGCACGCTGGACGCGCATAACGCGAGGACAGCGCACACCAGAGCGAAGCGGTAGGTTTCTCCTCTGTCAAAGACGAACGAAAAATAACTTCATCGTCATTTTTTTTATAATAGACAATACACTTATTGTATATCCCCAAGGAAACATGACATCCCACAAGTCGTGGTAGCGTAATGGCCTTTCGATCCTGGCCGAAACGCATGCACAACTTAGTCAGGTTTCGGATCTAAACTACATATTGTTAAAATTACCACATGCAAACAACGGTGAAGGAAAACATCGTGATAACCAATGTGTCAAACCTGGTAAGCCACCTTGGACAAGCGTGGCGGGTACACTATCCCTTCCCCCTAATGGGAGGTCCGAGAGCAGCAATAGGACATATATGGGCTGATATTTAATTTTCTTATATATATAAAAGAAAGTCGTGTTAGTTATACTAATTATAACTCAAGAACGGCTGTACCGATTTGGCTGAAAATTGGTGGGGGAGGTAGCTCAGAACCCGGAGATGGACAAAGGATACTTTTTATACCATTGGAACCGGTAAGTGGCGTTGAGATCGGGTTCTAGAATCCTCCTAATCATCTGGACCGATTTTGGTGTTTTTTATTATGTGTTGAGCGGGTCGCCGGATGGTTTAGATTCGCAGTTAGAACCGGTAGGTGGCGCTGGGATCGGGTCCTAGATTTTTGCTTTTTCAGAGCAGGACAACGTCCTGTAAGACATTCTTGTGTTATGGTATACCACGGACAACTTTATAGCCGATCCCAGTTACCCAGACCAGAGTACATAACGGGAAGTTATCTTAAAGTATCTTACTAAAGGCTAGAGATACAATTGCCGGGCAAAGCGCAGATAGTCCTACTAAATAGGCTCGCAGTGTTTTTTAAGTAATCTTAATTACACCACAGCCGAAATGAAGTGACGTTCGGCATAATGCCGAACCTTTCGTAATGTTGAAGAACAGACATTTTAAAAACAATATTGGAGGATTCTAATCACATTACATACTAAGGGTAAGTATTGGATCACAGAAGAGACACATTTAAAAAAAACCATCGCTTATTGATATTTATTATGGCGGCATACTTTAGACTAAGAATGGTGACCATATATAGATTGTTTTATCGCCTTCTACAATAAGCCGCCCGGCCGAAAATTGTATTCTTTGTCCGTTCTTGCTCGAAATACCCCATAAGCAAAAAAAATACAAACACATGCGAGCAAACTTGTAATGCAAAGGGGCGCGTGGGCTACTGTTAAAGATTATACGGATTTCAGCTCCTCGGAACACTTCAATTGCAGCAGGATCATCATAAAAAGTAGTATACCTCATTTATTATACTGTCATATACCTGATTTAGAGGGTAGGACATGATTTTAAAATGAGTTTGTAAAAGAAACATGACATTTTGTACTGAACTACTACAATGTACCACTTCAAATGAGGCAAGGAGATTGGTATGGTTTGTAACGCTGCAATACATTTGAAATGATGAGACCGGTGATGCGGTGAGCTTTATTACCTCATTTTTCCCGTACAAAACTTCTAGTTCGGAAATGTTCGTCATGAATCGTATGTGATAGGCCTCGGTCACCTCATTTTACTACCAGTCGTACATGTCATGTTGTTCCTCTTTGTCATGTGAATATCCGTAAAGACGTTACTGTATAATTGTAACATAAGTTTCGTGCCGTCTTCCTCTTACATTTGAGGCGCGAGTGGGACATTGAGTAGTAGCGCGACAAAATATTTAAAGCATTACTTTTTTAGATTCTGTACTGTATCAGTACAAATGAATTTTGTAAGGGACAAATGTACCGGCTTGTACGTGTCCGACGCAACTCTAACTTGATTACCGAGAAATAGATGTATAGTCGATATGAAGGTTGTTTTACTACCATAATTTTTAAGAATACAGTACCTGAGAATAATCTTAAAACACAAAACTGTACTACATCTTCTTTAATGTTCAGTAAAGAAATAATATACGATGCAAAAGGCGCTTGTTGGGAAAATCCCTTTGTGCTAACATTCTCATATTACACAGCTAACGACGTTATATTATACATGATATAACGTAGCCTTGACTTCATACGAATTCTTTTGGAAGCCTTTATAAGAAGTTCATAGCTGCGAGTTAAGTATATCTTTATATATCCCACGCGATATAAAGATATAATTAATATATAACACGATAAAAGATAGCATAATATATCGACTCAGGAATTTAAAGAATTATTAAAAGAATGGCATAATATTACACTCAGCCTTTCTTTTTTTTAAAGAGGAAATCCGTTTAAGGTCTAAGCCGCGACAAGGGTAGAACCTTAGTGTGGGATTCGGGGGTAGATCGGGGGTGGCACTAGCATGCCCAGTTAGAACTGGTGCCATGATATTGCCACTCCCTAGTTAGAGATGCCCACTAACAACAAAGTTTGTATGATTGTACTTCTGGCCCTCACCTCCTCACTAAGCACTACTTCTATAATAACCGCCACCAAAGAGCACTACAATAATAGAACATTTGGTCCCGGTAGGTAACGCTGGAATCGGGTTCTAGATTTTTATTTTTTAAAGGCAGGACAACGTCTGCGCGGTACAGCTAGTAATATATATGAGTCATTAGATTTTTTGCATTGATTATAAAGAACTATGAATTGTATTTACAATGCGTCATCTTGACAACCACGAATTTAACTTGGCATCTTAAATATTCGTCATCTTTGTAAGACATAGGTAATCATGAAGGTGATACCTAAAACTTTCCTCGATGTAAAAACCCATAACGAAATTCCTTTTGGGGGATTTCAAAGCGTGACCCTCAACTTATTGGAAATCCACAGCATTCCTGTAAGACACGTGTTATTCGAGACATATTGCGTTTATCCGAAACAATGATTTGGGTTTCTTTGAGTGTATGGTTTCTTTGTATGTGGAAGTTTCCTGCGTCCTTACACCGGTTTTGAAATACCGTAGACATAATACTATTAATATAATCGGTTACATAAAACATGATACAATGAATTGTAAGATTGTTGTTTCATTTAATCTGAATTCTAATATACCAGTTTAGGATTCAGAATTTTATGAGTGATTGAATGAATGAATGAAAACTCTTTATTGTTCACCATAACTTAAACCTAGATATTTAATATAAACATATTTCAATTAGAACAATGGGCGGCCTTATTGCTTATAGCGATCTCTTCCAGACAACCCAGTGTCCAAGGAGATATTACAAGAAAATTAAATAATATTTGGTGGTTTAACTAAATTCAACCGTAATTGAAGAAAAAACAAAATTATTACAATAATAAACTAATAAAGACATACATAATTAAAAAGATTAAAATAATATAAATTACATACTTACATACATACATAACTTCACGCCAGGTCTCTTGCGGGGTAGGCACGAACAACAGAGCGCCATACAGGCTTATTCTTACACACTTCACATGCTTCTTTGACATTCATAGCTCTTGTCATGCACGCTCGTCTGTTCTTAAGGCTCCTAACATCACCTTCTGCTAATACATGATCAATTTGATCATGGAAGGTGTGTCGTGGCCTTCCGCGACTTCTGCATCCATCCACTTTTGCATTGCATATCTGTTTAGTCATTCTTTCATCATACATTCTTTCCACATGCCCGAACCACCGGAGCATTCCTTTCCTTACCTTCACCCCGACACTCTCTTTCAGACCAACTCTCTTTCTTACTTCGGTATTACGAACGCGGTCCGCGAGCGTCACTCGGCAGATTTTGCGCAGTGCTCGCATCTCGACCGCGTTTACTCTACTCTCATGCTCTCTATTCCATACCCAACTCTCGCTTCATACATAATATACTTGCTACATACTTACATGCGAATAATAATAGAATTCCATTTAATGCAACAAACTAGCTATATGTTGTGTGCCATAAGACCACCTATTGTATTGGAAAATGTTATTTCTGTTATCTTGTTGTCTGTATCTTTTACAACACAATAAAGCATATTCATTCATTCACAATCGAATTGAGATGGGAGAATTAATAAGCAAAAGGCTCTATGAGAGTTTTAAGGCGTGTTGCATTAAAATAGGAAAGTAACCAATAGAAACAAAGATATATTGTTACGGGCTACACAGGACTCGAATTAAAATGCCGTTGGATATTACTGTAGAGTTTATTAGAACTGTACAAACACGTATAAACTGCACGATTCAATTACACGTGCAAAGTCCGTCACTTTATCGCTAATCGAAAGTACTACACACATCTTGCTAGTATCGTAACCGTCGCTTGAGTGCCCCACCCCTCCGTTCAGGCATTGTTTTATACTAACTATACAGTACAAAAAAATGGACCGCGTGCACTGGGGTTTCCGAGAAACAGTAATATGCACACCTGGCTGATTTCTGTGAACGGCCAACAAAGTCGAAAACAATAACAATAGGCTATTGCCTAATTGCTAATTCTAAATACAAAGTAAACAAAATTACTCCGAATGCGGGAGGGGCAATAAACCAGGTGCACAGCATTTCTTTGTCGGTATATAACAATAGGTATGCAGGTGGCTCAACTTGTAACAACATAATTACGAGTTGCTTATATAGTACAAACGTTATATAGAACAGCATATAGTAAACAAGTATGAATGGTGTCTATAAATAAAGTAATGTATATAGTACACAAGAGGTATTATCAAAATACCATACTGCTTCTAAAAATATGATAGGTAAATAGTAAATTGATGAAATTAAAATTATAAGATAAATAAGTGTAAAAGTATAAAGGATAATCTAGCAAATATTTCGAATAGTAATAGAATAAGTAAATAAAGTAGACAGTAAAAAGTAGAATGTTTAGAATTCAAAATTATAAATTGTTAATTGAAAAAATATAAAAATAAAAGAAAAACAAATAAAAAATGAACGCATAAAACAAGCACATAATACCCTGACAAGCTTGTGCGCCAGGAGAAGGTAATAAAGAAAATCGAATTGAGAAACTCCTCCTTTTTGAAGTCGGTTAAAAAGCCATTAAAATGACGCTAAATATTAAACAGAATAAAGATGAGCCTGTACATAATATCCTATATCGGATAAACGAGCCCAAATCCGCGGACAAACACGCGGATATCCGCAAATCCGCACTTAAGCACCCAGGCAAACTTTATAGGGGCTGCTTTGATATTAAAGTAATTATTATAAATCTCGTTTTTGTCGGATTTCTAACGTTTGTTACACCAATTTCGTGACTCAATAGACTATTATGTTTTACGAGACCAAAAAACAAATAATTAATTAATAAATATAACATATTTGAAAAAGAAAAATATTTTTTGTTCAAAATATATTTTAAATATTATAAGCGCGGTATTTTTTTGATTTTTATTCCAACGTTTCGGCTACTTTTCAGTAGCTGTGATCACAAGTTGGCGGTAGGCTAAATAAAAACATTACTCAATGACACTTGAAATTAAAAGCAAATAAAGTGCCACGTTTAAAACCGTTAAAATAATTTGCAAAATTAAGAAGGTTCGAATCCTAACCGGGTTAGTTATTGTTCTAATAATGACGATACGTACTAAAAGTTTGTACTGCAGCATATCTCCATAAAATCTATATATACATACATAAGTGTTATTGTTTTAGATTATTTATTTATTTGGCAGACAAAACAAGAAACAGCTAAAGTTACATATTTCATATTACATATCAATTATTAGGTCTAAGCCTAAATCTAAATATGTGAGCACATAATTTACCATACATTTACAAGATATCTAGGGGTTAGTATAACTTATTATAATGTTAGTTTTACAGTGGTAAGGTAACAAAATTATTATGTAATTATGCCATAAATATTGGTGCAAATAATAGGCCGAATTTCGCGTTTAAATTTAAAGAAGGAAGAATTAAAAATATCAATGGATGTATTTGTACTTGCAATCTCATTATGCAGCCTGCACATTCTTGTGATTGGATTATAAAATGATTTGTTATTTTTAAAAACTTGAAGGGAAAAGAGTCTAGGCGAAGGATTACGAGTTTTGTATCTAGTGTTAAAATTAATGAAGGAACTTTCCTTCAACATACATACTTATCCATACTTAACATACTTATGTTTGGACAGTCAACTGAACCATTTAGGAGCTTAAATAAACAAATTATTTCGTTACATTCACGTCGTGATTTGAGTAAGTTAATTTTAAATTTCTACTAATATCTTTTTATGTAACATCTGTATTCGCGGCCAAGATGGAATCTATAAGAGAGAATATTTAAAAAAAATTCTGCACTCTTTCTATTCTCTCGCTATGCACAGCGTAAAAGGGAGACCAGATTATTGAGGCATATTCCAGTATTGTTCGAACGAGAGAACAGAAGAGGTAAACGATTGTATATTGGTTTTTGAAATCCTTAGTTGAACGCGAAAAGAATCCAAGTAGCTGGTTACATTTGGTATTTGTTATATTTTGCAGTTATTTTAATACAGTTTAAACATTTAAGTAGAATTTCATACGAATATCTTTTAAAAAAAACAGCTTTTCTCACTGAACCAGTTCTCCCCAAACAGCAGTAAACAAAACGAGATTCTTTCAAGTCAAATACTTTAATTTGATGCTGGCATTCGCCAAATTGCAGGATCATTAAAGTTAAGTCATTCGTGACAGGTCCTGCTTTACTGCGAGGAATGTCAGGAAAAAGTAAAGCAACTTCGTGTTTAGTTTGTGATATTTTATTTCTTACAAAAATATATGTGGATATGATACAATTAGTAAATATTGAAATAACCGATTAAAGTTTTGTGTGAGATTTTGAATTTTGAAATTTTCAATTTATATACACGTATTAGAGTCATGCTGAAAACATTTTCTTGATTACTGGAGGCCAATTCTGCTATAACTATCGGTTACACTTTACCTCGGTTACTAAAAAACCGGTTATAGCGAATAAACCGGATTATAACGAACAAAACCTGTTATAACGAATAAAACCGAATATAAACTAATAAAACCGGTCATTATCGAATAAAACCGGTTGTACCAAGACGTGTGTAATTAATTAGCCTGTATAGTAACAAATTATGCATTGAAGTTAAGAAAAAAAACTTTGTAACGCCTTTGGTGTTGCAAATGTCCATAGGCGATGGTAACCGCTTTCTATCAGGTGGGCCATCTGTCTTTCTGAACATGCTAATAAAAATAATTTAAAATAATAAGACCATTTTTACCAAAGAAATATAACATTATCAGTCGTTTAGTTTCAGAGATAAATTAAAGTGCATCTGACAACAATAAATTCCAAATGTTATGTTATAGCCATCAATTAATAATGCAAGTAGATCACAATAAGTATTAATTCAAAATAATTGGAAATAAACAGAGCTTCCATTATTGATTCATTATACTGTTATAGATATAGTCTGTGAACAATGGGGAACTATACTAAATCAGTGTCAAATTTCATCAAAATACGTCTAGTAGTTTCCAATATTGGACAATGAAATCTTAATCAACTATAAAATTATGAACTAGTCTACCTTAAAGATTAGGTTAGGTTAGACGGCCTGTGGTTAAATGGGCTAAGCCTTTGCCGGCCTACCTCAGTGCAATGCCGAGGCTCCGGGTTCGATGCCTGGTATGGTAAATTTCGGAAATGAATTTTCTCCGTTATTTACTAAGGTCTGGGTGTTTGGGAAAGGACCCAGAGTAGTGCGTTGTGTACCTATAACACAAGCTTAATTTGGGGATGTACAATATGTGTTAGTCTGACGATTATAATTATCTCTAGAGATCACGGGCCAAAAAATGGCCCGGACTTTTGGAGGGATTGCGTGGGGGGCCATGGGAAGGCCACACGTAGAGGCCCCTTGATAAATTTAATGTAAGTGTGGTGTGACACTGACCGGTGATCATCCCTGTTTACACCATACAAAAGTAACCATGCTATTGGGATGAACTGTTGGAGGAGTGGAGGTACAGATTGGGGACTATGGTAACTATGGTGTCTGTTGCAATGTTCAAGGAACATGGAGAAAATGGGCAGACGGTGACTCGCCACTCACTGAACGGGCTCCTATAAATACCGTATAAACAACACTAAGCAAGATGGGTGTGAATGGCTTAGTGGTGTCGAGAGGTGGGCTGCGGGTTCACCGGCGTTAGTTCCGACGTTATGGCATTTATCACTCCCACCCCTGGAGCTTGACTCTTAGCTCTAGCGACTCCATTCCGTGCCGGCGAGCTAAGGCATGCACGGAGTGAGGTCCGAGGTCGCTACTCACCTAAGGCTTCGCCACAAAACTCCTCTGCAGTAATTTATTATTATTTTATCATAACTAAATTCCTTTAATACAGTATGCTTTCCATACAAACACGCGTTTAATATTACGCATAAAATGTATAATCTACATGCAAAAGATATTCATTACAGAAATACATTGGACTGACATTATGACGAGTTGCGTCATATCATAGAAATTGCTTAATAAGATAAAATGTGTTATTTATGTGATTTACTAAAGCTTATCATGCGGTATCACTTCTCCATATTATGAGTCCATGAGAAATTGACCTAATTTTTGAAATAAAATTATTATATACTAGTATGTGATGTCTTCAAGTTTCCGAGTTAACCTGGTATCCCTACTAATATTATGAGTGTGAATGTAAGTTTGTTTGTTACGCTTTCACGCGATTACTCAACCGATCATCATGAAACTTTGTACACGTATTCTTGGAGGTATTAGAAGTAACATAGGATACTTTTGAGTTCCCGTGGGATTAAAAGAGGGGAGTGGGATTAAAGTGGGGTTAAAAGAACTTTCCACGCGGACGAAGTCGCGGGCAGAAGCTAGTCTTATAAATAAACTTGTGACTATCTTAGATCAGAAATAATTCTACCTGATGTCAGGTGCAAACCTGATCCTATATAAAAAAACGAGTCCGTCTCGGGACGCCCGTCAGAAGTGATAACTTAAACTAATCTAAGTTAAACAATTTAATAATTAAATTATTCAACTTGAGAAAAGTTTAGGTTATTACTTAAATTTTATGTATATAGCGCGTGGGTATGAGAGAGAGAGAGGAGAAGCCTGTCTACCGCTGCACTATGCGTGAGAGAAAGGGAAGCCAGACAGTCTGGCGCCGTAACGCGTTAGGTAACGAAGCGGTTTACTCTACCATAAGAAGTTATCACTTCAAAAAGCCTTCGCCTAAGCCTTTACCGGCCGATCTCATCATTACAACGCAGAAGGTCCGGGTTTGATTCATGGCATGGTAAATTACGTAACCGAATTTCCTGTTATTTAGTGTGGTCTGGGTGTCTGGGATTCGCCCCAGTGTGAGCTGTTGTGTATTACCCACAACACAAGTGTAACTTGCCTATAGTAAAAATTTGAGTGCGGGTTCTGTCTATATTGTTACAATTGGGCCACCTGCATATTTGTAAACAAAGCACATTAATTGCCCGCCGTCGGTGTTTGAGCTAATAGCGTTGAAGCGCTTTTATGACTGTCTTCTTTTTTTTACTTTGTGTTTAAAATTTATGATTTGAAAAATAGCCCATTGTAATCTCTTAGGGCCTATTGTTGTATGATAGTCATTAGCCAGGTGTGATTCTTGGAAATTCAGTTCATGCGTTCGAGTATTGTGTCGAGACATATTGTATTTGTATAAAGCAATGTCCGAACGGAGTGGTAAGGCAAAGGCAGTCTAGCGATGGTAACAAGCGAGACAAGACGTGTGTACATTCGATGAGCTATATATTGACGGACTTTGCGCGTGTTATTGAATCGGGTATTACGTTTGTACTTGTTGTGTCCAGTTATATTTGTACATATGTTATACGTGTTTGTTTAGTTCTAATACATTCTATAGTAATTCTTACGGCATTTTTAAAAAAACAATACAATATTGGTCAACGCCATCTGTGAACGAAAGACCAAACTATACAAATGTAACTTATTATAAATCCTAACAGTTTGTATGAAAGAAACACAACATTTTTTGATAACGTAAAACAATACGCAGAAGATAGGATAAAAAAGCGAGCTCCTACGTAAATGTAGTTTATACGATATTCATATTGTTTGCAACCATCGTATGTTCGCGAGACTTGCATCCAAATTACACGAAATATTGAGGCGGAAACAATAAACGTAAGCCAACCTTCAACATCACGTTTTTAATACAACACACGGTATAGCTTGTGTTGTAAAGTTATATATTTCGTGGGATTATTCTATTTAGCAGACTAGATAATGTAAACTCTATATAACGAAACTGAAGGGACTGTACATTAGATGGCGTTATAGAGAGAAGTCTGTTGCTTTAGTCTGATGTCTTTCGCTGCACCAGTAATGTTGATGTATTTTTTTACTCACTTTATTCATATCTTGCGATGTTGAGGCAATTTCGTGATAAAGGAAGTACTTGTATAAAGTGATAAAAGAACGTATACAGCTGCGCAGTTTTTACTATTATTGGCCTTAAAAGGTACTCTTTATTATTTAATTCTTGTCGTTATTGAGAGTGGGCGTAATGCTATATAGAGTGACGTTACATGGAGTTTACATTGTATATTATATAAAAAAAACCGTAACTAATTCCTAAGGAATTTTTAACCAGTTTTTTAATAATATAACCACAGCAGCAGATAATTTTCAAGGAAGGTTTATATATACTAGCTTCTTGCCGCGACTTCGCTGGCAATATATAAAAATCTAATTAAGTTTTTATTATAAATAAAATAACAAAATAGAGCTACTTGTAGGCTGTGACCCTTGAAGTTACTACAGAGAAAATTCTAGTTCTCAATCCAAATAAGTACTTACAATGAACACGTCATCGAATCGAAATAAGAATCCAATAAAATAAACATATATCACAAAAATTCTTTAGCATTTTTTCTTCACATTTAAAAAAGGAATTAAAACAATAGTGATGCACATGCACTTCTATTTTTGGTTATCGATGTTTTATCAAAAGTTGAATGACATCACGCAGATCCGCGTGCGTGTGCGTACCCGAGATCACTGGAGGTTGGGTCGGGCCATGCGTCAATTTATCGCATGGACCTCGTTTGTGATGGGCTGTTTACATCGATAACTGATTCAGATGAGTGACGAACTACGGGAGGTCAACTATTGGAAATATTTTAGAATTGCTGCTCCAACCGGTTTCTGATTTCATAATTCTCGTAAGCCTTACAATTCGTGGTAGCTTGCTGGTTATCCCGCTTGAATCTCGCCCCAAATCCTTAATAGATAACATGTGAATCATCATTTGATTATATTTGAAGACATTTTTTATTGCATAACTACAGTAGAGATGCTGGCAGCCTACCTGATGTAAAGCAGTGTTACCAATGCGCTACTGGACTTGAAAAAATCTTGTCTGTCTTTTTGTAAAACTGAATACCGTAGCAATGGAAATCCTGATCTGGGAGCTCATTCCAAATCCACACGGGGTGTGAGAGAAACGTTCTAGAGAACCGTTAAGTCCTAGAGCGAAGCGGTTCAAGGAAGTGGGGAAGAATCCCTAGACGATGGCGAGCAGTGCAGTTTTTTATTTTTTGTTATAGGAGTTCAGCAGACAGGGAGACGGCCCACTTGATGGAAAGCAGTTACCATCGCCTATGGAAATTTGCAACACTAAAGGTGCTACAAATGCGGTGCTGCTCTCTTAAGGGAGACTGAAACCAGCAACTGCCACCAATACTGCCTATAATAAAAAAGCAGTGCGATGTTTGTTTGTTGCATCCAGTAAAGTAAAAATAAGAATTACACAAATATATCGAAGCACATCCCTAAGCAATGCCTACGTGCAAATTGGCACGCAAAATGCTCTATTAAAGTGCACTAAATAGTCATGCATTGCATCCCTAGTCTTAAAACGATTACAAACTTATATTTACCAATTCAAAATTAGAATATCAATCAAAAATCATACAAAAACAATTCAAGCACGATCTACGTTTGATTTCAAGTACTGCATGAAGACGTTTGTAAAAGTGCAATGTTCCTGAAACAATTTCGATGTTTTGTAAACACTATAATCAATTTCAACTTTATGATTTTAGATAGAAAGTCGATTACTCTATGTCAGATTAATTATATCAACTTTGCCAAAGAAATTACTGCTCTATTACGTACAACATACAGTCTATTTAGCTACGTGTATGATGAAATATGTCATTTGCAGCAAAGTGCCTTTTAGCTTCAACAAGTGACTTTATGGCTGATTTAGTTGAAAGGATTCATTTAAAGATATGTTGTGCCAGGACATAAATCAGTTGTATGACAAAATAATTGAATTTGTAGGTATAATACTCGATAGAAAAAAATCTAAAGTAATGCACATAAAAAAAAAATATGAGCAACCTTTTAAAATTCATGAAATTATACCGTAACGAGAAAAAAAATGAAAAAATCAGTTTTAGGTCATTTTTGAAATCTTAAAAAATTTGGAGTTACCTCTTAAAAATTTTTCAGCTGATTGGACGGAGTTCTTAAAACATCAAAAACTAACATTATTTTTACTCGAGCAAAAAAATTATAATTTCATAACTTTTTGCGATTTGTATAGGTAACTACGTTGTAATGGTTTTAAACGCGTTAATTTATTTGATTTTTGTTATTCCGACATTTCGGCCACTTTTCAGGAGCCGTGATCATGGAAGACTAAGACGTCAAGTGTCAATGAGATGTATATGTTTAACAATACTCAATGACACTAGAAACCAACTTAAAACCGTTAAAACTGTAGTTTTATTATGTTTACTAGACGCGAAAATTAAAGAAAATATTATTTAAATAATTAATTACTTATTGTTAAACACACCTTGAATTAACCGTTCTTTATAACCTTTGAGTGCAGTAATTATTCTTACTTATGTTTAATAAAATTTCATTAATAATGTATTCATCAAAATTCAAAATCCTTACATAAACTTAATCCTGGACCAATTTACATGACAAAGTAGTAACGTTATAATTTCTTTTGGCGGGTTTCAAAAATTTACATGTTTTTACACATTTTTGATGTTTAATTATGGTACAGTTTTAGTTAAAAAAATAAGACGCGGACTTTTGGGTCAAAGAAATATAATGACTGAGTCGAGGTATGGCTTAAGAAAAGCGTTATATTTTTCCTAATTTTTCCAGCTTGCCATACACAACGCGATGCTGGTACCTACGCTCACGTATGGAAGCGAGAGTTGGGTATGGAACAGAGAGCATGAAAGTAGAGTAAAGCGGTCGAGATGCGAGCACTGCGCAAAATCTGCGGAGTGACGCTCGCGGACCGCGTTCGTAATACCGAAGTAAGAAAGAGAGTTAGTCTGAAAGAGAGTGTCGTGTGAAGGTAAGGAAAGGAATACTCCGGTGGTTTGGGCATGTGGAAAGAATGTATGATGAAAGAATGACTAAACAGATATACAATGCAAAAGTGGATGGATGCAGAAGTCGCGGATGGCCACGACACACCTTCCATGAACAAATTGATCGTGTACTAGCAGAATGTGATGTCAGGAGCCTTAAGAATAGACGAGCGTGCATGACAAGAGCTATGAATGTCAAAGAAGCAAGTGAGGTGTGTAAAAATAAGCCTGAATGGCGCTCTGTTGTTCTTGCCTACCCCGCAAGGGACCTGGCGTGAAGTTATGTATGTATGTATGTATTAGAAATTTCCTTTAAGGGAACTGCGTGCCCCAACAAAAAGAGGCCTGAGTGTTTGTTTGTCAATTTATTTAAAGAAAAAAACCTAATAGATGTAAACACGCCATTAGACAAAGCCATGGCAACATCACGTACGTTACCTCAGAATAAGCGACAGGATATTGCGACAGCGATACCTGCTAATGCGAATAGATGGAGCGTCTGTTTGTCTCACGCGCGAATTAAATTGGTATACGGATGCAATACGGGTAAAGCTTGACGACGAGGGACAATAATTACGTCAATCGATCTTGTATAAGCAAACTTTGGACTTTATTTCACGGACAATACTGAAACAGAGAGAGAGAGAGATTTTTTAAAATAATTAATTAAAAACCACAGTTCTTTTTGAATTTCATGCAATTTGCGAAGTTGTTAAGAATCTAAGTAGAACTTTCCATTTAGCTAAATAACTCAATACGATCTTATTCATATTGAGTTAGAGTAAGTTTGTAAGCTTCTCTAAGAACCTTAAAGAAGCCTACAAACATACTATAACTCAATATGAATAGGTTCGTTATTATACATCATTAATGAAAACTTACAAACTACTACTTACACCAGTGCTGAAGCCTTTGAAAATGGTAAAAATTTTAAAAAAATAGTAGGATGAAACCCATTTGAAATGGAAGAGAATATAACAAAATTGAAAGGAAAAATAATTTACGGGCGATCTGAGGTCGGGAAGTGGAAGGGGTGAATTTTTAAGGGTAAAAATAGCCGGCTTATCTCGATTTCCGGCAAAAGTACAAGTCTTATGGGAAAAAAATTAAATGTTTATAATAAAAAAGTTAAATGGCAAATTTGTAGGCAATAAAAGGATCTACAACTTTTGTATTTTAGGCTGGTGTTAGACATTTAACCGACGGTTATTAAAATAATCGCTGTTTAGTCATATATTTTTGGCGATTTAGGCTGGTGTGCACCGACTTTTAACCGATGGTTAAAATAAAATAATCGCCAAAAATATATGGAAAAACAGTTATTATTCTTGTTTAACCGTCGGATAAATTTCGGTTGCACACCAGCCTTAGTCTATTATTTTTTACAAATATTTTTTGTCTAAAACTCACAGAAACAAACAGACGATATACCTAGCTTATTTAAGGCAGATTGGCGGATATCACACATCAGTTAACTGAGTATGTAGAATTCTTTACAACATTTTCTGTATGCGAAACAACCAGCATGTTTAGTAATAGTAAACAGCTTATACAGTGCATTTCCCTGGCCAGGATTCAAACCCATATCGTTGAAATTAGAAACATGCTTTATAATAGCCCGTTTCTATACCTTACCACGTCTTCATTTGCCTTACTATCGATTAAAATTTGACATAAGCTCTATACTGTCAATATTAAATTGATGATAAGGCAAGTAAACGAATTGCAAGATTCTGAAACGGGCCATAAGCTATTATGACTTACTACAGATTATTAATTAATACAAAACTTATTTTTAATAAATAGGGTATATATAGATTAATAATTTTATCCGTGCAGGAACGGAGAAAGAATACAATTTCCTGCGGCCGGGCGGCCTGTCGTAAGAGGCGACAAAACAACCCACAGCCTGGTGGTAGGGCATATGCCCGACTGGATGGCTACCACCCCTGGTCTAAAGTATGTCGCCATAACAACCTTGAGTTGTGTTCCGGCATTAGTGACCAGGTTCCAGTCTCCCTTAAGAGGGCAGCAGCGCATTTGTAGCACCTTTGGTGTTGCAAATGTCCATAGGCGAGGGTAACCGCTCTCCATCAAGCGGGCCGTCAGCCTGTCTGCTGACCTCCTGCAATAAAAAAAAAAATCATATTGTATGTAACCTCAAACTGGACAATTTATGCTTATAGTTCTATCTATGGAGGAGAGAGACAAGGAGAACTGTATAAAACTTTAAAAAAGAAATTAAATATATATAGAACAACAAATATAAAGAATTTTTTTTTTAGCTAGACGTGTTGCTGGGGAGTTTCTTGCCGCTTCTTCTCCTTAACAGCAATAACACGTTGCGAAGCGGTGTACATAGACTAAGAAGTAAAATTAAATTTTAACCTATATGTATGACTTTCAAACAGTGTTCTCCAGTGGAACTTATTTTGAATGAAACATTTGAATTTGAACCATCTATGTATATGAAGAAGTGTCCATCGGAATGTATTGAATTAGGGTGGCGCCACTTTGGCATCAGGGTGAATTTTGAATTTTGAAGAAAGCGCCAAAAGTTATTAACGTACTCTAATAGAGTAGTATTATATAGTTAGTGTTTTGTTTTTATAAAATTCACGTAATAAAACCGCTATTCACGTTTTCACATGACAATTGTTTGAGGTTATATTTAGTAAATTACTTTGTACTACGTAAATAGTTGACTTTTATAACAGTGTACTGTCACCAACTAGTCGCCAAAGATATTTTTTTTAACTCGGCATACTTCGATTCGTCTACAACAGCTAAATTCATACCCATACCCTTTGTCTATATCAGCGCCATTGTGGACGATTTTTGAACTGTTATTTACAGCTTACAACTGGACACTTCTTCAACTATTTTCCTATATGAGATCATTCTCCTTACCTCTACCCTCCATAATTTAATCTAACAAACTGAACCCCCGCTATAGTAAAGTACTTTTATTTAAATCCTAAATAAAATTAGAAACAAAATAATGTAATTATAGTACACTTTTAAATTCCTTTACTGCCCAAAATAAAGTAAAATACGGATATTAATTACTTCAAACCAACATTAAATATTTAACCAGTTTTCAAATTACAAAAAGTTAATTAAACCTTTTCAAGAAAGGTAACTAACATGTATTTATTTATAAAGATCCTAAACTCGTCTAATAACTTTTACCTTAATGATTTATAACGAATTAAGGTTGCTTTTTGAAATGGATGGTTTGATTTTCTAAGAACATTTCGATGTTTTGTCCTGCTAAGTACTGGATTACAATATTAAAAAGACAAGAGAGTGACAGTCCACGATCTATGAATGGTTCTGAAGTGACAAAAGACCGATGATTTGGCTATGATAGACCACAACGCATTTAATAGTAAAAATCTCAAATCAAATCAGTTTATTGTCAAAAAAATTCACATTAATAATGCTTTCATAGATTTCGCACTAGGACTAGCCTGTATCGCGAACACTTTAAAGGTTTTTATTCAAAATAAGTCCCACTGATGAACACTTTTGAACACATGTATGTAAGTCAAAATTTAAGTTTACTATCTATTCAATGTATACTGCTTCGCAACGTGTAATTGCTCTTTAAAGGAGAAGAAACGACGGACGAGGAGCTCCCCAGCAATACGTCTAGCTAATAAAATATTTTGATCATAATTATTTATATGACCATGTGCCTGAATTTCGTGAAAAACTCAAGTGGCTCCCTATTCGCTTTCGCCGGAATACTCACATTCTCACATTACGCTATAACATATTATTTACCCCTAGTTGTTCTCCCTACCTCAAGGAACGTTTTGAATTCCTTCGCCTTTCTACTTACCACAATTTGCGAACTCATACGTATCGTAAACTTACTACACCTGCATACATTTCATCCTTTTATGATAACTCTTTTACAGTGCAGGCTTTGGAATGCGCTGCCTCTTACTGTCAGAGAGGCCAAAACATCGCTTACATTTCAGAACGCACTCAGAAAACACTACTTTTCCTTAAATAATTATGCCTAATTCTTATATTATAGACAATTTAATATATCTTAATATATATAAATCTCGTGTCACGATGTTTGTCCGCGATGGACTCCTAAACTACTCAACCGATTTTAATCAAATTTGCACACGGTGTGCAGTTTGATCCAACTTGAAAGATAGGATAGTTTTTATACCGTTGGAACCGGTAGGTGGCGCTGAGATCGGGTTCTAGAATCCTCTTAACAACGGGGAGCGATTTTGTTTTTGTGTGTTTGAGTGGGTTCCCGGATGGTTTAAATCCACAATTGGAACCGGTAGGTGGCGCTGGGATCGGGTCATATTTTTTCAGGGCAGGACAACGTCTGCCGGGGCCACTAGTATGTATGTATGTATTTAATTTATAAAGTAGTTTAAGTATGTGTATTTTATTTATGAATTATGTATTTTAAATATGTTTATTTATGATATTTGATATTTAATATCTGCACCACCTACATCGCCAGATTAGATTAAATTATTCCTTAAGTTAGGTTGCTTGAAAGAGATTGCTTTCAGCGATAAGGCCGCCTTTTGTTTCTACCATGACAATATTGTAATTGTGTAATTTGCGGAGCAAAATCTGCGGAGTGACACTCGCGGACCGCGTTCGTAATACCGAAGTAAGAAAGAGAGTTAGTTGGTCTGAAAGAGAGTGTCGGGGTGAAGGTAAGAAAAGGAATGCTCCGGTGGTTCGGGCATGTGGAACGAATGTATGATGAAAGAATGACTAAACAGATATACAATGCAAAAGTGGATGGATGCAGAAGTCGCGGAAGGCCACGACACATCTTTAATGATCAAATTGATCGTGTACTAGCAGAAGGTGATGTCAGGAACCTTAAGAACAGACGAGCGTGCATGACAAGAACTATGAACGTCAAAGAAGCAAGTGAGGTATGTAAGAATAAGCCTAAATGGCGCTCTGTTGTTCGTGCCTACCCCGCAAGGGACCTGGCGTGAAGTTATGTATCTATGTATGTGTAATTTGAAATTGTATATTTGGTGAGCAATAAAGTGTTATCTATCTATATCGGGGTCTCTTTTTAAAATACATAAATAAGTTGTATTACAATTACTTATCAAACAATTAAAGGACTTGTAACAAAATTATGTTATATTAGTTATGATATCGCAATACTGACACACTAAGAATTCATACTGCTGTAAATCTTCATAGATTCAAACCCAAGCTAGTATTTTGGGCACCTCCTTCCTAACGGGTAGAATTCCATTCGTGAAATTATTGTTTACATTATAATAACACATATAATTATTTTGAAATATGTGTGTGTGTATATATGTGAATGTGTCTGTATGTACTGACGTGTTTTTGTGTGTAATATGTGATGAATCTTATTCAAACTAACTTTTATTTAAAGTATCGCTTAAAATCTACTAGGTTATTTTTTTCAGAATTTACCACTTAATAGTCCACAAGTTAGGAGAGAAACAATTTTATAACGTTGGAATTAATAATCTCGACCTAAATAAATTTTGAGGCGGCTGCCGTATATCTGGAGGCCCTGAAAAGCCGCAAAGATGAGTCACTTAGCAAGGTAGGGTACACGTTTGTGGCTTTCGGGGTTGAAACCCTGGGACTATGTTGCCCTAGGGCTCTTCAGCTCTATCGACCACTCAGCGTGTCTGATTGAGGTGTCGCGTACACGCGTTAACCTGTATCTGGGGAACGTGGCAATGCGGACAGTATTTCGAGAACGTTCCCATCGGAAACGGTTTGAAGACTATTTATTCATATGTTATGTTTTTTAACCAACTTCCAAAAGGAAGAGGTTCTCAACGTGGTCGGTTTTTTATGTATGTACATTACTCTGAGATTTATTATCCGATTTACGTGATTCTTTTTTAGTTCAACGCGGAATAGTTGCCATTTAGTCCCCTAAAAATTTAACATACTTTGGCCCAGTACTATTTATTCATTTTACGAACATTTGTTGTTCCCGTTTCTTGGGGCCTATATTTTGTAAGGCGCGTGGCACCTTTTTTAAATAAAACTTCTATAAGAAATATCGTTAGAATTTTCCGAGATCTACATACATACATTTTCAACTTCCACCTAATTTGGAATGACGTTCACAATAAAACTTTATTTATGTCACTTTTTTTATTGCTCAAACGCAGCAGACAGGCTTACGGCCCAACTGACGGAAGTGTTTACCGTTGTCTATGGACATTAGCAATACCAGAGCCAATGTGCTGCGGGTCTTGAACCTGGCCACTGACGCCGGTACACAACTCAAAGTATTTATAGCGGCACTACACTACACTGCAGAAATGTGTAGTGAAATACAGTGAAACCTGGATAAGTGAGACATCAAGGTACCTGCAGTGTGGTTACACTTATAGAGGTATTCCACTTACCCATTGTCTCACATATCCAAGTATAATTAAATATGTCCCATGGGTTCCATTTATAGAGGTCAGAATATAGGTTATTTCAGTTGTAGAGGTGCGATTATTTAATAAAATAACGTGTTATGTAAACATTATAAATTAGTTACGTAGTTAATTGGAGAATTTGCGGGTAGAATAAGAATAAATAAGTAAACAAACAAAACGATGTTATCTCAGTTACAGAGATCTATGCATATAGAATTCGCGCACTGTCTCAGTTATAGAGGTAATTATGATAATAAATCGAAAGAACGAAACCCAGATATAGGGGTTTGCTTCGTCCCACTAACAGGGGTAATTCAATGCCAAAGTGTTGAGACCTTGGAATGAGTTCCAGTTATGGACGTTTCTCACTTATGCAGGTCCCACTTAACCAAGTTTTACTGTATATATTAAAACTAACGGGTGCGGCAGACATTGTCCAAACGAAACCGTTTCGAGACCCACTTGAACACATACAAAAAATTTCACCAAAATCGGTCTCACCGTTTGGGAGCGGTTCACTGCCATCTATACACACGAACAGAATTCTATATATAATGTGTTATTCAGAGAAGTCGCATTGCAAATTTCTTGACCAAGGTTGAAAGGTGTAAAAACAGTATAATTGCAGCCGTTGCTACCAGGATACACCAAACAAAAATATATTGGGACTGGTTGCACATTGCTGCATAGAATAATTAATTTAATGGAAAGTATATATTAATGAAATGATTCAGTAAAATACTGACTGAGTGATGGATATTTATTAATTTTATATTTTTAAGTTTAATTTAATAATAACAATGTATAATATTTATTGTACTTATGTATCTTTGTGTCTGAACTAAATAAATTATTATTATCATAAAGATATATCTGCTAAATTTCCTTTCATACTCAATAGTCTATATAAGGGCAGCATTTTTGCCAAAGTGCCTATAGGGGCGTAATTAACACGATTTTCAATAATCTTTTTTAAAATACAAGCTTTTGAGATACTGAATATCATGTAGCAGCAGAGTGCTAGCCAAGACAAGTAAACTAGCGGTCTATCTTGATTAGTACAGGAGTTCCTGTATTGTCACACTCTATACATGTGTCCAAAATTTCAGCTCCATAGAAAACCGTGAAGTTAGTCAAATTTAGCTTGCAAGATTCCACCCGAACTTACATACATACATCCATTGCAAGTTAAATAAAAGCTTGTAAAAAGAAAAAAAGTCAGCTTGCAACCCCATTTTAATGAAAAACCGAAATCAACTCGCGTACACAAATTTTAGTGGCTCAACAAGTAATTAGTGGGATGTAATTAACAACGCCAGATGAACAGACGACGTGCTCTTGCATAACCGTCATTCAAAATGGCCGCCTGTCATCTGTCAACCGCGTGCGCTCGTAGACTACTAATCATATTTCCGAACGAAACTGAATTTACTGGATGCTGTAATTGAAACTAGTAAATATATCAGCTCATGCTTTCCACTGCTGAGTTCCTACTAATTTTTTTAGGAAAATATACTCTACACTCTTTGCCAAAGCGTTCTCTGTCAGCAGTTGGTTAATAATAACCCATTTATTAAAGCCTCACAACGACCACAAAACGTTACAAACTTGGGTTTACCAAATGGAACGGTTATTCGACCCACCTCTTGACATGAGTCGATGTCAGCGTTATATGACCGAAAACAATGACATCACTACTGACGTTTTCGTCATACGTAATGTAACGTGGGGGGAGTAATCACAATAGTCAGATCTTCCTCCTTAGCGACAGAATAGGTTTAGGAGGGTCAATATGAATGTCAATAATGTAAAACGTGCTAAAATATAATGCAAGAATGGCCCATCTTTGGTTTTATCACTTGATAATAGATGGCGTTCCAAAGAGTTTTTTTGCATTTCCTTAGTTTTATATAATTTCCAGTATTTATCTCCGAATATAATAAATTGAAGGTTAGGCCGCTTTAGCGTTGACGGCCTCATATCAGCTCGACCCGTAACTATCCACGTCTGGTATATGTTAGATTAGTTGTATAGGGTTTCCTATATAAGTAAGGGCAGCCTAGGGCGCCGCTGGGGAGCGGGAACACGTAGTTATTTTAATAACGTTAAAAGAAGTTTTGAATAGTGTGGAATAATATTTGTGAAAGAATTGTATCAGCTGATATTTTTGAAATTCGAGTGAGTTTCAATTTAACCGCCGTCACAGCTTTTAATTTTTAAAACTCTTGACAATGACTAAGTTTGACATTAGTACTGTCATTGATTGTTTGTTTTTTTTTAAATGGTGCAGGTGCAACGGAAGTAACATTTTCGCGCTATGATTGTTTACGATTTCAAGTGTCGCGTGAAACCGGACGAATCGTGCGAATCAAATAGCATTTGTGGATGAAGGCCCTTTAAGGGAACCGTGTTTCTTTGGTACAACAAATTCTAGCGCAGTCGACTAACTTTAGGGGATGAGGATATGTGGTCACTCTTTGACGGCTGTTGCGGATTAAAACGTGCTAACAGCTCCAATATCAGGTCGTGTTTTAAAAATCCCGTGGGATTGCCACTATTTCCGCGGGAACCGAAAAATTCGTTCGGTTTTTATCTCTCTATTTCTCATATAACTTAAAATCGTTAAAGAAATCGTATGAAATATTTACACAGGAACAATCAAAGACGCTTTCCCTGAGGAAATTCAACAAGATTGGTTTTTCGTTCTGTATACTTTTCATTTTACGTCACTCGAAAATACTGTGATAATAAATTTAGTTTGTTTCGATTTTAGTTGGTATAAGTTTGTGTAAAGCAGGGATTCCCAAAGTGGTCGATTTGGACCTCTGGATTGAAATCGCTTTTCTAAGGGTCGACATAAACGTAAACTGAATTTGGAGCTCGACGAGGTCTAAAACTCGACCCCTATTAATTAACACAAGTTCTTATTTGAAACTTCCAAGATACTGTATAAATTGCGTTACGTGTACGTGTAATGTGGCGTTCTTTTTCAAAAAATAATTACCTACTTATGTAAGTATTTTTACGTAATTCGTTTGAATAATCATTAATTACACTTGATCCTTATTGACTTTTATGTCTATTTATCTTGCTAAATTTAGATGAGAAAATGATATCAAGTAGACTCACTAACCCGACCGCATTTTTTTTTAAATTGGTAAGTATTTTGTATTAATACAAAAAAGGAGAGATATGATTTTTTAAATAAATTCCTTCTTTTCGTCCTCGCCATCAAGAAAATAATAAACTTTTAAATGAAGAATGTGCAAAACAAGAAATATTCAGCTAGTGTCAGTGCTGTCACCCCCATATAGTGAAAACGATTGTTGGAACATAAGAAAAATAAACGATTATAACTTAATTTAATACTCATGCAAATAGTGAGTACGTGAACCCCGGGGGAGGATATCAGTGTGGGGGTGGACTGGTAGCGAGGTAAATCACACTTCCCTTGCTTCGTCTTCCACGACCGTTTTTTTTTTCATTATTCAGATTAAAATTAATACACAATTTAAAAAGTTACACATACACACATATTTACATTCACACTTATTCACATATATATATCACAAGTTACACTTTGGCTATACTATTGTGCATAGCGCAGCAGTGCCTAACGTAGGTGCAGTCTATCCTATCGGCAATCATCGCCAGGACGGCGTTGGTGCTGGCCCGCACCCGGCGCACCAGGGACGCGCACCGCTTCCTTTGCTTTCTCCCGGCCATCGAATCGCGCCCGCAAAGGTTTCAGTTCATTTTGGAAAACGGGGTCTCTTGCCCAAAATAGTTTGGGAATCCCTGGTGTAACGTGTCGTTTCTCGACCTGAGACTCGCGACCCTTGCGAGGATGAGTTCTTTTTGAGTTGACTTAGTTATAGAGGGTCGCATTCTGTTAAAAATTAAGACCTTTATACAAATCAATAGTATAAATGAACTATTGTAAATGTGTTTATATTATTTATTAATTAAATTTATTCACATAAACCGATTATTATTATTTATTTATTCAATAAAGATCACACAACTTTACATTATCTATACTAGTATCATAAAGAGGAAAGTTTTGTATGTTTGTACGAAATACTAAAACGGTAACTTATTTTGTATATCTATGATCTTATTTTCATTTTATTTTTTAATTTACAGTGCTGATGTTTTCCGTATTGTAATAGAAAAATGTAACGCTTTTTTAAAACCATATCTCAACCCATTACATTTCTTTGGCCCAAACGTATATTTTAGTAGCATAAATAAACACAAGTTCACTGAGACATAAAACAACTGCGCCATAACGAGATATAAAAGACAGTAACTCATTATACAATTTACAATTTCATACATTTAACCCCACTTCGCTCGTTTATTATTTTCATTACCTAATTAGAATACACATATGAAGGAAAAGTGGTTAACCTTTGGTTAATTTTCACCCCTGAATTATATGAAAATAATTTAAAGAATTATTATACTTTAAGGACGGCCTCTGTGGTTCTTTGCCAAATTGTTCATTATATTTCATTTATTTTTATTCCATGAGTTCAGCAGACAGACAGACGGCCCACTTGATGGAAAGCGGTAACCACCGCCTATGGACATTTGCAATACCAAAAGTGCTACAAATGCGCTGCTGCTCTCTTAAGGCAGACTGGAACCTGGTCACTAATGCCGGAATACAACCCAAGGTTGTTATGGCGACATTCTTTAGATAAGGGGTAGCCATCTAGTCGGGCAAATGCCCTACCACCTGGCAAAACATATGATAAATTATATGATTTGATTCTGTCAGTTTTGTTTTTGAAGTGAAATTTCTTTAGAATCGTCGCGATTTGAAACTCGAAGAAACTAAAAAGGGAAATGAAAAAGCGACACTAAATACCTAGGTTTTCTTTGTGTTTGCCGTTTTCGTCATTTTGGTTATTTTGGTAAGTGATAAAACTACGTTTATACGGTTTTAAGGGCGGTGATTTATTTCATTTTTATTATGCCGACCTTTCGGCCACAAAGTAGCCGTGTTGTGTTGTGTGCAAAACATTTATTTCAAGAAAATAAAACTAAATAATAAATCCAGTCCATCCCAGTGTCGCGTGACCAAAGGGCTGGCCTGTATTTAGGGCAACGAATAAGCGTTTCCATACAACGAGGGAATGCCGCCAGCATTTTGGGAACGCTCCCCACCGACAGCCATTTGATCTACATCTTTTACTTGAAAATATACATACATACATAACTTCACGCCAGGTCCCTTGCGGAGTAGGCACGAACAACAGAGCGCCATTCAAGCTTATTCTTACACACCTCACTTGCTTCTTTGACATTCATAGTTCTTGTCATGCACGCTCGTCTGTTCTTAAGGGACGACTTCACTTGAAAATATGTTTATAGTAATACTAGCTGTCCCGGCAGACGTCATCCTGCCCGGTAAAAAATAGGGGCTGATCGTAGAGGGTTGAAAATCTAGGGTTGTATGTATTTTTGTATGTTGTATCATAAAAAATAGAAATTAAAAATTTTGTCTAAATAATAAATAAAAAAATTTAGGGGTGGACTACCCCTAACATTAAGGGGGATGAAAAATAGATGTTGGCCGATTCTCATAGATACCGGATAAGCACAAAAAATTTCATCAAAATCGATCAAGCCGTTTCGGAGGAGTATGGCAACGAAAACTGTGACACGAGAATTTTATATATTAGATTTAATTTTATAGCTTTTGTTTGTAGTGTAATTAATTTATAATTTAGTTATTAAAAATATATTAAAATGCATAAAGACTCACATTTAGAAATAATAAGGAAGTATTTAATATTATATAATTATAAATAAATCCCTGCCGGCGATCTTGCGCAGGTCGTCAGTCCGGCAGGGGCTGGATGCGGAAGACAGGAGACCGGGATATGTGGCGCGTACTTGGGGAGGCCTACGTCCAGCAGTGGACTGAATTTGGCTGAAGATGATGATGATGATGATAAATAAATCAGTATTAAGTATGTAACAAATCGCTGCTAGAGCGAAGCGTGTCAAGAAGGCTGACTGCACTGCCATTGTTTCACGCTAATATTATGTGAGAGCGTGGTATAACAGCTCGGTCCAGAATAACGAGATGTAACCAACTCCAGCATGGCTGTACCACGTAATTTTTTTATAATAAATAATACTTAGCAGCACACAAACGTCCCACGGCTGGGCTACACCTTTTGCTAGATATTCGGACATGTGGTCCTATAACATGATACCAAATACCTTGTATAACGTATAACATGTATCAGAATGAGTCTATATAGAAAGAATATAATTATTATGTTAAAAATAAACGAAATCATGTATAAATTAATAATAATGTCAGTCCATACATGTCCCACTGCTGGGCTCGGGCTCGGCATTATGGGGAAACGGACGGAGAGAGAATTACTCCACACACCTTTCATAAATAGCAACTACAGACAAAACGCGTTTATCATATTATTATAATATAATTTCAGCCCATAAATGTCCCACTGCTGGGCTCGGGCCTCCCATTATAGGGGGGGAACGGACAGTATACCCGCCACGCTCATCCAAGGCGGCTTGGCAGGTTTGACACATCGGTTATCTCGATGTGCAGGTTACATCACGATGTTTCCTTCACCGTTGTTAGTAGGTGGTAATTGTAACAATATGCACATAAGGTCAGAAAACTGCCTAAGTGGTGCATGTGTTCCGGCCAGGATCGAACCTGCGCCCTTTGAGTCTGGGACGCGTGCGCTAGCCATTACGCTACCACGACTTTTTTAAATTATATAAATTTAATTAAAAATAAACTATATATTCATACTAAAATCAAACTATACAATCTAGTACCAAACGTGCCCAAAAGTCTAGCAACATTGCTTCGCTGAATGGCAACGCTAGCGCGTTGCCTGCGGTATACATCAATCTTTTGGTTACGTGAGGCATCCACAAAACGTTTGGCTATGTCTCGATAAATCTTGTCCGTCTCAGGCCCCATGCTCACGACTTCTACGTCTTCTCTTCTATCTAATTATTATGCCATTCAAAGTGAAAAAGGAATGTTTTTTATCCGTGCCGGAACGGAGAAAGAATACAATTTCCTGCAGCCAGGCGGTCGGCCGTAAGAGACGACAAAAAACCCACAGCCAGGTGCCAGGTCCTTAGTATGTCGCTATAACAACTTTGAGTTGTGTTTCGGCATTAGTGACCAGGTTCCAGTCTCCCTTAGTAGAGAAGCAGCGCATTTGTACCACCTTTGGTGTTTCAAACGTCCATAGGCGATGGTAACCACTTTCCATTAAGTGTGGCCGTAAGCCTGTCTGCTGAACTCCTGCAATAAAAAATAAATAGAAGAAGAATGAATAGTTATCCAATAGTCTGCTTATAATTCTATTATGAACAATGGAAATCCGCCGTAATTAAACATTAATTTATTTAACTTGTACATATTAAAATTTCAATGCGCAGTTAATTACGAACGTATCTCGTTATTCAGCCGATGTTTTTTGCAAATGACACGGACATGTCATTTCTGTCATGGCACAGGGTTGACATTATTTATATAAAATACATGCCTCATATGAGGGGCGTTCAATGAAGATGAGAACGTAATAAAAAATATTTGGAATTTAAATAAGACATACTGGCTGGCAAAGCTTAATTATCTGAGGACACAAAAATCAATGTTCTAAATTTTGTTGAATATTAGTCGATTAATGGTCTCCTATATCTTACCAACGTTAATTTGCTTTACTATCCGTTGAAATTTAACATATGTTTCATACAAGTAATGTCAAAATTCAATCTATGGTAGAGCAAGTGAATGAATATTGTGATATAGGAACCGGCCTTAGGTATTTGTGATGTTAGTAAAAATGTAACATAAATAACTACTTACTGTTCGCATAAACGTAACTCTTTCAATCTATCAAAGTCACCACATCATAACATATTATTATAAATCAATCGTGTCACTAGTCCTTACTTTCGTAACATACATCGTTTATAATAAAAAATATTCAACAATATCTACATCGTATACATATGTATATACAATAGCCTGTAAAATAACTATAAATGAAAACAGAATTTAAGAACAACTTTTATTTGATGATATACCAAACCAAGTGCCAATGATTTTTTATTGTTTTACAAATACTTATTCATGATTATTTATTTCTCTATTTTTTGGATATACTACGTATGATGTGTGTATGTATGTGTATATATGTATGAATGTATGTGTATATTATTTAAGATGCAATGCTTCGCAATGATGTAATGTCTGCCGTGACAGTACCTTATGGGCTCAGCGGAAAATCAGCGCTTGTTTTAAAAGACCAGCATTATGCCTGGGGCTGATGCCCCTTTGAGGACAAGATTATGTTGTTAGTTTTAATTTTTTTTAAATTTTTTTTTAAACAGTTGTAACTACACTACACCAATGTAATTTGGCCTGAATAAAATTATTTTCTTTCTTTCAAATTATTTATAAACCATTACATGTGTGAGTTTGAAACCTTCTACTACGAAATATAACAATCACAGTTAATAGGAATTAATAAGTGTAAAGAATTCTACGTTTTCACCTTATTTATAAACTTGATCCGCAACTATTGTTGCGATGATTATAATTCAAGACAATTATCCTCTATCACCAGACTTGCTAATGCTTTTTATTCAAATATTTTAGATTTGAGAGAACTACGATTTGAAGATAATATAACAGTATACTATAGTTATTACAGCAGTAAGTAGTAGAGTCTTCAGAAAGGAAATTTAAGCTTAATGAAAAAGAGATTCTAAGTCTATTCGTAGTTCGCTAAAAATAATTGTGATAATAGTAATTAATCAATTATAATAAAATAAATTGATTATTATGTTTCACATTATTTTTATATTCAGAGATTAATTAAATTAAATAGTATAATAATTATTTAATAAAAGTAACACAATAGTTATATTGAACGTCCCCTCTATTCATAAAGTACTTGGTTAATTTTACAAATTCATTCACATGTTTACATTTAATTCAAATTCTATATGCTTTTTATAAACCTAAAATTAGGTAGTCTTCGCATATTTGTATTGTATTTTCAGACCGTAAAAAGGCAAAAACAAGCAAAACAAGCTTTCACGTTTAAATGGTATCTTAAATAGTACCTACTTTAAGCCGACAAACTCTAGGAGTTTGAAATTTAGGAAATTGAGTTATTGTAACGTCAAAAGAATCCATCAAAGTTAAAACATTTCTTTTTTAGTAACCCTTTTTATGATATTATGACTAAAATGTAATAAAAACTATGAAATTATACTTTACTTAAGACAGTAACAAAATGATTTCGTAACATTTTGAAGTGGTAACTTTTTATGGGAGGGTAAACCGCTTCGTTAAGCAACGCGTTACGACGCCAATCTTTCTGTCTTCCTTTTCTCTCACGCATACAGTAGCGGTAGGCAGACTCCTCTTCTCTCACTCTTACCCACAGCGCTAGTTGAATTTCGGTAATTAGATTAAATAATGATCTAATTATGTACGTACACAAAATTCTAATGTACCTATTCAAGAATTGTAACGAAGAATAAAATATACGTTATAATCAATAAAAAAAAATAATTAATAACCTTTCCTTACATTACCATATTCATATACATAAAATTTAAGTTAACCTCAGGTTTTCTCAAGTTAAACAATTTTGAATATTAAATAGTTCAAGCTAGGATAGTTTAAGTTATCACTTCTGTCGGGCGTCCCGAGACGCATACGTTTTTTTATGTTTGCTTATAGGCGAACTGGCAGACGGGTCAAATTGATGCCAAGTGGCTACCGTCGCCCATGGACATCTGCAACACTAAGGGAGCCGATGCGTTGCCTACCTCGTTGAGACTTTAAATATCTGTCACACCCTTTTTGAAAAGTCCCATTTTGTAGGGCTCTGGGAAAACCGCGGAGCTCATTCCACAGCTTGCTCACGTATGGCATAAAAGACATACAGTGGACAACTTCCAGGTTTCAAGGAAGGTGGATAAATTCCCAGTCGCCGGCGAGCAGTGCGGTGGTAAAATAGCGACGTATGTACCAAACAACTAATCAGAACACTCACCATTGTACAGACGGTAGAATGCGCTTAGAGTGCTAACATCTCTTCCGAAACTTAAAGGTTCTATACCGTCTGTCAGTTCGGGCTCGTCGATAATCCGGACCGCTCGACACTGCAAGGAGTCATCTTGGAGCACCTGGTACTGAGGTGCCCTAACCCAGAGATGAGAACAGAACTCCACATGGGGACGGACTTGGGCCTTATATAAAAAAAAACCTATGGCCCGGTGTGAAGTATTGCTTAGCTGCGATGTTTTTTTGCGATCGGTTTGCTCTCCAAATGACCCCGAAATTGCACCTCGCTCGAAATGTCGACGTTATTTCGGCTCAGCAAAGAAAGAGTATAATAATCTTCTGTTGATATTTCAAAAATCCAACTCGTGTTACACTTTGGGTATCTTGTGGATTATTTTCAATGACTTTCAAATTTTTGATGAAAACATCTTATGGGTCAGGTTATAAAGTGATACGACAAATTGGTGGGTATCAAGTAGGTACCTATCTGAAGTTTTATCAACGAGGAACTACATACGTCATATCGTAATTTTTAACCGAGTTCAAAAGTGAGGAGATTTTCAATTCGCCTGCATGTTGTTTATATACTTTCATATGCTTCGTTCGTTCCTGCACTTTGTGCGTGCAGGAACGAAGAAAGAATTCAACTTCCTGCGGGCAGCCTGTCCCAAGAGGCGACAAAACAACCCACAGGCAGGTGGCAGGGCATTTGCCCGACTGGATGGACACCAGCCCTGGTCTAGAGTATGTCGCCATAACAACCTTGTATTGTGTTCGTGATTCGGCATTAGTGACCAGGTTCCAATCTCCCCTAAGAGAGTAGCAGCGCATCTGTAGCACCTTTGGAGTTGCAAATGTCCATAGGCGATGGTAACCGCTTTCCATCAAGTGGGCCGTCTGCCTGTCTGCTGAACTCCTGCAATAAAGTATAGTATAAACTGTCAAAGTAACTTTAATCTTTGTGATAGAACGTTGCCAAAGTTTCCCATACAAAACTTCTAACATGGCTCATAAAATACCTTAAATTGCACCATACATACAAATTCATCAAATATATTGTAGTATGTAACCATAGGTGTTAGTTTAACGAGCAATTTTGCTCTCAAACGACTTTGTAACTTCTAATTTCTGGTGCTTAACTTAAAATGTTATGTGAGGTGTTGGAATGAGGCAATTTACTTAAACTCTGCTTTGTTTAGCTCGAACATGAAATTTGAGCTTGTTTTTGAGTTGAGTTTATTGTTATTTTTATCGCTGATATCGGAGCTTCATTGGACAAAGGAGTTAAAGAAAATTGTAGTTAAACCGATATTAAACAGTTCAATTTAGATGAATTAACCAAAGTGATCCATATGAAAATATAGTTGAACCATTCAATGTCTTTAGTTTTTGAAGTGATTACTTCCTATGGGAGGGTAAACCGCTTCGTTACGTAACGCGTTACGGCGTCAGCCTGTCTGGCTTCCCTTTCTCTCACGCAAGTTGACACTATTGTCGGGCGTCTCGAGACGCACACGTTTGTTTTGAGTTTAATGTTATTTTTATCGCTTATATCGGAGCTTCATTGGACAAAGGAGTTATAGAAAATTGTGGTTAAACCGATATTAGACAGTTCAATTAATAAGAATCAATCAAAGTGATCCATATAGACATATAGTTTATCATTCAATGTCTGTAATTTTTTACAGAAAGAAAGAAAATAATGTTTATCAAAATTTATTTGAATTATAAAACTGTACATGAGCAGTTTAATAAAAGCCAAAAGTTAACTCACTCTTAACAGGCCCTAACTCAGCATATGCTGGTTGATAATAACCAACGCTGGTCTTCCGTTATTGCCAGGCATACATGTCACCTTCACAGAAGTAAAAAACAATAACTAATGGACATTTAATTATTCCCACATACATGATTAAAATGAAAATGTTGCTTCTAGTCTGTCATAATACCACTTGTTGACTTAGTCTCAAGTCTTACAACGCTGTGATTTTGATCAACAGGTGTTCAATAATACGTAAAACAAAGCTGCTCTAGTTAAGTTTTAAGCGTCGCTTAAACACATTTAATTTTCATTCAAGAACTAAATTATGTTGAAGTCCAGCAAAAATATTATACGTTTTTGTGCAGTTCTAAAAAACTCTATAGTAATTCCAAGCTCCAGCTTTCCACCTCGCAACAAAATGTATTTCAAATAACTCAATTTATTTATTATTGAAGAGATATAATTATTAAATAGTAAAAGTAAATTAACCTATAAATATAAAACTAAATAGGAACTACAAACTTATACTAAGGACTATATAAAAACTAAAACCAAATAAAAAAGGGGGGGGCGAATGCCTAAACATTAATTAATGGTCCCAAACCGCTGTCATTTACCTGGAACGTTAAAAAGGCTGGCGGCGTTACCACGCTGTATGGCAATGCCTAGTCTTAGCGCAAAATAGACGCCAGCCTTCTGGTCGCGTGTGACGTCTACCAGACGTTTGGCGACGTCTCGGTAGACCTTTAGGGCACTAGGACCCCACGGACCCAAAGTTTCCACTCCTGAGGGCCTCCTGTTCGGAAGTTTATATAAGTGATACAGTCTGCATTTATTTATAATATCCCAACGCGTTTTTAATTTCACCACACTTTTTGTGTAGTTATAAAAATGATAACACATTCTTCCTACGGGACATGCAATGCTGCAATGTATGGCAAACTTTCGAGTAACTTTTAACTAGTTTGAAACAAAAATAAACCATAATTTGTGGTGTCGTTCAAATACATTTTGTTGAGATTAACTTGCAAAAGACATGTGTATAATGTCAGTCCATACACATCCCATTGCTGGACTTCCCGTTTTACAATCTTTTATTTAACTTGCAATGGATGTATGTATCCAAGTTCGGCTGGAATCTTGCAAGTTAAATTTGACCAACTTCCCAGTTTTTTTTTTATTTTTTTTTTATTGCAGGAGATCAGCAGACAGGCAGACGGCCCACTTGATGGACAGCGGTTACCATCGCCTATGGACATTTGCAACACCAAAGGTGCTACGAATGCGCTGCTACTCTCTTTAGGGAGCCTGGAACCTGGTTACTAATGCCGGAACACAACACAAGGTTGTTATGGCGACATACTCTAGACCAGGGGTGGTAGCCATCCAGTCGGGCAAATGCCCTACCACCTGGCTGTGGGTTGTTTTGTCGCCTCTTACGACAGGCCGCCGGGCCGCAGGAAATTGTATTCTTTCTCCGTTCCTGCACGGATAAACGGTTTCCGATTGAGCTGAAATTTTGCACAGATATGTATATCGCGTGTCAATGCAATAATATGGCACCGTGGAGCTGATCTAATGATGGAGTTGGAAGGTGGTGATAGGAACTCCTGTACTAAACAAGATAGACCCGTCGTGTTTGGGCTCGTATTACTTGTCTTGGCTAGCACTCTGCTGCTACATACTGTCCAGGATCTCAAAAGCTTGTATTTAAAAAGCTTATTTAAATGGAACAAAGTGTATACTGGCAACACGCCTTCAATGTGGACTGGCGCTTTTGAACACTGGTTAGTACTGGCTGTGGTCTGGGTGCCTGTGTCCCGAGAGTGGTCCAATATATCTTGATGATGAATGCCTTCTAGGCTTGGACTTCTTGAAAGCGCATCACTGCGTAGTGAATGTTGCGAAAAGAGCACTAATATTTCCTGAACAAGGAGTATAGCCCACATATATGAAAAATGTCTGGTCGATACAACAAGAGACCGGAAGGCCGGGGCTTACCTCGCTCAAAGAATTAGCCTCTGTATCCAGTGAGGTATTGCTGCCAGCCTTCTAGGTACAATGCCCAGCGACAGTGGTCTGGTGGGGCTGGGCGGGCTTTGATATAGGTTATTTTTATATGTAAGCTAGGTTTATTTATAGGATTTTTCTAATATTTATTACTTAGTTTATTTTTGTATTGAATCTTTGTGGTCTTCTTCCTCTTAGCCATTTGAGGCGGCGAGGAGGTTGGGGCCTCGAGGAAAACCTCTTTGCCCCGGCTTCTACTCGACTGACAACTATCCATCGGTGGCGGGGCTTAGAGCCATTGGAGCCATCCTGACGGCGGTCTCTCAACGGCTCTCGTTGGCCAGTCTGCGGCATCCGATGGCCTTCGCGGGCTTTGCGTTGGCTTCGTCTGCGGCTTAGTTGGCCATTCATTAGCGTCGGGTGGCCATCTGTGGCTTCTGGTGGCCTGTCAGCGGCTTTATGATCTTCGCGACCTCGTAGCCCTATCCTGATCAAGCGAGCGTATGAGATCTCTGGGATTTAATCTTATCTTTTAATTATTTTAGCTTTTTTCCGTATTTGTATAATAAATAAATAAATAACATACAGAAGTATGTTTAAAGATTACAAGCCTGCAATTTGTATTGCCTGAAAGATACGCTGTTGGCCACTAGATCAGAAAACTTGGTACAAGTTAAGTTTCCATCGCAAGCAAAACGAGATTGCTGCGTTATCGTGGAAGATAGTGGGTATCATCCGAGTTGGATTACCGCATCATTCATTAATCATAAAACAAGAGTAACTCGCTTAAGTTAATAATGTAGAGTGTGAGAGTTTGTCTGCACGATTATTTATTTAAAAAAAATACCAAACACTCATGAAAAATTTCAGCAAGATTAAAACCAGTTTGTTGAACTTGTCAACCGGATTTGGAAAAGCGTAAACCCGTCAGCACCAAACACCGGGACAGAGCGCGGTTTCACCCGCGCTCTGTCCCGCTCCCATGGTATATAGTGTCATGTTATATAGTTTATGACATTTCCTATTTAAGTAGCTTTTCAACAGTATAAGAACTTTTAAAATCGGTTTAGTAGATCCAGAGATTATCCCCTACAACGTCACGAGATTAACCTCTTTATAATCTTCAGATTTAGAATTTCAAATTGTTACAAAATAAATTCTAAAAATACAACAGTATTATTGCTATTCATGAACAGCTCTAAAGGAACCAATGACGCAGTACTTGTTCACTAATTGTAAGAATTCTAATTATGGTATAAAAGGGAAGTTAATTAAAGTCCCTGGTAAATTAGGAGTGTTTGTATGAATTTTAATTAATAGAGTACAATATGAGAAACCGCAATCAATGACGTTATTAACATATTAAACTCTATGGATCAATAGCGTTAAGTGAAATAGATTATAATAAATACATATACATACATACATAACTTCACGCCAGGTCCCTTGCGGGGTAGGAACGAACAACAGAGTGCCATACAGGCTTATTCTTACATACCTCACTTGCTTCTTTGACATTCATAGCTCTTGTCATGCACGCTCGTCTATTCTTAAGGCTCCTGACATCACCTTCTGCTAATACACGATCAATTTGATCATGGAAGGTGTGTCGTGGCCTTCCGCGACTTCTGCATCCATCCACTTTTGCATTGTATATCTGTTTAGTCATTCTTTCATCATACATACTAGCGGCCCGGCTCGGTTTCACCCGCGCTCTGTCCCGCTCCCATGGTATATAGTGTCATGTTATATAGTCTATGACATTTCCTGTTTAAGTAGCTTTTCAACAGTATAAGAACTTTTAAAATCGGTTAAGTAGATCCAGAGACTATTACCTACAACGTCACGAAATTTACCTCTTTATAATCTCTAATAATCTAAAACATATATGGCCTTACTTATAAACGTTTGTTAAATTTTAAAAAACTGCTAAGCAACTGATTAACGAAAATCTTACCCATAAACTCCTCTTAAGGATAAGAGGTGGTGGTAAAGTAACTCATAAATGACTGACAAAAATAACCAACATCGAGAGGTAGTTTAAGTGACTGCTAAGAGGCAAGATGGCAAGTTTTATTTGAAACAGCCATCGATTAGGGGCTTCAGAGTCCCTTATTTAAGAGATAGCTAATCCTTTCTTAAGGAGATTATTATAAGTAAGGCCCATAATAAATAACATAGTCTTAAGATAGCTTCTAGGGAAAAGTGTATATAAACACATAGATATAATTGTCCAAGATCCCAGTCACCCCAGAGTTACGTGATTTTAGGAAAGATGAAATTTTAAAAACGTTGTATACGATCTACATTCAGACTTCAAAATACGGATAGCTGCAGGCAATATTTCATAGGTTATAAGATTTTAACATTTCCTTGCTTATATATTTATGAAATCTGTGTATTTGTTAGAAATAATCCTCATTTTTTCCCAAGCATAGGTCAAACTATAAAACGCAATCGACGCAATAATGACAGGCTTTGCATTCACAGTAGTAAAACTACACTAATGCAAAAAAGCGTATTATGTATGACACCAGTATTATACAATAAATTACCTGACCATATAAAGAATCAAAAATCCATATTATTATTTAAAGGACACCTAAAACAATTTTTGACAATTAAATCTAATATATAAAATTCTCGTGTCACAGTTTTCGTTGCCATACTCCTCCGAAACGGCTTGACCGATTTTGATGAAATTTTTTGTGCTTATCCGGTATCTATGAGAATCGGCCAACATCTATTTTTCATCGCCCTAAATGTTAGGGGTAGTCCACCCCTAAATTTTTAATTTTATTTTTTAGACAAAATTTTTAATTTCTATTTTTTTATGATACAACATACAAAAATACATACAACCCTAGATTTTCAACCCTCTACGATTAACCCCTATTTTTTACCGGACGACGTCTGACGGGACAGCTAGTGCTACTATAAAATCGAGGATTATGTAATTGATAAACTTTAATGATTACTATGTATTCTTATTTAACTATTGTTTTGCTTGACATATAATATAATCCAATTTATTTAATTATTATAGTAATTATTTCAATATTTTTGTAATGGTATTTAGTTATAGGATGTGAAAATTGCACGGCTATAAAGGCAAAATGCATTGAGACACTTACTAAAAAAAAAACATCTATGTACACATACATTTACAGCAATAAATGATTATACTATGATTACTCTATCCTAGGATCGGTATATTAACATAAATTTAGAATGGAATGGATACTTGCTAAACGGGGCCGTTTTATAGGTAGCATGTATCAAAGGTGGAAAAGACCATGCTAACTTACGTCAAAGTAGCAAGGCTAGTTTTTACATATATATATTTATACCACCATTATACACATAGTTTAACAATAAAGTAAAATAAATAAAAGCTTGATGAAGTAAGTTAACAAGAATGTATTAAAGAAATGAAGCGGTCTTTCTCGCCTTACGAAAAAGAGGCGATTTAAATTTTAAAAAAAACATAGATAAATTTAAAAAATATTTCTGTGTGACCTTAAAAAGAGTTTCAGCATGTAGTACATGAAATTCAACATTCAAAAGTTTTTATAAAATTTTTATTCAAAGTAAGACCCACTAGAGAACATTTTTGAAGGTAAATAAGGTATACAACATGCGTATTCTCAAATATATATCTATATATTTAAGAAGGTTTTGTAATTTTTGCGTCACCAAAAGACTAGCTTATATATATGGCCTGTGTGCCTGCGTTACTACAATGGCACAATATTATTTTTTTACTGGTTGTTCCTGCAACTTTGTCCGTGTTCGTGGTATTTTTTTCACGGAACTAAATACTAAAAAAGTGGTAAAAACTAGCCTAGGTTACTTGTTATATCATCAGCTATTTACCAGTGAAAGTATCGTCTAAATCTGTCGAGCCGTTTCAGAGACTATCCAGAACATCTAAACAGGTAGACAAACCATTAATGATTAAGTTCCGTAACTTTCGTATGCATTTAGTAAAAAGCTATTATTCTGACATTACAAACAGACACTTCAATTTTATCTTATCTGTACAGATTATAATTTAAGATATATCTCGAACACAAAGCTATCTTAGTTTAACTTTAAAAAAATCTAGATAACACCTACTTAATTATTTTAGAAAGACATGTGCATATGTGAAAAAATTAACAAGTTGTATATCCAAATAGTAGGAAGTGGAGTTCTAATATCTGAGTCTACCCCTATACGAAACAAGCGTGATATTTATATTTTTTTTTAATTATTATTTTTATACTATCATATAAAATAATTAATTCTATCTTATATGATTATACAACTACCCCGAAGTGCAAAATATATTTTGTTAAGTAATTTAGTTAAGTAATAACCAAAAAGTCAAAAAGCATTATTATGGGAAAAGATAGTACTCTCTTCTGTGGTATGAAAAAGAAATCGACTTACCCAAAAGCCATTGTGCTACGGTGTGACTACGAAGTTGCTACGACTACTACGGAGGCTGCTACGTTTCTGCCGTCGTAGCGAGCAGGCTCGCTATTTAAACGGTTTGGGCGGCTCCTAGAAGCACCCCGCCCCTTTCCGCCCTAATGCAAGTCAGAACCTCCACACACGCACATACAGCCTTATTGAAACAAATCGTTATTTTTTAAATAAACACCATGTAACAGTTTGTAAATTTATCTGTGAAAAACAACAACGAAAATAAAGATTTATTTTATTGAAATTATATAGAACAATAGTTTTTCTTAAAACACAAAGCTATAATATTATGTAACTAATTGTGATTGAAAATGTTTTCCACTTGAAATTATTCTGTGGGGTAATTAATATTAGTAAGATTGTGAAAAGTCATAACGATTTTCCTCAATGACTTTTTTAAAGATGATAAAAAATTAGTAATTCTGCGTTTGTATGACAAGGCTTTTATTATTTACACTACGAAAGATTTTCTAGACGACCGCACCTAATAGGAATAATGCAATTGCATTTTCAGTAATTATTTATACATACTTTGTTAAACCTTTTATTAGTTTAAAATATAAATTAAAAAAGACCACGAACGTGTATATACGTAATATGTTTTTTTTAATTTTTAAGATTCAAGACACGCCAACACCTATTTTTTTAAATATTTTTTTCTCGTTACGGTATAATTTTATATACCAAAAATAATAAGTTTCTGAAAGTTTCAGTTCAAATTTGAATTTTGAAAGATTGCTCATATTTCTTTTAATGTACTAGTGGACTCACCCGAAAAAATCTAAAGTAATGCATTCTAGTTGTATGTTTTGCAATGATGTAATGTCTACCGTGACGATACCTTAAGGGCACAGCGGTGGTTTTAACAGACCGGCATTACGCTGAGACTGAGCCGCTCTTGGGACAAAATTATAATACTCCAGTTTTTAAATATGTTGGCAATTAGACTGCATCTGCTGTAAATTGTCTTAATTAAAAAAAATCTTTCTTTCTTCTTCTTCTAACTAATTTCCATTAGGTGAGCCACCATGTCTTCACCAGGTTCGCAATATAAAACTTTTTTTGCAGTCGTGTAAATACTAAACAAAAGTGAGGTATTAATGAATATAAGAAAACACATATATAATAATATAAAAAAGCATGTGGAAAGAATGTATGATGAAAGAATGACTCAACAGATATACAATGCAAAAGTGGATAGATGCAGACGTTGCGGAAGGCTACTACACACCTTCCATGATTAAATTGATCGTGTACTAGCAGAAGGTGATGTTAGGAGCCTTAAGAACAGACGAGCGTGCATGACAAGAGCTATGAATGTCAAAGAAGCAAGTGAGGTGTGTAAGAAAAAATCTGAATGGCGCTCTGTTGTTCGCAAGGGCCTTGGCGTGAAGTTATGTATGTATGTATAAAAAAACATATACCTTAGACATAAGGCACACACTGCACATGCACTTCCTCACAACACCAGCATGTAAGAGATACACTCTAAATTAGTGTAGGTTTAGTATTGAAATTAGAATAAATTAATATAATAAGTTGTTCTTAGGGTCGTTTGTATAACGATCGCCTTTAAATAATATTAAATAATCATATTAAACTGCCTAAATACGTTTTACACAAAATGTGACTGACGGTTCTTTAAACATATTTAGCGACAAATTTTGCGTTATTCAAGACGCTAATCGTATTTACAGGTGTTAAATACATTCAGTGTTTCTTAAATAAATTTAAGGAACGTTCTACAAGCGGACGTTAAGGTACACCACAAAATAAACGTCACACACAATAAGACAACTAACAAATAAGCATGTACAATGTCTAACTTAAATTGTAAAAAAGAGTACAGAACAAGTGTCCGTAGAGTTGTTAATTTTAAAAAAAGTGTGTGTCGGAACGTCCGACAGAAGTGATTACTTAAACTAATCTAAGTTTAACTATTTCATTTTGAAATTGTTTAACTTGAGAAAAACTTAGGTTATTACTTAAATACTTTTATCCGTGCAGGAACGGAGAAAGAATACAATTTCCTGCGGCCCGGCGGCCTGTCGTAAGAGGCGACAAAACAACCCACAGCCAGGTGGTAGGGCATTTGCCCGACTGGATGGCGACCACCCCTGGTCTAGAGTATGCCGCCATAATAACCCTGTGTTGTGTTCCGGCATCAGTGACCAGGTTCCAGGCTCCCTAAAGAGAGCAGCAGCGCATTCGTAGCACCTTTGGTGTTGCAAATGTCCATAGGCGATGGTAACCGCTGTCCATCAAGTGGGCCGTCTGCCTGTCTGCTGATCTCCTGCAATAAAAAAAAATGTATTAATTAATATGATGATAATGAGGAAAGGTTATTTATCAATGAACTCTTTTATTGACTATAAAATATATTTTATTCTTAGTTACAATTCTTGAATATGTACATTAGAAGAAATACGGCTAGCACTGTGGGTTAGAGTGAGAGAGGAGGACCCTGCCTAACGCTGCCGTATTTGAGAGAAAGGGAAGCCAGACAGACTGGCGCCGTAGCGCGTTGCGTAACGATGCGGTTTACTTAGGAGAGTAAAGGTAAGAAGTTATCAGTTCAAAAACTAAACAAGACCACAGTTATTGTATAGTTCAATTAATAACCTAATATTTCTGTGTAGGTGATACCATAAAACAATTCATAAACCAGCGTGATGCAATCAAAATAACATTTAGACGCATTTGCTTTGCGGGTTAGTGTTAATGGGCTTTTTGGTCGAGTTACTAATTTTATGGGTGCTTCTTAGATCAGGAGTGCTTTCTACAGTGACGTGTTTATTTACTTTATCAGTAGTAAAATAATAACATATACTCCGGACGTGGTAAAGCCAATGTGGAACAATTATCTGATGCAAATTCAAATTCAAAAGTTTTTATTTAAAATAAGTTCCACCGCAGAAAACTGGTTCAAGGACATATAATTTAAAATGTAATTTTACTTCCTATTCTATGGACACCGCTTTGCAACGTGTATTGCTGTTAAGGTGAAGCGGCAAGAAACTTCCCAGCAATACGTTTATCTAAAAATTGATTATATATTTCTAATCCCTATATATTATTAATACGTAAAGCAAAAACACAGCAAAAACTTTGTACCCCTTTTTCCGAAAATTACTGAACGGAGGAGTATACAATTTCTTACATTTATAGTTCATATAGAGAAGGAGCGCAAAATGCTTTTTTTTTACTATGCATAAAAATACATTAAATCAATAAGAAAAACATTTCACACGCTACCATGTATTTAACACGCATATATACTCTTATTACTTATTATTAGAATATACCTTGGTGAAGTCTGTGATTATAGAAGTATAGTCTTTGACAACAGAACCTTAATAATGTTCAAATTTATAATTCAACTAGCGGCCCCAGCAGACGTTGTCCTGCTCTGGAAAAATATGACCCGATCCCAGCGCCACCTACCGGTTCCAATTGTGGATTTAAACCATCCGAGGACCCACTCAAACACACAAAAACAAAATCACTCCCCGTTGTTAAGAGGATTCTAGAACCCGATCTCAGCGCCACCTACCGGTTCCAACGGTATAAAAACTATCCTATCTTTCAAGTTGGATCAAACTGCACACGGTGTGCAAATTTGATTAAAATCGGTTGAGTAGTTTAGGAGTCCATCGCGGACAAACATCGTGACAGGAGATTTATATATATTTTTTTTTTTTTATTGCCTTAAGTAGACAAACAGGCAGACGGCCCACTTGATGAAAAGTGGTTACCGTCGCCTATGGACGTTTGCAACACCAGGGGTGTCGCCAACGCGTTGCCAACCTCTAAGAAATTTTATAACGAAATTTTTTATATATATTAAGATTTTACCACTAGTACGTTTATAAAACTGGGATAATATTTTTCATTGTGTGCATTCGTCAAAAGTTACTATTAAGTCCAACTTTTTTTACTTTTATCCATCGATCTATTGTCTGCCATAATCGGTACCCCTCTATCCCCACAATACGTCCACTTAAAACTTGAGACATCTAAATTAGGTTTGATCCGCTAAGATTTCCACAGTGGCTCTTAGATGGAGAAACTAATTTGGCGAAAGCATTTGTTGACGATAAATCTTACTTCCACGCGCTCTACCCATCGACCATTACGATTCTATTTGAGAACATAATGTTACGAGTCGCGGGACTCGAATTACAATGCCGTTAGAATTATTATAGAGTTTATTACTATAAAACCACTTATAAAATTTACTTAATCTGTTTGGGATATTATTTAAAATTAAAATAATATCCCAAACAGATTGAGTGTGTTCTATTATCTCTATTTTTTGCTTATGATTTTTATGTTATTATTTTATCCTTTAATTAACTTTTTATTTGACATTTTGTAAAATATGACATAATGCATGATGTGACCACCTACATGGAGTATATTTATGTCGGTCGGTCCATAATAAATAAATAAATAAATAACACAGGTACAAATATAACGGAACACAACAAATCTAAACATAATTCAGCAGGTCATAATTCAATAAAACGCGCAAAGTCGGTCACTATTAGTTTCCCGATTGTAGTACACACGTCTTGCTTCGTTCGTGGTTCTCGCTCGACTGCCTCCCCTCCATCAGGTCATCGTTTTATACTGCACAAATGCAATGTTCCTGTATCAAAGTAAACAAAAGAAGACGACCATAAAAGAGTTATAATTCGTTTAAATGCCGGTAGTTAATAAAATGTGCTTTGTTTCAGATATGCAGGTGGATATTGTTTTTGTCGGTACCTGAGTTGTAACAATATGAAAAGAAGTAATAGATTTGTTTCGTGCAACTGACCTATAGAAGACAGTGACCTAGGCTCAGGCTTGGTAAGTAGAATACTCAAGCTTTTACCACCATTTTAGCGTAAGCGACATACATAATTTTTTGTCGAAGAAGGTATTTTAAAAGATTATTCTGTTCTAAAATTGACAGATTCGGATTCAGTAGGACCCTAGTGAACTCGTCTAACTAAAACTAAAAGGCTTAAAACAAAGTTATAATTTAAAATACCTTTTATATCTATATATATAAATAAAATTGGAGTCTCTGTTTGTAATATTGAAATAACCGCTTTTTACTACATGCATATGAATATATATACGGTATATACACCAAAATTATATTATATTATACCATTACCTTTTCAAAGCAAAAACGTACCATAAATTCTGACTGTACTTTCTATAATAACATAATTAGCAGAGAGAATGTTATCAAAGACTTGGGTGTTCTGCATGACAGCAAACTTATTTTCGATAACCATATAAACCTTATCATTAACAGGGCATCTAAATCTTTGGGATTCATAATGAGAGCTACAACATATTTTCGATCTTTAAAACCATTACAAATTCTTTACTGCTCATTTGTTCGAAGTCATCTTGAATATGCATCTCAAGTTTGGAATCCGAAATATAGCATATAGGTATATAAACAGAGTAGAACAAATTCAAAAGACATTTTTAAGATACCTAGATTACCGGGCACAACGACCATTTAACAACTAGCACGATCGTTGTAAAAAATATCATTTCTTACCTCTAAATTCCAGGCGCAATATAAGTGATATTAGTTTCCTGATGAAGTTGGCTAGAGGTGAGATTGATTATCGAGATATGATCTCGCAAGTATCATTAAGGACTACTCAACTTGGCCTTAGGCAGAGAAGATTACTCCACACACCTTTCATAAATAGCAACTACAGACAAAACGCGTTTATCATATTATTATAATATAATTTCAGCCCATAAATGTCCCACTGCTGGGCTCGGGCCTCCCATTATAGGGGGGGAACGGACAGTATACCCGCCACGCTTGTCCAAGGCGGCTTGGCAGGTTTGACACATCGGTTATCTCGATGTGCAGGTTGCATCACGATGTTTTCCTTCACCGTTTTTAGCACGTGGTAATTGTAACAATATGCGCATTAGATCAGAAAACTGCCTAAGAGGTGCATGCGTTCCGGTCAGGATCGAACCCGCGCCCTTCGATTTAGGGGCGCGTGTGCTAACCATTACGCTACCACGACGTTTATCATACGAAGCTCAAATCCCTTTAATGAATTAGTAGTAGACTCAAAACTCTACTTGTATTGCACGCCCATAAATTATGTTAAGCGCAATTTTGCTCAAAATTTCTTCGATACAATAAATAGCTACAAATTTTGTTACATTAATGTCCCTTAATATCGTGTATGGACACATGTCTTTTGTTTTTTGTTATTATGTGTTTTTTTCTTTACCAATAGGCGGAGGCTTATCAGCATTTTTCTTTAAAAAAAACTATTGTTTCTTTATTTTATATATATTAGACTGTAAGCCTTCCTAAAATAAAATAAATAAATACATAAATAACATTCTTGTCTGTCTGTTTGTTCCGGCTAATCTCTGAAATGGCTAGACCGATTTTGACGGGACTTTTATCGGCAGGTAGCTGATGTAATAAGGTTAACTTAGGCTACTTTTATTTTAGAAATAAAACTTTTATTTTGGTATTATGACGATTTTCAATCACCACGCGGGAGAGACCGCGGGGTGCAGCTAGTCGAAAAATATAATTGGATCCATATGTCGCTTACGAAAAAATGGCGGAAAAATCTCGTTAGGATTTTGAGGGATTATAGGTAAAACAAAATATAAATAAGTTATCTTTATTGTATTAGAGCAACTCAATGCTAATATTACTAGTAAACTTCATGCATCATGTATTATACTAGCTGTGCCCACCACTTGGTCCGCGTGGAATTTCTTTCGCAGAATCCCAATTTAAAAAATAGCCTAAGTTAGTCCTAATAATATCAGCTATCTTTCAGTGAAACTCCCGTTAAAATCTATCTAGCTTTTTTAGAGATTAGCTGGAACATCCAGACAGGCAGACAAAAATTCCCCCTAACACATTTTTATTTGGATAATACAAACGGACGGTTCAATTTTATTTATCAGTATAGAAATTCAGTATATTTAAGAACTTTTTTGGAACATCCGAGTTTTTGTAATGAATTAAAATAAGAAGAGAAAATTACAAGAACTAATATGAAACAACAAATTCCAAAATTGCTTTTAGGATTTTCGTCTATCTATCAGTTCGAATATCATGTGAAAACTACTTAATACATTTAAATGAATCTGAACACGAAACCTATAGCTCGAGTGTATATATACCAGTTTGTGATATGCCAGCACGTAAAAAAGTTTTTGACATTGCCCACGATTTTGTTCTTTGGCTACTATAATTATCAAGTTCATTACATACTTAATTATATTTAGTATGAAAATGTCCAAGGTTCAAGTTAATTAAAGCTCTGTTTGATCTTGTACATAAGTGGAAATGCATAATGAATATTCACAGAAAGACACTGGTTCTCAAATAAAGTTATTGTGGTCATTTTCGAAATCATTTATCCCTAGATTCAGTGTTTTTTTATTAGTGAAGCATAGCAGACAAGCTGGTGGCCCAACTGTGATGGAAAGTGGTTACCGTCGCCTAAGGACATTAGCAATACCAAAGGAATTTTTCTCCGTGCAGGAACGGAGAAAGAATACAATTTCCTGCGGCCGGGCGGCCCGTCGTAAGAGGCGAAAAAACAACCCACAGCCAGGTGGTAGGGCAGTTGCCCGACTGGATGGCTACCACCCCTGGTCTAAAGTATGTCGCCATAACAACCTTGTGTTGCGTTCCGGCATTAGTGACCAGGTTCTAGTCTCCTTTAAGAGGGCAGCAGCGCATTTGTAGCATCTTTGGTGTTGCAAATGCCCATAGGCGATGGTAACCGCTCTCCATCGAGTGGGCCGTCTGCCTGTCTGCTGACCTCCTGCAATAAAAAAAAGGACCTACCAAAGTGCTGCTGGCATTGAAGGATAAACTGGAACCTGGCCACTGGTACCGGAACACAACTCAAAGTTCTTAAGGCATACTTTAGACCAGGGGTGGTAGCCATTCAGTCGAGGAAATTCCCTACTATCTGGCTGTAGGTTGTTTTGTCGCCTCTTACGATATCCGCCCGCAGGAATTAGAATTCTTTCCCGTTCCTGCACGTAGAGGAGTGTAGTAAACGGTAACACTGGTGTCACCATGCCATGAACCGTTCATCCTCCAGGGCTCTGTGTTTACGTGTTGTACGTATTATGGATAGTTTTCGATGGCTATGGGAAATTTAGCTGAAAGCGTTCTTTAAGAACGCCTGCATATACATACGTAATAAAACTACGTTTTAACGGTTTTAAGCGCGGTAATTTATTTTATTTAGGTTTATCCGACGTTTCGGCCGCTTTTCAGTTGCCGTGGTCACGGAAGACAAAGATGACATTTGTCGAACGTGTATTGTCAAAGTTTTTATTCAGCCTACCGCCAACTTGTTCATTTTAATTATTTAGTTTTAATTTTGTTTATGGATATTATTTACTCTATGGGAGCCTAATCTAATTTACCACCGCTTCACAACATGTTGTGGCTTGAAGAGAAGAAGCGGCGCAAGAAACTCTTCAGCAAACATGCCTAGTTCTAAAAAATTTTATATAATATTAAAAAAATGAGTGGAAGGAAAAAATAAAAGAAATTATCAGTCAAGTTGGTTTGTTTCGTTGCACGCAGAAAGAGCTCACAGTGTCTTGAGGTCTGGCAGTTAGTTTTTGCTGGGTATGGTTCTTAATAGTTTTGATGATTGGATCCCAAACAGGTGGTACCTGCCAACCATCTTCTCTATTGAAATTTGGGTGTTTTTTGATTTCAATAGCCTCACGCATCATTCTTGGTATGAAACGATTCTCTTTCGCGAGGATTTGTGGGTTATCGAATCTGATGTAATGGTTGGGTTTATCCAGCGTGTGTTCACTGATCGCAGACTTCGTAGACCTTGCGTGTTTCATGTCAGCAATGTGTTCTTTTACCCGTGTTTTTATGCTCCTCTTTGTTTGCCCAATGTATGATAAACCACATTCACAATCGAGCTTGTAAACACCTGCATCCTGGAGTGGGATATTGCATTTCACAGGTCTCAAAAATTGGGTTATCTTTTTATGCGGCTTGAAATATGTTTTGATTGAAGCTCGCCTAAGGATGTGACCAATTCTGTCTGTGACTCCCTTGATGTAGGGTAGGGTAACAGGGCACCGCTCAACTGAAGGTGGTTTGGGGCCTTTGTGACGTTGGTGTGGAGTCTTCAGCTGATTGCATTGTAAGACTCGCTTGACATGCTGAAGCTCTCCATCCACATGGTTCCCGTCACAGATTTTTTGTGCTCTCTGAAACAAAGATTTGCAACTGAAAAGCGGCCGAAACGTCGGATAAACCTAAATAAAATAAATTACCGCGCTTAAAACCGTTAAAACGTAGTTTTATTATGTGTACAAGTCGCGAAAACTTAAGAAAATATTATATACATACGTGTTTAACAGAAGCAAATGATAACAACTAAACGAATATAATGTCGGTTTGAGGTTCTCACCGTTTTTATTATCAACATCCCTTCTTAAACAGTCGTAAGCCTAATAAAGAAACGCAGCTAAACTCCTATTTAGCATTGTATTTAAAATCAACTTGATGATGGGAAACATTAGTTAATATGTTTGGGTCAACTCTTACTGGATAGACGAAAGGGGGCTGGTATTGAAAAACAACACTGCTTCAGCCTGCCACAGCATAACGCTGAGTTCTGAGCCTCATTGTAGTATACAAATGTTAATTTTTCTACAGTGTTTATAATTTTTCGTACATCATATTGTTTATATGTAACAACAAAGTGTATATACTGTGTTTATGTGAATTATTTTGCAACAATAAGTATTTCTTCTATTTGTTTTTTTCTTCCCTTCCTCTAGAATTGATTTTTTTAAATTCTAACACAGAAAAGGACCTATGGTAAATTTTTACATAAATAATACAGATAACTGGAGTTAACCTCAACATCTTTTTGCAATGTTTCATTATTAAGTGTAAAATTACAATAAATATCGCAATTAACAAGAAGGCTGAATTTTATATGCATTGGTCCCGTGTACGTGTATTGTTTTTTTTTTGCAGCTTAAATCTTATAATTGCATTCTCTTATAAGTACACAGTAGTTGTCACGAAAATACTATAAAAACACTTCTTTGTTTCTCGAAGCCATCTCTGATTACTGATGCATCTGACAACTGACGAAAGTGGTGATGCTGTTTAAAAAAACCAGTTTTGACTACCACAATAGCTATAACATTGGAGGAAAATTTCATACATTATAGAATATTTTAAAATTGGGGTGCCATATTATTCAAACTTTGAGAAGCTTATACCGAAAACAAATTTTGTTAAAGCAAAATATCTTATGCATATTAAATGCATAACTTTAACTGTTCTCTGTTGACATTTACTATCATTAGTCGAAAGTTTAGAAATTAATAGACGCTCACCGCTGTACTGAAATAACGGCGTGTTTGATAACGATATTTTTTTTGCCGTTACCTGAAATAAGCATAAATAACGATACCACATTATTACCAGCATTTCCAGCCCTGGTTTCCCAACCCTAAAATTTTTTCGCGGATTTTAATCCAGTTTTGTATATTCTAAGGATCCTGGAGAAGGAAACGTAAAACAATTTTATTTGCCAAAAAGCAACTCACCCAAAACAAAATTAAAAAATTAAGACTTTTTAAGAGGCATATTTTTTGGCGTAATTTGACAAGAAAGGAATACTTTATTTAAAGAAATAGCGTCGTAATTACATTCCTTATTCATAATTATACTTAGAGCATATTTTGAGAATTCGTAGATACGCAGTATTTTCAGCAAACAAGGTTTGCACTCAGCATATTGCTGTGCCGGAATTATGTCCGACACAATGCTGTGTTTCAGTGCAAACTTTTCTTTTGGCGTAAGACTAAAACGACCCAATTTTGTTAAATAATAATTATTTTTACTTTTAACCTAGTCTCGTAAAAGCTGAAACTGACAAATTAAGGAAATACCTTGACCTCACCCACGAGATGACGGCGATATTGTGACATATAGAGTCAACAAACATCGTAATAATGTATATATATGTGTATGTGTATAAAAAAACCGACTTCAGAAAGTAAAAAGTTTAGAATAACTTATTTCTAAAGCTATTTTTAATTATAATATATTATTTTTAGTATATATTATCATAAATATCTTAAAGTCGGTGCTTAGTAATTTTCAAAATATAGTAATTTTTATGTCTTACTTTGCACCGACTTCAAGATGCGCCTTAAAAAATATAGGTCCCAAGAAACGGGAACAAAAAATGTTCCTCAAATGAATACTACTGGGCCAAAGTATGTTAATTTATTTGGGAACCAAATGACAACTATTCCGCGTCGAACTAAAAAAAATCACGTTAATCGGATCATAAATCTCAGAGTAATCGGTGTACATATATATAAAAAACATACCGGCCAAGTTGAGAACCTCCTCCTTTTGGAAGTCGGTTAAAAAGGTAAAAAATAATAAATAAATACATACGTGAAATAATAATTAATAAAACTTATACTACTTGTGTAATATTTGATTAGAAAATAAAATACATTTTAAAAAATGAGACAGATGAGATTCATATATGTCCATGTTGATACGAATTTCCTTAAAACCTTTAAGTCCAAAAAATGTATGATAAAATTGTTAATTCCCTTTACCTTGCCAGGAAATCAGTATCGTATTTTATCACTAGTTATTAAATTACTTATCAATAAAAGCTTGTCATAAACCCATTAAGTTAATTATAATGTTATCTATATCTAACGGATGTTAATTGATTGACATGTAATTAAATCTGTTATTTATTTTTGTCAAGTGGCTGTTATTTCATATTAATTACGACCGTATCATAGCGGGGTAGACAGTTAACTGTCCAGGAATGGTACTTTGGATGGATTGAGTCTTGTTAGCCAGAACTCTATGTATATGTATGTTACACACACTACGCTATCCTGTGTATGTATGTTTGTATTGTCGTATGTTATATACGTGTGTATCTGTCTACGACAAGGTGTTGCAAGGTGGCACAAAACCATTCGAGTGGCAACACTAAAAGGTTGCGCAATTTATGATTCTTAGGGCCGCTTGCATGAGGTTGCTTAAATTTATTTAAGAAACACAAAACGTATTTAACACCCTTAAATACAATTAGCGTCTTGCACAACGCAATATTTGCTGTCAATACGTTTTGTATAAAACTTATTTAGGCAGTTTAATATGATTAGCTAATTTTATTTAAAGGCGATCGTTATGCAAGCGACCCTAACACTAATAAGGGTCACGCAAATTATTGTTCTTAGAGTGGTAACACTTATAAACAAAATGTCTTCTTGAAAACGCATCCATGTTGACATTTTCTCTAACAACCTAAAATCCACATATATCAATTTAGTCGCCGAAGCAAGCTTCCGAGCAAATAAAGCAAACATTAAATATATGATTATATATTGGAACGAAGTTCCTTATCGCGCGTTGCGAAAGGGGGCTAGACGGAAAAAATTAAAACCAAAAGTTGTAACGACACTTTTTGCTATAGTTGTAAGCCGTACGGCGTTATCAATGCGTATGTATTTAGCAAGCCGTGCGTGTTCTAACCTATACGCTGTTAATATATATATATATATATATATATATATTATACACTCTGTTATGTTTACAAAGTCCCGCGCATCTATGACGTGTACTAAAGAATAGACAGACAGAGTGCACATATATATAAATAGGCGATTTATTATGTTATCAGTGATAACATAATAAATCACCTATTATTCTTAAGTTATTTATAAAAAGTAATTAGTACCTACGTAGATAGTGTAATTCTCGACATAGTGTTGTAGTAAATAAAATATACCTATTTGAATGAAACTACCAACTAAACTAAAACTGACTAACTAATATTTAATTTAAAACTAAAAATAAACTAAGTTATAAATAGTACAAATAATAAATTTAAAATCGCTACCAAATCACATTTTCATAATCGTGTAAATGAAAAATTCACGCGTATTCGTAGAGTGTATTTGGTGTATGTCAAATGCCTTTTGCCAACGATATACAATTCAAATGATACGGTATTATATTCGGATTTAGTTAAGTATTCGTCGTGGCTACATCTGTGTAAAACCCATTTTATAGGTTAATTTTATCAATGCAGGAAAGGAGAACGAATAAAATTCCTTAATTCTACTTTGTCAATAGACGGCGAGATATTCTCTTCATGTAAAAATGTGTGTCCCTTAAACTTTTGAACTTGAAATCGCAACACGCCCTTAAAAGCGACTCACCACGATCCTCGGATCGGATTTTAGAAAAAAAGAAGTCGTACGTAATGGCCGCCAAGATACACAAGAGCTTTTTTAGTGTATCACTGTAATGCCAACCATTCTATTTAGCCTTTAAGGGCCTTACTTATAATAATCTCGTTGAGAAAGGATTAGCCATCTCTTAAGTAAGTAATTTGATAATACCCTAGTGATTTTATATTGTTTGATTTTATAAAACTTTTAGCATTACCTTTAAAAAATAGCCATTTAGCTATGATAGCGCCACCAATTTAATGACTTTTGCCGTTACTTTTCTACCTCTTATCATTAAGAGGAGTTTATGACTAAGATTTTCAATAATCAGTTGCTGAGCAGTTTCTTAAAATTTAACAAATTATTATAAGTAAGGCCATAAGTGTATAACACTCTATTAATGTAAAGTATAAAAGATAGTGAGTGGTTGTTTCAATTTTAAACACCTCCACCACTAGAAACTATCTGAAAACTATCAAGATGGTATAGCTTAAAATAATGACCAAAAGGTTGGTCTATACTCGGACGACGCATTATCATTGCCAATCAAAGAGGGATGCGAACAGTCTTTTCTTGGTGCCTTTTCTTGGTTAATTTTATTTTTTATATGTTGGCGCGAGGGTATATTAATTAACAGATGACTAGTCTAAAATTGAATAATTAAAATTAGTCATGAACATATAATTAATTAACAATCAAAATAACAGTTTTATGTTTATGTGCTTTAATGACTTTTTTATTATTTCAAGTAAATCGTTTTATCCGTGTAGAAATGGAGAAAGGATACAATTTACTGCGGCCGGGTAGTCTGACGTAAGAGGCGACTAAACACCTCACAGCCAGGTGATCGGGTATTTGCCCGTCTGGATGGCTAGTACCCCTGGTGTAGAGTATTACTGGCCAGGTTCCAGTCTCCTTTTAGAGTAGGGCAGCACATTTGTAGCACCTTTCGTGTTACAAATGTCTATAGGCGATAGAAGCCAAATAAACGGTTTGCGCCTTGGTTGGTTCTTTATTTTATTTTATTTATTTAGGACAACAAACAGATATAGACTAAAGTTACATAATAAAGAAAAGCTATATAGTACAAAGTCAGTGTTTATCCTACTACATTATCCACGAATATAAAGATGTTAGTGTACAGTTCTTTAGAAGAAAACGGAACATATACAACTCATATACAACTCTCTCTCTCTCTCTCTCTCTCTCTCTCTCTCTCTCTCTCTCTCTCTCTCTCACACACACACACACACACACACACACACACACACACACACACACACACACACACACACACACACACACACACACACACACACAAACACACACACTTATATATGCACGCGCCCATACAACCAAAGAAACAAATCAACACGCTTATATACATAATTTACTTACCATATATGTGGAGGATAAGGATAACAGAGACACAAAATTAATATTACAAAACAGAAAAAAAAGACAGAAAATTACAGTGTTGGGTCCTTAATGACGTTAAAGACATGTTTTTTAAAAGCACGCAAGGAAAATGCAAAGGTGTCGATGTATTCAATGTTGCAATGATGTTTTGCTCCCGGGAGCCACGCATCCCTTGCACCTTCGAATAAACACAGCCTCGGTTGTTATGTACTTGCCAGATCAATTTAAAAGAGTCGTATCTAGTAGGTGATAGCATCATTGTCAGGCGCATTCATGTCATCAGATATTTGATGCCAATATGTGACATGTCAAAGGATATCACAAATTCTTTGATGCTGATATTACTTCTAATTTTCCTGGAAACGCGACGAAGGAATGGATTAAAGGGTTTTCTTCGGATTTTTACTTCTTTAACGTTACGATTCTGTTTATATTTTGGTGTTAATTTGATCATTAAATTACGTTCTTCATTATGCCTTCAAGAAACAAAGTACAAAAGACGAGAATTAAAAGACATTTTAGAGAATAAAACCTCTATACAAAATGTTGTCTCTGACTCTCGAACTAGGTATAATTAATAATCTCTAATATGAGTTAATCAGAGGTTTTTGGTGGGAACTGAAAGGATATGTTGTGCTGTGCATTTTTATTTTCTAAAAATGTGTAATATTACTCTAAAATGAACAATCATTGTAGGATATTGATAGTTTTTGAGTTTTTTTTTTTTTTTTTTTTTTTTTTTTTTATTGCAGGAGATCAGCAGACAGGCAGACGGCCCACTTGATGGAAAGCGGTTACCATCGCCTATGGACATTTGCGACACCAAAGGTGCTACAAATGCGCTGCTGCTCTCTTAAGAGGGACTGGATCCTGGTCACTAATGCCGGAACACAACACAACGTTGTTATGGCGTCATACTCTAGACCAGGGGTGGTCGCCATCCAGTCGAGCATATTATATATAATACTCTCCCACCTGGCTGTGGGTAGTTTTGTCGCCTCTTACGACAGGCCGCCCGGCCGCAGGAAATTGTATTCTTTCTCCGTTCCTGCACGGATAAAATAGTAATAATTATGTGTTTTGTGAGAAATGTGAACTGTATAGTCAAATGTGGCCTTTTTGAGTTGTCACAAGAACTCCGTTGAATGGCACCAGCTGATAACCTACAGTTCAGCTGTGCTACATAGGCTTAAGAAAATGAAGAAACTATATTGTAAACTAAAATCTGGCTTAAAGGCCTAGCTGCTACGCCATAAACTTAAATAAAAATAAATAAGAGGTTCCTCATGCTAATTGCCAGTGTTAAAATTAACGATTGACATGTAGTGTTTGTGGTCACGTTCATCTGTCTATCTATCAATACAGGGGCTTATCAATTACCTTTAAAATACCGGTACTAATTAACAGTATTTTCGAAAAAAATACTGCCATACTGGTATATTTTTTACCGTTACTAAGTAACCTTTATGATTTAACGTTATAACGTTAAAAATCGTATATAACGTGATACGCATCGATATTTTTTACTTTAATTCAAGCGTCGTTGCCATTTTTAAGGATTGGCTTTATTACGACTGCATATTACCGAAACCATCGACAAAAACAACGCGCTTAGCATAACTGCTGTTTGATAATTTTTGTGAATGATAGAGAGCTACGATGATAATAAATCATAGTTATAACGGTAAAATTACCGATAAAAATAGTTTTAATTTTATATTTTTTAATTAAATAATGTTCAATCTTATAATTTAAATTAATTATGGTCGAATTTCGACCACTGGGCGATCACTAGTAAATATAATACGATAAAAAAGCTGACAATAACTGCTGCTGCATCCTGAAATTGAGATTTTTGATGATACTGTTACAACTCAGATCCCGACAAACACAAAACCCACCTACATATCTGAAACAGAGCACGTTTATTACCCGTCGGCATTTGAACCAACAACATTGAAATTATTTTATGGTCGTCTTCTTTTGTTTACTTATTGGCTTACGGCCTATTGTGTTCATTAGCCAGGTGTTACGGATTTAAAGTACAAGCTGATTCTAGGAGATTCGGTCCACGCAGCCGGGCGGACATTTAGCATCTGTGCAGTATAAAGCAATGACCCGATTGAGGGAGGAATGAGTCGAGCGAGAACCTCAAGCGAAGCGAGACGTGTGTACTACAATCGGGAAACTTTTAGTGACGGAATTTGCGCGTTTATTGAATTACGACCTTCTGCATTACGTTTGTATTGTGTTCGGTTATATTTGTACATGTGTTATACGTTTTAGTATAGTTCTAATAAACGCTATAGTAATTCTAACGGCATTTTAATTCGAGTCTTATATAGGTAATTATAATGTGTCACAAATCTATTAAAATAAGCAGTGACTTTGCTAGTTTGATATTAACAGGCAGCGCATTCCAAAGACGAACTACTTGAACTATGAAGGATTATATTAGGATGGGATAGTATTAGGTACATTCCCCTACTTTCATAAATCTAAAATATTCTAATGAAAGTTCCCTCCAGTAAACCCCATGAGTGAACAAGATCGTATGTGATATATTAACATATTTATATTAAACTATGAATGATAATATCACGTCATTTTGTATGTATGACACACTTAAGCAAGTTTGTATGGATTTATTCAATCTATGGAAATTGTATTTTTGGCGTTTAGAAGAAGCAATAGGTAAAACGTGTGTGCATCTGAGCTCTTCGATCTGATCCCGCCATCTCTCTTTTATCATCGGACAACCAGACGCACCGGCATCGATATATGGTGGATATTCCACCTATAAGAACGAAGCGCTTCGAATCCAGCTTCATCATACGCACCGCAAAAGAATGGAACTCATTGCTGGAGTCTGTCTTTCCCGATACTTATAACCTAGGTGGGAAGGAGGTCTCACTATATTGGGTTAAGGCGCACGCCGAGGTGAGGGAAAACGATAGAGTGGACGCTCTGGCGAAAGCCGCTGCTCAGTCCCTGAAGATAAAACCTCACTATGACAGGTTGTATCCGTGCAGGAACGGAGAAAGAATACAATTTCCTGCGGCCCGGCGGCCTGTCGTAAGAGGCGGCAAAACAACCCACAGCCAGGTGGTAGGGCATTTGCCCGACTGGATGGCTACCACCCCTGCTCTAGAGTATGTTGCCAAAACAACCTTGAGTTGTGTTCCGGCATTAGTGACCAGGTTCTAGGCTCCCTAAAGAGAGCAGCAGCGCATTCGTAGCACCTTTGGTGTTGCAAATGTCCATAGGCGATGGTAACCGCTGTCCATCAAGTGGGCCGTCTGCCTGTCTGCTGATCTCCTGCAATAAAAAAAAAAAAAGGTGTCCGGTTTCATTTGTGAAGCGAATGATCCGTATGGAGACGCTTGACAAATGGAACCGGCGATACAGGGACGAGCCAACAGCGTCCGTAACTAAGTTTCTCTTCCCGGAAACGGCTGGCGCCTACAAGATCATTAGAGCAATGAAGCTGACAGGGTCGATGACCCAAATGTTCACGGGGCACGGGGGTTTCTCCCAGTACTTGCATCGGTTCAAGTTAAAGGGAGACCCCTCGTGTTCCTGTTACACAGGAGAAGAGACGCCCCTTCACATAATTTTTGAATGCCCCCTTTTTGCGAGGAAGCGTTACAACGCGGAATGCGCCCTAGGCACAAAAATATGCAGAGAGGAAAATACATGAGCTACTTAGCAAGAAAAAGAGGGAGGCGTTTGTAGAATACGCAATAAACTTAATAGAAACCGCAATAAAAAGAAACACAAACAATTAATATTGCGACATATAATTGTATATGTGCCAATAATGTTTAATTTAAAAAGTAATAAACTTAAACAAACAACCAATATAAGTATATATTGACATAACAATAGTAAATATGTAATATAATGTTATATATATATATATATATATATATATATATATATATATATATATATATATATATATGTCGCAGAACGGCCTCATTCTCACGACATCATCTTTAGTTATTGCAGGTTTAGTGGGCGTCATCAGGATAAAATGCGAGCATAAAACACGATAGCCACGGTTTATACTCTTTTGATTTAGATTTAAAAGACATTTTAACATAGTTTAGACCGAGCAGCTGGTTCAGGGCACCGCTCATACTTCCAACTTCAATACTTTCTTTAAAATACTACAGAAGTAGATACTACCAAAGTATAGAGGGCGCTGACCCCGCTCCGCCATATGCTCTGCTCCTGATTGGTCGTTTATTAAATTACAATATTCATAACTTTTATTAGGTTAGAACGATCTTGAAGTTATAGAACCATTTAACAAATCTAATTAAATTACAATAAGAATTTTAGAAGTAATTATAATGTAAACAAATGATATTGTGCGTTATACATTCAGTCAACAATACATCGTCATATCGTCATATATAAATAGTATAAACATTGTAACACACAGATATAAACACACACCTAATAGATAAGAAAGTGTAAATTAGAAACATATATAAACGTTATTAGTATAAAAAGGTATAATAGTAATAAGAAATAAATAAAAGAAAAAAAATAAAAAGACCTCTGTCTTAACACATGACGCAGGAGAAGGCGAATGAAAAAAAAACCTAGGTGTCTTCAAGTCCTGTGGAAATAGGTACCTTCTAGGTAAGCGTGCTATATCCTAGACCACATCTTTGCTCCACATAGGGCAAGATTGCGGTCAAATGCGAAACTATACTACAATAAAAAAAACATTTATGATCTATCTTTTTTTACATAAATTGTGGCCTAAATTCAATCAACATTATAATAGAAATTGTGTTTATAATCTGTAGGTGATATAGGTAAGGAAAAATTAGCCTTTCTCCGCTTCAGTCTCGTTAATGTAAATTTTCCAATTAATTCAAGTAAAAAAAAAAAAAATACAATTTATTGTCAAAAAATTACACAGAAATATTGCTTTCATAGATTCCGCACTAGGACTAGCCTGTATCGCGAACACCAAATACGTGTGTGACTAACTTAACATTTTATCTCTAAAATTATTTTTAAAATAAATTTTAACTTCTTTGTGTGTATATGTGTGTGTGTGTGTGTGCGTGTGTATCTGAGTGTATGTTTGCAAATGAGGGATTACATATATATTGTGATATATATATAATAAGGTTAATTTATATGATGTTATATAACAAGTTTTCAGTTTTATGATAATCTAGTTGCATAAGCCCCTTTTGGGTGGTTGCTTTGATTTCACGTCTGTTTAAATATATGATGTCACATGCATCATGTACCTTGTTGTACAGTAAACAACTGAAAAATGTATCTTACATGAGTTCAGCAGACAGACAGACGGCTCATCTGATGGCAAGTACTTACCATCGCATATATGGACATTTGCAACTCCAAAGGTGCTACAAATGCGCTGCTACTCTCTTAAGGGATACTGCAATCTAGGCATTAATTCCGGAACACAGATCAAGGTTGTATGGCACCATACTCTAGACCAGGGGTGGTAGCCATCCAGACGGACAAATATACTACCTGGCTGTGTTGTTTTGTCAATGTGCTGCTCTTTGTACCAGAAACCGTCGCGGGTATCCTCAGAGCACCCTACTAACGTTTTATCTCGATCGAATGGTTTAGGAACGCATAGAGGACAAATGTATTGTTACGAGTTACGCAGGGCTCGAATTAAAATGCCGTTGGAATTACTATAGAATTTATTAGAACTATACAAACACGTATAAAACAGGTACAAATATAACTGGATACAACCAGTACAAACTGCACCATTCAATAACACGCGCAAAGTCTATCACATTATCGCTTATCGAAAGTACTCGTCTTGCTTTGATCGTGGTTCTCGCTAGACTGCCCCACCCCTCCGTTCGGGCATTGTTTTATAGTAACTGTACAATACAACAATCGACTGCGTGGACTGAGTTTTTTCCAAGAAAACGTAATCTGCACACCTGGTTAATTATTCATGTAAACGGCCATAAACGAAAACAATAGGCTATTTTCTAATTGCAAATTTTAAACACAAAGTAAAGAAAGAAGTCCGAATGCGGGAAAGGTAATAATCCAGATTTATGGCAGGCAGATGTGCATCCACTTTTTGTCGGCATGTAACAGTATAAACAAGTTATTATTTATATAGATGTTTCACCGACCTTGAAACGATGACTGGGACCTGGCCGCTGATGCTGGAGCAAAATTCAAGGTTATTATGGCGACGTACTTACTCTAGCGAGTCAGGCAAATGCAGGCCGTAGGAATGTCTTCTTTCACTGTTCCTCCTCGGACGAAATTCAAAATCAATTGCGTTTACACAATTTAGAACACGCTTCAGTATGTCAAGATATAAACAGTCCTACTAATTTCCTTCTATCCGAAGCTACCTTATAATAATGCCCGGTTCGTCTTTAATCAAAATTAAAATAATAATCCTTTGTATAGCCGCAGAGATATTTTGCATAAAATAATACATTGATAATTTCTATGCAAATTGCCGTGTTCATTTTTTTAATCTCACTAAAGATAAACTCTCTGTGGAATACTGCATTTAACAATTGGTTATTTTATGTGTTTCTGGAGGATTCAAGTCTTACCTGTTGTGATTCGGACGTAAGGAAAAAACGGTATTTTATTTATTCCCATTTTAATTTAATTATAGTTTTACAAGTGCGGGACTTGAATTAAAATGCTGTTGGAGTTACTATAGAATTTATTAGAATTATACAAACACGTATAACACAGGTACAAATATAACTGGACACAACCAGTACTAAATGCACGATTGAATAACGCGCGCAAAGTCCGTCACTATATAGCTTATCGAATATACACGTCTTGCTCGTATCGTAATCGTCGCTTGACTGATTCACCCCTCCGTTTGGGCATTGTTATATACTAAACTAGATAATACACCAATCGACTGCGTAAACTAAATTTTCCAAGAAGACGTAATCTGCACACCTGCGGGCATAAACGAGTACAGTAACAAAAAGATGTTTTTCTTAATTATAAATTTTAAACGCAAAGTAAACAAAAGCGGAAAGTTGATAAACAGGTGTGCATTCTTTGTCGGTGTGCCATTACAGTGCAATTTAGCCTCGTTCGTCTCCTTACGGGCTAAAGTGATGTGTTCGATGACTGATTAACTAAGCGGCATTATAGATGAAGTTACTAATGACGATTTCACTCAAGGTCATTATCTGCCGCATCACGCATTGGCTCGAGCGTCCTGTCACAGTCGCCCAGATGTTGTGTATATAATTTTACTTCGTCTGTGGCTATCACACCACCTATATTTCTAGACTGAAAAAACTGAGAGGAAGAATAGGGTGGTGTGGGAATGTAACAGCGAAATCACAAAAGGAATGTTAAATTGGAAGATTAACTCAAACAAATGTAAAAGGAGACCAAAGAAGACATGGATCGATTATATGAAAGGTGACATGATGATTTGTGATGTGACAGAGGACATATGTCAGAATAGAGGAGTATGGAAGGAAAAGACATATATTATTTATTTATTTATAATTTTATTTCAGGAAAACATGTCCCATAGTATTATACATATTCAATTACATTATTCAGATTACAAATTAATACACTATTTAAAAAGTTACACATACACACATATTCACATTCACACTTATTGACATATACATACCACAAGTTATACGTTGGCAATACTATTATGTATACAGCAGCAGCAGCAGTGCCTTACGTAGGTATAATACGGCCGGCGTAACTTGGCAAATGTGAACATAGGCTCTGCGAACTTTAGAGCATGTACACTCGTGTGATGAGTGGGCATACGACTCGTCAGTGAATACATTTGGTCGCCCTTCATCCCTGTATTTTTTCATTGCTATGTACTAGTTGGTCACTGTATTTTCTTCACGAGTTTACATGCGCTAAAGTTCGCAGAGCCTATGTTCACATTCGCCAAGTTACGCCGGCAGTATTATACAGTCTACCCTATCGGCAATGATGGCCAGGACGGCGTTGGTGCTGGCCCGCACGCGGCGCACCAGGGACGCGCACCGCTTCCTAATGGTGGCCTGAAAGCAATCGGTGCGCGTCAGGGCAAATATGCCAGAGGCGCTGCAGAAGGGGGGCAGCCCCAACACCGCCCTGAACGCATTATTGTATTGGACACAAAAGGCCGTATAGCTTCTCCGTGAATAATTTGCCCACAGACTGCACGTGTAGAGAAATGTACAATAAGCTTTGAAAAGTTAACTTTACTCTCTGTGAGCACCGTGCAAATCTGCGGGCAATCATATTAGCTTTTATGGACAAGGCCCTTCGTTCCCTTTCAATGTCTGCATTATCCTTAAGGTCAGACTTAATCACATGCCCAAAGTATTTAAAATGAACCACCCATTCTAAGGGTGTGTTTTTAAGCCGAATAGAGGGAATACTTAGAGGCTTCTTCGCATCCGGTCCAAAAAACATACATTTGCTTTTATTAATGTTGTATACCAAACCGTGACTTACAACTTACTCTTCACAGGTTTTAACTAATTTTCTCAAGCAGCACACGGATGCGCTCAGCAGCACCATGTCATCTGCGTAGCTTAAGTTATTAACCTGCCGAGCCAAAACAATTGGGAGAAGGTGAAAATAAACAGTGTTAGTAAAAATGTAACTATTTATTTTGATGTCGGGGCGTCTTTATCTGGGCGTTCAAAGGATGCAGGGTACCCGGGCTCAGGAACTTAGAGAGCGCAAGCCTATTGCCTCAAAAACACATATCATGTCTTGGACAGACGGACGAATGGACATGAAGATACGCGATGTTTCAGTTTTTTCTAAAATGCCTGCGGTAGGGTAGATTATATCGGGGGTTACAAGGTTACTTCTTTAGGTGCACGATTATGATGTTTAGTTACAGCAAAAAATGATACCCTACAGAAGGAACACAACAACTGAAAAACAAGAGAAGTTACTGCAACGAAATTTACTCTTACTGAAATAGATATTAGGCTAATAGGCTATTAGGTGTTTTCTGTAATGGTGTACAATAAAGTGTTATCTATCTATCTAGATATTGAATATATAAACAACACACGACATAAAGTAAAACAAAATATATAATATAACAAAACCATCAATATAATTAAGAATACATTGCCAAGAAACTCATCACCACGATCACTCTGTATCCAGTCGTTATAATAAGAGACTCTAGTGTACAAAGTGGTCTTATCAAAATTCTTTCCACTAACAACACCAACTAATAAATCTTTAGTTTCAAAATCAGTTAATAAAGTATCATGACACGCTAGAGGACCTCCAGAATCACCTAAAGCTACATCAGTTAACGCTGAATCTGTGCATATAAAGGAATCCATGTTAAGCCCCCAAAAAAGGGAACACTTCCATCTTGGTATGATATTGATTGGAGCTATTAAAAGAACACCGGATGGCTTGTCTTTAGTTCTATAACCAGTTCTTCCATAGCCAGAAGAAACGCAGTTCTTATCACCATAATCTGCTGTACCGTTTGCCACAGGTACATAATTAACAAACTGTGTATATACCCAATCTTTATCAATGAACACTATAGCTATATCATGGGTTGGAAAGTTGTAATCGCTATGGAGTATCAGCCTTTTAATTTTTCTCCATTGGCTGAGGTCATTAGTTTCCGTATCACCATTGTGGATTATAGTATTGCTTCTATTACCAGCAACAATGCGGAGTAAATGTGCGTTGTGTTTAAAGAAGAAATTGTTACCATCGAAACAGTGGGCTGCGGTCAACACTTTTGAAGCTCCAATGATAGTACCTCCACAAAGGTTAGTCCACAAGTGTCTGCTACCAACTCTCTTTGCTGATAGTTTGATTGATACGATATAAGGTACCTGTCCCTTCAAAGCAGGTTCACCATTAACAATGGTGGGTTTTACTCTATATTTTGAGTATTTTAAAGTAGTAATCACACGATTGTCTTCTGATAACGCGGTTTGAGTTAAAATTATGAAAACTAGAAGAAAGTTCATTAAAATTTTGGCACCAAAATCCAAAATAATACGGAGACATTTCTAATGATTTTTATTTTTTGTCAATATCAGACATTACATGACTTTTCTGTCACAAGGAGGTCCTAAATACTAACAATAGAAAAGTTATCACTACTGATAAAGACTTAATTATACAGCATAGAAAGCTAGAAATTATTTAAAAATACCTACATATTAAAACTCATCATCATCATCATCCGAGCGTTAAATCACGGTTGCGTTCGGAGCGGATATTGTTTTACAAAACATACATACATAACTTCACGCCAGGTCCCTTGCGGGGTAGGCACGAACAACAGAGTGCCATTTAGGCTTATTCTTACACACCTCACTTGTTTCTTTGACATTCATAGCTCTTGTCATGCACGCTCGTCTATTCTTAAGGCTCCTGACATCACCTTCTGCTAATACACGATCAATTTGATCATGGAAGGTGTGTCGTGGCCTACCGCGACTTCTGCATCCATCCACTTTTGCATTGTATATCTGTTTAGTCATTCTTTCATCATACATTCTTTACAAAACATGACGTATGTAATACAATAAACAAGCTTTAAACCATTGTTTTAAAGTAGGTAATTTGTTTATTATTCTTACACTAAAACTACTGTATCGATTTTGATGTGGTCTCGATTGTTTTGTACTAAGTGATTTCGTTTCTGTTTTTACACCGCGATACTCAAAATATTAACAGCTATAGTAACCCGTGCGGGCCGCTGTATCAAACGGCCTAATAGGTACGTGGAACGCGAGGGGCAAAGGGGAAGAGGCACTCCGACGCAAGCCGCGGATGTCGTCTCTCCCTGAGTCCGCGTATAGCCCACGTAGTGGAGGGTCGCGTGTATAAATATATTTCCGTGCCCTTTTCCCACGTGTTTCGCGAGATCTTCCGAAGGAGGCTTACAGCCCCTTTCGTGCATATATTTATCTTGACTGTACCAGTTCTTTCTTTTCCTTTATTTTGTTCGTGTGAATGTGAATGTTAAACCACCAACAGAATAAACGTGTTTCTTTCGTACACTATAGTTTCTTCTGATAATATTAGTCACCCTGACAATAAGTGGCGCTCCTACGTAAAAAGAGGAGCTCCAACACAATACAGCTCATAAACTTGGCAATCTAAGGGTTGGACTTCTCATTCATAAGGAACGGGACGGATGGTATACCCACTGCGCTTGTTCAAGGCGAATTGACGAATGTCGGTTATCCCGATGTTCAGATTACAACACGATGTTTTCCTTCATCGTTAGTATTTTTTTTATTGCAGGATTTCAGCAGAATGCCCGATTCGGCACACTTGATGGAAAGCGGTTACAATCGCCTATGGACATTTGCAATACTACAGGTGCTACAAATGCGCTGCTGCTCTCTTAAGGCAGACTGGAACCTAGCCACTAATGCCGGAACACAACCCTAGGTTGTTATGGCGACATACTTTAGACCAGGAGTAATAGTCATCTAGTCGGGAAAATGCCCTACCACCTGGGTTGTTTTGTTGCCTCTAAAGGTCTGGTCAAACAGCGGACGGAACGCGACGGCGACGCGACGCTGGCGGGATGTGAAGAGTTGTAATTTATATTAGTTAATGTAGAATATGTCACATAGAGTATTCGCGCTCGGTGCTCGAATAGCGGTCGCAGTCCCGTCCGCTGTTTGACCAGACCTTTAAGACAGGCCGCCCGGCCGCAGGGAATTGTTTTCTTTCTCCGTTCCTGCAGTTAGTAATTGTAACAATACGAATATTAGGTCAATGAACTGCCAAGTGGTACACGCTTTCTGGCCTGGAATCTAAAGCACGCCCGTTTTTGGGCTCGGACGCGAGTGCTCTAATTACTAATCTCACGGCAGCCTCTTTTCTTTCACCTCATGTATACAGTCTAATAGCAAATAAAGTATTATCTGTGTTGCTAAAGGCGTAACTTCAATTTGGTTGAGTGTAGTAAAAATATATATTTAAGATGTGCAATGAAACCAGAGTTCCGTGGTATACCTACCTTAATACGCGGTTTTCTTATCCTAGTACCGTACATCACGAAACAAAAATCTTTAAACTAATATTTATTTACAAGCCAATAAACGATTTTAGTATTTAAAACATATTATACATTCAATGGACGTTTTTATACAAGGTCTAGAACGCCCCGTACCGCAGGAATGGCTACAGACAAAAAAGTGGCCTCTGTCAAAGTGTTAATATATTCTCCCTTCGTTAAAGATATAATGGATTGTATTCTGAGTCTCTTTTAAATTATAATAACTGGACGGTCTGCAGTCCTTAATTAACTTCTTTATCCGTCGTTTGTCTCAATTTCCCTTTAATCTTTGTAATTATTGTCTCGACAAATAGGGATTCATGTCAAGGTCATTGAAGCCTTATGAGTTCAAAAAGAGGCTTTTAATTTATTTATGACCTTTCCGGTGAAGCTTCGTAAGTGACGTTTGATAAATTGATTTTTTTATGTTTTGTATAGCTTTTTTTATAAACCAGTAGACAAACACATTGTATATCCCCAAACTAAGTAAATTACGCTGGTGTTATGAATAATATACAACGTACCACTCTGGGAACTATTTAAACCTTTAGAAATGACTAAAACTAAATCTTTATAAATTATATCCTATGAGTTCTGATCTGATTCTGATGTGTAAGCTATATTATTGTAAAGTTTCATCAAAATCGATTCAGTTGTTCTTGCGTGAAACAGTAACAAACATATATCCGTACATACATTCTTATAAACTTTCGCGTTTATAATATTATAATAAGAACCGTGCAGTCATCAGTCATCCGTGCAGGAACGGAGAAAGAATACAATTTCCTGCGGCCCGGCGGCCTGTCGTAAGAGGCGACAAAACAACCCACAGCCAGGTGGTAGGGCATTTGCCCGACTGGATGGCTACCACTCCTGGTCTAGAGTATGTCGCCATAACAACCTTGAGTTGTGTTCCGGCATTAGTGACCAGGTTCCAGGCTCCCTAAAGAGAGCAGCAGCGCATTCGTAGCACCTTTGGTGTTGCAAATGTCCATAGGCGATGGTAACCGCTGCCCATCAAGTGGGCCGTCTGCCTGTCTGCTGATCTCCTGCAATAAAAAAAAAAAAAAAAAAAAAGAAGGATATAGAGATAATGTAATTAATATGAAAAAAATTAAGTCTATTTCTTGTTCTATATACACTGCTTCGCAGCGTGCTATCGCTGTTTAAGAAAAGTCAGGAAGAAACTCTTCAACAATACGTGTAGCTAAAATTTCTTTAACTGCATACTTTTTTTATGAACACATAAATTTTATAAAATTACTTTTCGGTGAATTAATATACTTAATTGTAGCGAACAATGCACGACGAGATAAAAAAATAACACGTAATAATGACAAGAAGTTATCTCTTTTCCAAACACCGCTTGGCGTCAACTTGCCTGGCGAAATGGATACAGATTCCATTCTAGCAATCTTTAAAAAATATTTAATTGACTTTCTTTTATGTCATTCTGAAATTGACGAAAAAGAATGGCAACTGACATTTCGGAGCAATAAAATAAACAAGCGACTTGCGTGTATATCGTAAAAATGTTGTAATATTTCCATATTGAAATTAACTAATGTTTATAGTGATAGTAAGTTTTCTGGCAATATTTAGACCCTCAACGTCTTCACAAGACAAAAGGATAATAACGTCATTGAAATATTCAAACAATTACGTCAAACCTACTGTTATAAACGGATCAGAAGCAAGAATAGGCCAAATACCTTATTTAGTATCGATAAAGGAGCCAATCAGGCAGATTTCCTACAACATAACTTTATGGAGAAATTTGTGTGGGGGAAGCATCATTGCAAGCATCAAAGTCCTAACTGCAGCGCACTGTTTTGAAGCAAATGGATTCTATTACGCAAAACATCCAGAGAAATTACGCATCGTGGCTGGTAACATTCGTAAAGATCTTCGGAGCACTGGCACCACAGATACTCGTAAATACACGCAATGGCGCGAAATTCAATATGTTGCTATTCACGGCCATTTTGATTTTCCGGACAATGACATTGCCTTGGTTTTTGTTAATGAGCAATTTTATTTTAATGATTGGGTCGATTATGTATCGGTGCCGACCAAAAATTTAGATATAGACTACACAAACGATTGTATTTCAGCTGGTTTTGGAAAAACAGGTGATCTAATTAAAAATTATTTTACTGCTTATCCAGGGCCGTCACATGGCCAGTTCCTATACTGCTCTACCATCAACTGAATTTTGACATTAGTTTCATGGAGCTTATGTCAAATTTTAACCGATAGTAAGGCACTAATGAACGGTCGGTGAGATATAGGAACTGGCCATTAACCATATTCAGGGCCGGTGCGCAAAAATCTACCTGCTGCAACTCACATTTTCCAATATTAAAAATAAAATTAATAAAACGATATAGTCAATTTTCAATATTTTTAAGATTCATTATTTTTGCGAAATGTAATTGATTTATGAAATGAAATTGATTTATGAAATGAAATTAATGTATGAAATGAAATTGATTCCTTGACTCTTTAATAATATTTATAAGCGAACATTCGCGAAATGTGTTTAAATCTTTGATAGCTTTTTAATACACATTTCCGCTAAAGCCATCTCTGCTATTAGTAGTACCGATTTTTTCTACAATTATTCCAGAAGGTATTGTGGATTTAGTAGAATACTATTTTTTGACACTATCACAATGGAATCGTATACCTTGAAGATGTTCGAGCCCCAAGAAATTGAACTAAGAGAATTGGGCTCTAGATGCTTTCATGATCGTCTTGCGCGTTACACTTTTAGTTCGTTTTGTGACAAGCGCTGTCAATTCAATTAGTTCATAATAATACGTATAATCATAACCCACAAGAATAGATAGATAGATACGTGTAATATAAGCACTACAGCACAAACCGTTAAATAAATAAATAATCGACAGACAAACACACATATTGTATATCCCCAAATTAAGAAAGTTATGCTTGTGTAATGGGTAATATACAACGGACTTCTCTAAAATACGTTTATATTTACGTAAATAACAAACAAAATACGTTTCCTAAATGTACTATACCAGGAATCGAACCCGGAGCATCTGCGTTGTAATGAGGTAGGCCAGCAAAGGCTTAGCCCGCTCAGCCACAGAGGACTTCATTAAAGGCATATGTCAGTCAGAAGAAAACTTAAGATTAATGTCAAAGCACACTTTATAAATACGTCTCAGTATAAAACCAGTGTCAGGCACTTTTTAGCTGACATTTGCTGAAGTACACCCACTTGGTTCACCTACACGAAAAATATTCTTTTGTAATGTAATAATACAGGGTGTCTCAGCAAACGGAACACCTACTTAAATGGGCGAAAGGGCATAACACTAGCCTACAGTGACAAAAAAGAAAAAATCTTAAAAATTCCATTTTAGAGGTATGACCGTTTAATTTGTTTATCATATAAGTTGGTAACTTGGATCCCTTTAAAAAAAGTTGAATTTTTATAATGATAGAAGTAAACAAAGAAATAAAAGAAATGCATTAATCACAAACTACTATGGATGTTAATTTCCAAATCTATATTGTGTCTAAATTTCTGTATTGATTAGGTATTCCATACTGCGTCAATTGTCAAATGTCAATGCCAAATCCCAAATGTATGTATGTTTATTTTAAATTAATGTGCTTTGACTACACTGCTAACATTAGAAAATCTGTCTTCGCCAAAGGGTTAAACTTTCACTTCTTATCATCGTAATTTCGCATAAAACTAGGTGAAATATGTACAGTAAAAGATTTTAAATCGAACGTATTTTTTTCTTTTCCAATTTATTCATCCTTTCAAAAGTAAGTTAACAACGTTTACAAATCGTTGCGCTCGAACTGTCAGCTGAACTTTATAAAAACTCCGAGTGTTAACTAATCAATTATTATTATCGACTGCCGAGAGTAGAAAATTATTAAAGTACTAATATCGCTATTCAAAAATAGCGGTTGGTGGTAAAAGGATGAAAGGGTTGTATCTATCTTTTAATGCCGAATCATAAAAAAAATAGTCCAATAAGTAAAAATATTTTGTGTGAGGTGGACCACCCTTATCGCTTAGGGTTGTGAAAAATAGTTTACGTCTTTTATTTAGACCTACTAAATATACACACAACATTTCATAAAAATTGTTCAAGCCGTTTCGGAGAAGTTTTGTTACACTTCGCGTGCCGTAAAATCCGTTATATATATATATATATATATATATATTTATATATATAATATGAGAATAGACCTATTTTTGTGTAGGTGTACCAAGTGGGTGTAGTTCAGCAAATGTCAACTTTTTAGTTATTTTTACCAGACCAATGTTTCTCTTTCTTTCTATGCAGGTTCCAGATCTAGCGAAGCATCATCGCCGGTCCTCATAGTGGCAAAGATATCTTTAATGACACGATCGCAGTGCAGCTATATATGGGAGATGGATATGGATGGATTCATCTGTACGTATTCCTTGATCACCGACGTTCGGGAAGGTGATTCTGGGGGGCCCCTGGCTTGTAGAGATACCCTGGATCCTGGGGAGAAAGGCAGGGATTTTCTTGTTGGAATTGTAAGCGGGAAGAATTTTGACAGGACCACGCTGTATACGCGAGTGTCGGCGTATAAAGATTGGATACATGAAAATGGGACCTTAAGTAGCGCTAGTTTTTTGAAAAATGTTATGGGACCTATGCTTATAATAGAGTATTACTTATTTTTATGAAATGTGGCTTAAATCGATCTTTTAAAGTGGAGCCTGATTTGAGATAGTGTGCTTAAGTCCCTTATCTTACCTACCATTCCTTTCCACAAATCCACCCTGAATAGAGACAGATGGCACCTGTCGGCAAACCATGATTCGTGCCGGGCGGCCCATTACGTCGACGGCCTCGCGAGCATCGCACGCGAATAAATGCAAATATAGAACGCTTTCTACCTATAAACCCGCTATTGTTGGTGTGAACATTTCTGAAGACGAGCTTTGTTCTACCCGACTGTGAATCTTTGCCCTACTTCGACCACCATTTTTTTTACAAGCTTGCATTTAACTTGCAATGGATGTACTACCTATGTTTGTAAGTTCGAGTGGAATCGTACAAGTTAAATTTGACCAACCTCCCGGTTTCCGATTGAGCTTAAATTTTGCACGTGTCTATATCGCGTGACAATGCAATAATATTGTACCATGGAACTGATCTGATGATGGAGTCGGAAGGTGGCCATAGGAACTCCTATACTAAACAAGATAGAGCCATCGTGTATGGGCTCGTTTTACTTATCTTGGCTAGCACTTTGTTGCTACATGATAACCAGGATCTCAAAAGCTTGTATTTAAAATAAGCTTATTACCTTTGCCACCCGCACCGCCATAATTTTATACGTATTGACTATGGTCGAATTCATTTTATTTAAGACCTGGAATGTTGGCGACACAACCGTCAGTATTTTTAACTTTTTAGCTACCCTCATGTTGTGTGGCCACACAATGGGCTGTCTGCCTATCTGCTGAACTCCTGCAATAAAATAAAAAAAGGTTTACTTCTATTGCGTGTAAACTGCACACACAATTTTTTTTTTGTTTACCTCATCTTACGAAAAATAAGTCCGACATTACATGGGTTAGTGTTGTAAATAACGCCGTTATCGAATAGCTTTGGTAGCTATATAGACACATAACACACTTACGTTATCTATCAATATGTAACGTTGTTAACAAAAACCATACCGCATCACGAGAGGATGACACAGTATACCAATCGCCTCATCTGCGTGAAATGGCATACAACTGTAACATTATCGCAAATGAGGCTCCACCATTTATGTAAGCATGGACGGAGAATACTAAACAATGACAATCGGTGAGTAAAACACAAGTCTGTTTTTGATTTTATAGAAAATCTCGATCAGTCTTATTATTTAAAACATATTCTTAAAACTGAAATTTAGTCATAAATTGAAAGTCCAACCACTTTCATTTTTATGAAATTCGTGGAATTTAAAAAGTTATGAAACACAACCACTTGCTGTGGTAGCGTAATGGCTAGAGCACGCGTCCCAAGCTCAAAGGGCGTGGGTTCGACCCTGGTCGGAAGGCATTCATCACTGGGGCAGTTTTCTGACCTAATTTGCCAAATTGTTAAAATTACCACTTTCTAACAACGGTGAAGGCAAAAACATCGTGAAACCTGCATATTGAGATAACCTATGTGTTAAACCTACTAAACCGCCTTGGATACGCATTGCGGGTATACTGTTCGTTACTCTATAGCGAGAGGTCCGAGCACAGCAGTAAGACATTTACGGGTTATTATAATTATAATAAAACACAAAATTATATATAAAATAATATTTATTCATTTATATCATTAAATTGTTTAATACAAAACATAGATCGGCATTAAATACCTGACGTAGCATTATGTCTATTATAAATGACTACAGTTTGTCCAGCAATTTATTTTCTTTTTGACAGGTCGATCCAATGATCGTCATCACAAATTGTGATAATGATCAATTCGATTTTATGTTAAATCAAGTTTTTTTGTTAATACATTTTAATCGATTTGTTGCACCCACATTATTGGTGGCATATTGCTCCTTTTAATATGAAACTTTATATAGACTGAACTGTATGATAATTATTAACGTTATTTACAATTAAATTATACACAGAAGAAGAAGCGTGAGAGAGTAGTGTCAGTGATGTGAGAGTGTAAGTTTTCCGGCCTCGCAAGGCCGCTCATTCCGCGTTCCGACCGACGCCTCGCTGCTAATGGGGATTGTTCACTTTTTTTCAATCTGGCTATTTGAAAAACCATTTCGAGGAATAGTGTCCCTAATCATTTCTGTCTAGTTAAAATTCCAGAAGACGTACGATCTTCTTGTATTTTGTAAGAAATGCGTTTGACCTTTATTTGACCTTACTAAATCCAATCAGGTGGGCCGTCTGCCTGTTTGCCTGCTTCACATGTAAAAAAAATCTAGCTGTACATTATTTGATTTAAGTTATGTAACATGAATTTTCCCTAAAGACCACTTTGAAAAATTTAACGAAAACTATAGATAATAATAATGGTTGAACACGAAAAATTCAAAATACACTAAAATGATCACGATACGTAATGAGTAATGACAGTGATATTTAAATAAGTAGCACAGATTATTATGATTAGATATAGATAAAACTTGCTTTTATTATTTTTGTTTTCTAGGCAAAGAAATCAATGTAAACTTGTGCCTTATGACGTCATCGGAGAAATAAATTTAAAATCGAATTATAAAAAAACTAACGCTTAAAATACAAAAATATTCAAATTAGTATATTAAAATACCCTATTTTACGTTAAAAAAAATCAGAGGGTAATTTTTTGTGACCAATTCCCATTGTGCGAGCTATGTTAATATATAGTGTATAATACTGTGTTACGTAATACATAAGCCATATAACACATATGTTAACACTTAAAAGTGAAATAAAAACAAGGGTATGACTTTTTCAATGTAAATAAATGCTGTGTTTTTCTTTTAATTAAAATATTTTTATTTCAAAAGGATGAGTGAAGATTAAATTTAGATAAGATGACGGTAGTTATTTGTCTATGCATTATATGCACCTAAGATGGCACTACTACGTCGCTTGGCACAATGAAATATAACGATTGTGACAAGTGAAAAATATATAAGAAAATACTATCAAAAAAATTTGTGCGTGTGAAGCGCGTGCAAACGTCATAAAGAAAATAAATCGTTGGACACGGTATAATATTATAAAGCGCGAGACACATTCACGGATACGCGCCCTTATACTGCAAAACTTACACAAAAATGGGTCTATACTACTGTGTTCATGATCGTGCTGTCAAAATTGTTTCGAGTTCCAAATTCGAAAAAAGCAATAGAAGAAACATTCCGAATTCAAAAACTATAAAAATTGTTTACGTATTATATAAATACTCTATGATAATTAGGAATTGCCATCCATTTTTTTTATTATATTACTTTTGAACTTGGGCCCCGAGTTTATAACTCGAATTGGTAATCGAATTGGAATTCTAACTTTTGACGGTTTGGTAGTTTGTAAACTGTAAAATATGTAGGAATTAGCTAATCATCGAATTAAAATATTGAAATATTAAATCAAAATGGGGTGATATAGAGGTAGGTCACGAGGAAGACGATTTTTTAAAACTTAAATATAAAATCACTATTTACTTTCTGCGGTATTTTATATACCGCTAGAATAAAGATTTATTATAGACCAATCTAAAGCCCGATTTACATTCGCTTTAGACGGAACTTAACAAGCCAGGAATCGAATCCAAGGCCTGTATGTTCAAGTGAACTATGCGAGTAAAGGCTTAGTTCAAATACAGAGTTACATTAACCTTCTAGAAGAAGATAGAATGGAATAAAACTTCTTTCCTACCTACAATCTAGCGTTAGGCAAATATTTTATTTATTTATATTAAATAACAATGAGGTTATCGATTTCATATTCAATTTCATAAGTACGTCATTTTGATATAAAAAAACATGGCAACACTGCCACATATAGAACATGCACAGTGTTACCATGAAAATTAATTTAAAACACTTCACAAATTTATAATTCATCAAATAGAAATAATTATTTAAAGAAAAAAATGCAATTCATAAAATGATTTTAATTTCTCATTAATCTTATAATATAATATATTTTAACTTATATTTAAAAACATAATAAAAATCATTCTCATCAAACTTTATGGTTGTTTATATTAACCTACAGATGGCAGCATAGTTAAGTTTTTATTTTTCAAGATACTGCCTTCTGTGTTATTAACCAACCATTGAATTTGGTCAAAAACTATACACAAAGTAAGCGTTATAATAGCATCATTGCCAACAGCTCTATTTCTGAAGGGTTAAAAAACCATTTTCCAATACATGAAAATCGTTTTCCAAAAATAATAATCTACCATTTTAAGTGGGAACCTACAGAACTATGTGTTACTATGCAAATCTTTTTTCAAGAAAAAATACAATTGTATCTTCTTAAATGTTCACGTTTAAAGTAGACATACTGTAAATTACGTTTTAACGGTTTCGAACGCGGCACTTGATTTGATTTTTATTCCGACATAACGGCCCTTTTCAGTCGCCGTGTTTACGGAAGACAAAGATGTCAAGTGTCAATGAATAATTTCAAAATTATTACTGTAGCCTACCCCCAATTTATTAATTTTCTAAAACGTCCGACATCGTTCATGACGAATTAAAATCAAATAAAATGCCACGCTTATAACCGTTGAAAGGTAATTTTAATTCTAATTATTGTAACTATATCTGTAATGCCCCCGACTTCACCTGCGTTAGTGTTAGTGGCCATTATCAAATGCGACTTACTTACAGCGTTATAAATTAACGCCGTTAATGTTTAGATGCATTTGTGTATATACATGAGTTTTTGTCAATATTTAACGACATTAACAATGTCGCATTTCTAATAACGCATTAGACCTTGGGCTACATCTTCGTGACACAGCCACTAATTCTAACATTATCTCAAGTGTAGTAGAGGCATAATAATAAAATATATGATTGATTTTCAATAATATCTATTATGCTCGGGCTCCATCTGGGGTAATGTTATAAGGACTGTGGCCAAACCCGACTTACTTTTAATGTTAAAAATTATATTAAACGCCGTTAACGATTACATACATTAGTGTTTAAACATGAATTATCCGTCAATGTTTAACATCATTTTTGCAACTCGAATAACGCGTAAAATTTTGGCACCATCTCCGTAACAACAAGAAACTAACATAATCCCATGTGTAGCAGAGACATAATGATAATAAAAATTAATAATTACTTTCAATAGTATCTATTACTAAAAGAAAAATCAAAAAATATAAGTTCCCATGGCAGATAAAAAATAGAAGAAAGCTAATTAAACATAACTGAATAAACACAAATCTAAAAGTCAAAAAGAAGCTATCAACATACTAACTAGCATTATTAAAAACAGTCATTTGATTTGTCAAAAATAATTTCATTTACTTAAGAATGTAACTTCGTAAATAATACATTAGAATTCTCACGGAAAAGGAATGTTGTGAATCATGATTATTTGTCCTGAAGCTGTACGTAGTTCGCTGGGAACAATCCGTAAGCGCCTTTACATAGGCCTTGCCACCAACCTTCGTCGATCTATAACACAGAAACACCAGTAAGAATTACGAGAATATCGGTGCACGTTATAGAAATATCAATAAGGGTTATAGAAATATTAATACGGATTATATAAATAACACTACGGATTATGGAAATATCAGTATGGATTATAGAAATACCAGTACCGATTATAGAAATATCAATATGGGTTATAGAAATAGCAGTACGAATTATGGAAATATCAGTATGGATTATAGAAATACCAGTACCGATTATAGAAATATCAATATGGGTTATAGAAATAGCAGTACGAATTATGGAAATATCAGTATGGATTATAGAAATACCAGTACCGATTATAGAAATATCAATATGGGTTATAGAAATAGCAGTACGAATTATGGAAATATCAGTATGGATTATAGAAATACCAGTACCGATTATAGAAATATCAATATGGGTTATAGAAAGAGCAGTATGAATTATGGAAATATCAATATGGATTATAGAAATACCAGTACCGATTATAGAAATATCAGTATGGATTATAGAAATACCAGTACCGATTATAGAAATATCAGTATGGATTATAGAAATACCAGTACCGATTATAGAAACATCAATATGGGATATAGAAATACCGGTACCGATTATAGAAATATCAGTATGGATTATAGAAATACCAGTACCGATTATAGAAATATCAGTATGGATTATAGAAATACCGGTACCGATTATAGAAACATCAATATGGGATATAGAAATACCGGTACCGATTATAGAAATATCAATATGGGTAATAGAAATACTAGCAAGGATTATACAAATGTTAATAAAGGTTATAGAGACACCGGTACTGATTATAGAGACATCAACAAGCGTTACAGAAACTTTACAGTGGTTATAGAAATATATAAGTTTTATAGAAACAAAACATCTTTATCATCTTTCAAAACTTAACTCAACTAATAAAGCTACCCCTGTCGAAGAAGGTTTCTAATATGGCAAACAATTCTCTAGATACATCATCCTCGCCGCCTATCGCTCCTCTTCCTCCTAGGACCCCGCTGTTCTCTGACACCCGAGAAGACGACTATGGACCACGGATAGATGAGTGCAACTCACCATGACGATGTTGGTGATGATGTCGTCCGGGTCGAAGGATATCTCGTCGGGGGCCGCCGCCTGGTAGTCGTAGAGCGCCCTCGCCGTGTAGCCCTCCTCCTCCTCCAGCGAGCCCTCCTCGGCGCCCATCTCGCCCTCCCACCCCACGGGCGAAACCACTATGGTCGGTTGGCGGGTTATCTGAAAAATTCTCATCATCATCATCAAACTTAATAAATTCCCTTTAAAACGAATCATTTCGGGACATCACCTGTTTATACAGTGGGAAAGTAGAATTATTTATAATGTTTATGTTACTGCAAGGTATCATATCGAGGGCTTCATAAGAAATAGGCGTATACGCATATATGCCGTTTTATTGTTGTTTACTAAACTCTATGCATGTTATAATTGGAGCTATTAATGCAAAATGGAACCAACCCACATATTGACAGTTTTGAGAAAAAGCAGTTTTTATTAAAATTTTGCAAAAAAATAAAAGTGTACAATATTCAACAATTCTCTTTGGAGTAACCTATACATGTTTCATATCGAGAGCTTCCTACCGAATGGGCGTAGATACAAAAGAGCAGTTTTACACAAGGGACAAAATTGTGAATAAAACAAAACTAGTTGATTGTATAAGGCTGAAGTTTGGAATACCCAAATTTTTTAGGTACACTTGCATACTCGTAAGACTTTCTAAATTGTTACAATTCATAGATTTTAGTAACCAACATAAAAATAGCATTTTTGCGTATACGCCAATTTGTTATAAAGCCCTCGATATGTATATGAACTACGTGTCACGTTGTTTGTCCGCGACCTAAACTACTTAACCGATTTTAATCAAATTTGCACACCGTGTGCAGTTTGATCCAACTTGAAAGATATAGCTTACATCTTAATGGACCCTGTAGATAGCGCTGCAATGGGGTTCTACATTTTATTTCTTCAGGGCAGGACAACGTCTGCCGGGACAGCTATAGTAATATATTAACTATTTATTTATTTCCCTGTAAGCGAATTGTAACTTACCTCTTCCTTGTGCTCTTCGGGTTCACTGACCAGAGTGACATCAGGTAGATTAGCCTTCTTGACTTCCTCCACGGGCGTTGTATCTTCTTCCGGTGGACTCGTTTTGACTACTTCCGCTTGTGGCGCAATCTGTTCTTGTGTCTGTTTGGTCGTATGCTCGGCTGTCTGTTCGTCTGCTTGTGCTTTGATCGGAGCCGGTTTGGGTTCGGGTGAATCTTCCTTCTGTTTCGATAGACGGTCCTTTTCCTGTGTTCATTAAAAAAAACGAAAAAATTCAGATATGACCAGATCGACTTTTACACAGTACTGGTGATTGTAATTTCTAGTGTAGTATGCAAGTTGAAATCAGATTATTATATTATTTATTGATATGATGGTTTGGACTTATAACATTAGTAATTTTGTTTTATGATAAAAGTAAAGCCAAAAAATAATCAAACATTAAACAGTTCATTTTTGTCTTCCAATTTGGATATTAGATGGCAAATATATATAAAAAATCGCCTTATTCATTACATTTTTTTTAGAGACTGACTTTAGTGTTTGCTTAAAAATATAAAATAGCGTATTTCTTATCTATTTAAAGAAACAGTTCATACGTGACACATGAAAGGTATTTACAAAAATTAGGTATATTATTTTTTTGCTCCATTTCTATCGAAATTGAAAAGCTAAAATAAATTTCGGTTCAATTTACCTTTTGTGAGAGATCTTTATCGGTTTGGTCTCTCTGTTGCCTAATCCTTTGAACTGACTGTATCGCTTCCTGAAATACGGAAAATTAACAAGTTTAACACGTTCACTGCGAAACGGGGTCTAAGTCGCCCCGTACATGTCTCACTAGCGGCTAGGAAAACTTTTGACTTCTCTGCGGTGCGAAGGATGTAATTTCAATTTGAATCAGTATAAAAAAAAGTTATTCAAAATATTCTATTAAACAGTTTAGTTATCCATGCTGGAACGGAGAAGAAATACAATTTCCTGCGGTCGTAAGAGGCGACAAAACAACCCACAGCCAGGTGGTAGGGTATTTGTCCGACTGTATCGCTACCACCCCTGGTCTAAAGTATGTCGCCATAACATCCTTGAGGTGTGTACTTTTGGTGTTACAAATGACTATAGGCGACGGTAACCGCTTTCCATCAAGTGGGCCGTCTGCCTGTCTGCTGGACTTCTGTAATAATAAAAAATATACAGCCACTCAACCAGAGAAGTTGAGGCCAATTTTTGTACCTGCTCCTTCTCCTTAGCCATATTTTCGAACTTGGCCCTGATGGAGGAGGGCTTGGCTCCGCCAATGTCGGGTTTCTGTTTCGTGTAATTCGTGCCGACTTTCTCCACTTCGTCGAAGCCGCGAGCCGATTTGTCGACGCGGTCTGTTTCCACGCCGAATTTCCCACCGAAACCCTGAAAATCAAAGTAAATTTTAATTAGTAAATCCAAGTGCAGCGGTATCGAAAAGTAAGCGAAGAAAACATTTAGTTAATTATCAATTGTTCATTATATGTTAATACTAAGATATTCCCGTGACTTTAGCTAAGCTTGACCTGAAATTCCCCGGACACGAAGTATCGCAGCATTTAAAAGAAAGGGTGTAAGCTGTCATTTTAATGAAAACTGCGTCAGAATAAGCTAATTTGCATGGGCCCGGATAACTTTGCATTCCCGAAATAAAAAACCACACGTTTTATTACAAAAAGTTTGCTAATAAATAGTAAAAAATATTGAAATTCAAGAAAGAAATAATTTATTTGCAAGGAAAGCGATACAATGATACAAAAATATTTATACGTACATTTTTTTATGACGTTATATATATATATGTATTTTACACCGCATTTCCTACAAATGAGGTTGCCAACTCAGCTTCATGCTGTGTTAGAGTGTCCTCCACCACAGCGCTGATTTTCAGTGCCGACCCCACCTCATTTATTTTAAAAATATTTGACCCAATACTGTGGTGACAGTGTATGAAACATTAAAAAAAAACATAAGACAAACACGTGCACACAGAATACAAGAATCATCGTTATATATAGTAATAAAAATAAAATAAATTAAAATGAAAAGAATAGAAAATGTATTAAACAAAACAGAGCTACAATATAAAATTCAATTTATATTTTAATCTGCCCATTTTGAATCATTACCAGGTAAAATCCCGCGGGATTCCCAGGATAAAAAGTAGCGCAGATTTTAAGTCTAAGGATTTTCTGAGCGAAAACTGCATCGAATTCGACGCAGTAGCTTTCACGTTAATCCCGAACAAACAAACCGACTAACAGACAAGGTGTCTAAAATAATTGCACAGTGTCCTCCATTGTTGATATATTTTATCCCAACTGTTTTTTAATAACTTCAATATATAACACGACATGTTTAGAATTGTATAATATTATAGATAAACTAGCTAGTTTATCATACCAAAAATAATTTGAAATTTGCCTTTTAAATTATTTTTGGTAATTTTAAGCAAGTTAAATGAATACAGTACTAGTATCATTATTAAAAAATACGGGTTGATTGTAGAGGGTTGAAAATTTAGGGTTGTATGTATTTTCTAATGCTGTATCTTAAAAAAAAAATTATCTAGGGGTGGACTACCCTTAACATTTAAGGGGATGAAAAATAGACGTCCGATTCTCAGACCTACCCAATATGCACACAAGGTTTCATGAGAATTGGTCAAGCCGTTTCGGAGGGGTTTAACTACAAACACCGCGACACGAGAATTTTATATATTAGATAATATGCTTGGCATATATAATGATGACAATATATATATATAGATAATTTTTGTATGAATTAAATTTATAAATTAGTGTTAGTATGTATATTTAAAATTGTACAGTCCAATCTTTTTTCTGCTGATTAGTTAGAAATTTCTTTTAAGCCAAGTTGCCTGGAAGAGATCGCTTGTAACGATAAGGACACCTGTTAAGTCAAGAAGTATTGTAATCATGCATTTTTCTAATTTGTTTATATTCGTTAGCAATAAATTGTCATCTATATATCTAAATGAAGGTATGAGTCGTAGTCTTGAGTTCATGATGACGTATACTATTAGGAACTGGTTCCCTACCCTGTACTTAAACCATTTCACATTACCAAACATTGATCAGTCTATTCGTTCACTCGGTGAGTGCTCAAAGAGCCAGTCAGTGAAGTAAGTTGTATAGAATTCATGAACTATGAACTGTTAGGAATTCGTGAATCAGTTAAGACTAGCGCTGTTCTTCCGTCTGGGACCATAAAGTGAAGTTACAGTGGACAATTTTATCCGTGCAGGAACGGAGAAAGAATACAATTTCCTGCGGCCGGTGGTAGGGCATTTGCTCGCCTGGATGGCTACCACCCCTGGTCTAAAGTACGTCGCCATAACAACCTTGAGTTGTGTTTCGGCATTAGTGACCAGGTCCCAGTCTCCCTTGAGAGAGCAGCAGCGCATTCGTAGCACCTTTGGTGTTGCAAATGTCCATAGGCGACGGTAACCGCTTTCCAACAAGTGGGCCATCTGCCTGTCTGCTGAACTCCTACAATAAAAAAAAAATACAATACAACACATAACAACAACAAAATATATATCGATGGGTGAAAGGCTATTTGTTTTAAACGACACTTTTATAAATTGTCGGGAGAAAAGTTTAAAGTTTCTAATGACCCAGAAAAACACATCACTAACGAACTATGTCCTATATTTAAAAAAAAAGAACATCTGTAGACTGAAACTAGAGATCAGGTGCTTTATATTTCTTTAAGTTGAGACATTAGGATGAAAAATCCATCGTGTTGAGTATCACACAAAATGTCGCTTAAAACAAATAGCCTTTCACCCCTCGATATAATAATTCAGTTTAATAAAATGTAAACTTATTGTTTTTTAATATATATAAAAAGCAATAATTTAAAATCGTAACAAAAACATCTAATATATAAAATTCTCGTGTCACAGTTTTCGTTGCCATACTCCTCCGAAACGGCTTGACCGATTTTGATGAAATTTTTTGTGCTTATCCAGTATCTATGAGAATCGGCCAACATCTATTTTTCATCCCCCTAAATGTTAGGGGTAGTCCACCCCTAAATTTTATTTTTTATTTTTTAGACAAAATTTTTAATTTCTATTTTTTTATGATACAACATACAAAAATACATACAACCCTGGATTTTCAACCCTCTACTATCAACTCCTATTTTTTACCGGGCAGGACGACGTCTGCCGGGACAGCTAGTAAAATATAAAATAACTGTAGCAGCAACGAAACAAATAACATATTATAATAAATTAAAATAAATAAAATCATATAGCACTTGTGTCATGCCTAAAATCACATTGTGCGTTTTAATGAGCATTTAGAAGTTGCTGACACAGAAGATCGAAAAGATCTTATGACCGAATAGTACTGTAAGGTGAACTAGTTCAATTCTGTCATTGAACTAGAAAAAAGCGCTCACTTCTATGACTGAGTATACACAAGACTAGTGAATTTTACAGTTTAATATCGATTAATACTTAGAAAAACAAGGTACACTTGCCTTCTTGTGGTCGGTTTGGCTGGCATGTGCCGCCGTCTTCTCTTGATGGTCCCAACCAACTGCAGACGCGTCTTGTCTGTCTGTCTGCACGCCGTACTTGCCACCGAACCCCAAGGCATAATCTAACATCATTGAAACATACAAATCTTGCTATCAATATTAATTATAATCTCATTTTTAATTACCTGGACTGAAATGACAGTTGCGAGTGACATTTTCTCGTGTTGCAAGCTTGGAGCATAGTGTTGTTGTATGGCACATGCATGAGTGAGTTGTAAGAGTTGAATCAATGACTCACACAATTGCAGCTGTCATTTTAGTGCAGGTAATTAAAAATCAGAGTATAATTTGGTTTCTACGTTATTTAAGAATAACAATCATACATTAAATAATGTAACTTTGAAGAAACTATATGGCTCTTATTCTTATTGTGTTAGGAGTAAGTTTGCTGCAAACTTACTGTACTCAGTATAAATACATTTTTGAACAAAATTTTAGTTAAATTGTGGTCAATTTCGAACATCTATCTTTAGGTGTTACTTAAGTTACTTAAACATAGTTAGTATATTGATTACAAAAATCGTTTATGTGAAATACCAATCTGATCTTCTAAGAAAAATGTATGCATGATCATAAGTACAAACAAACAAAAATAACTCCTTTATTATAATAGCATTAGGCTTGAGGAGCGCCTGATTCATTCATATTACAGGTAATAATAATTTAATTACACCTAGTTTGAGAGTCAGAGAAGTCATTTTGTATAGTACGAGCAAAACTTAAATGCGTCCCTGAAGTAGAAGAAGAAGTCATACGCGTCATTGCATTCAACATTATAAGGTTCACAGATGGAGCTGAGAGAAGTGTTACGCTCTCGCTCTGCCGCTATGCGGTCTCGCATGCTATCTCTGTCGCACAACATCGTGTGTAAGGTTGCAATATACGTAAATATTTGACTGGACCTGCGCAAACTCACGGAACTAACTTCACTCGAAACGCATATATGTTTTGCGCGTACTGTATAGTGTTTTAGCCTGTATGTGTTTTTTGATTTCTTAAAAGGCTTAATAAAGATATTTCGTATTGTATATTGTAAACAAATCGAATATATGAATACTTGTGTAACAAAAATAAATTAAACCTCTTATGAAATCTAGCACTTACATTTCCCTGTTGCAACAAATTACAGAAAATTATAGATAGCATAACAAAGTAAAAGGTAATTTGCTCACCCTTCTGCGAGTCATGGTGCTGCAGATCCTCCCTGTGCTCCCACCCTACAGCAGAAGCATCCTGTCTGTCTGTCTGTACACCAAATTTCCCCCCAAAACCAACTGTATAGTCCTTCTGGGAGGGATGCTTCTCTATCTGCTCTTTATGCTCCCACCCTGCAGCACTCTAAAGGGAGATAAAAAATTTAAAGTTACCCTAATTTGGACTATGAATATATAATTTCAAACTCCCTTATTCACAATAGTTAGACGAGGTTATAAGCTTAATTATGTGAAAGAAAGACTTTATTATTAAAAAAAATCGAAAAGTGTGCACATTTCAATTCTTCGCAGGTTTACTGCAAATTGTGATTTGGTTAGGTTAGATACATTTAATGATTTTTTTATATTATAATATAATATTTTATCAAACAAAAAACTGAATTCGATCCGGAACCAAAAAAACATCCATAGTCTACTCCAACATTATGCCGCCTCTCCCCACGCAATATACCTTCTACCCCCTCCACGCCGTAACGCTTCCTCGTGACGGAAAAAATCCTAACACCCCCGTCTATATAAAAGTTTCATTTCAATACATATAATACCTTATCGACTCTGTCCGTCTGTACACCGTACTTTCCACCGAAACCTTGAGCATAGTCAGTCTGAGAGACGTGTTTGTCCACTTTGCCCACATAGTCGTGGCCCACAGCCGACTTGTCCATACGGTCTGTTTGTACGCCATATTTACCACCAAAACCTATTAAAACACGGTATTATAAATAGTTTGAACTATAGTAGAATTATTTGTCCGTGCAGTTTGGGTCATAAAATAATCGAGCGGTGAAGCGAGTATTTCGCTCTCTCTTCCACTCACGGGCCTTCTGAGCGGCCATGGTGATGCGCATTATTGTTGTCGATAAGCGTTATCGATAATGTATTTAGTTTTGTCATCTTGTGGATTAGTGATAAAAATAAATACAACGCTGTATTTAGTAAAATAAGAATAATAATGATTTAAAATAAATTATTAATTAGGTATCTATGTTTTAAAAGACTATAAGTACAAAAATTTAGAATGTAACAAGTTATATTAAAAATAAATATAAATACTTATATCTATGTTTAAAATTAACAGCCAAAAAGATAATAATGATTTTTATAAGAATGATAATCTTTGTTTGATAAGAATGAATTTTTATCGATAATGGCGTTGCGTCCGCGCAACATGCTTACCGCCTTAGCCGGTCTGAGGCCGAGCTACGATTTATGACCCAAACTGCACGGACAAAATAATTCTACTATAGCTAGCCAGCCTTCTGGACCCATGAAGACGGTAATCTGGGCTCAGTATTCTATTTATAGTCTTATGGGACTATGGGTAGAATGCAATACAAATAAGATTTCTTACATTGAATTCCATTGTATGTAATTTTATAATTGTTCTGTGAATATAATAATTAAGTAATTGTTTGAACTAAAAGAAAAAAACAATTAAAAACTAAACCATGTAGACTTCTTAAATGAACTTTGTATTGTTTACTCTGGTCTGGGATAATATTTATATTTACGTGTATATTATTATATACAATGTAAACTCCATGTAACGTCAGTCGATTTAACGACAAACTCGCTTAAGCGTCATAATCACTTGGCTTTGGTTGGTTTCGCTTGTCGTCATATAATGATATGTAGCATTACACCTACTCTCAATTATGACAACAATTAATTAATAAAAATTACCTTCTAAGTTGTCAAAAGTAGTAAAAACTGCGCAAATGTGTACGTTCTTTTCTAGCTTTATTATACTAGGCCGTAATAAACTCGACTGTCGGCAAGATAGGAATAAAATAAATAAAAAAATACAACAAAATTACTGGTGCAGCAAGAAACGTCAGACAAAAATAACACTTCTTTTCATTTAACGACAGCTCTCTATAACGCCATAAAATGTACAGTCATTTCGGTGTCGTTATATAGAGTTTATACTGTATTATATCTGTTCCATACCTACCCCCATCCATAACGAGTTTCTGTCCATCCATAGGTTGTGTGGAAGAAATCTCTCCCAGCGATAAGACCGTCCATTGTACTTATCATTATGATTCATTCATTCCATCATACATACAGAATTTATTTTGTAACATTGTGCAAATAAAGTATATTCTATTCTATCCTATATTCTCAGAGTTGTCCTTAAATTACCCAGAACACACCCGTAACTTACTTAACTTCGAAGTATCTATGTGGACCTTTATGACTAAATCCGAAATTATCAATCTAATATATAAAATTCTCGTGTCACAGTTTACGTTGCCATACTCCTCCGAAACGGCTTGACCGATTTTGATGAAATTTTTTGTGCTTATCCGGTATCTATGAGAATCGGCCAACATCTATTTTTCATCCCCCTAAATGTTAGGGGTAGTCCACCCCTAATTTTTTTTTTTAGACAAAATTTTTATTTTCTATTTTTTTATGAAACAACATACAAACCTACATTTTCAACGCTCTACGATCAACCCCAATTTTTTCGGACAGGACGACGTCTGCCGGGACAGCTAGTAACTTATAGTTTCGTATAACGACGATGAAGGCCTCTGTGGTTGAGCGGGCTAAGCCTTTGCCGGCCTACCGCACTGCAACCCAGAGGCTCCGGGTTCGATTCCCGGTATAGTAAATTTCGGAAACATATTTTCTCCGTTATTTACCATGGTCTGGGTGTCTGGGATCGGCCCCAGAGTGGTCCGTTGTATATTACCCATAACACAAGCGTAACATGCTTAATTTGGGGGTATACAATGTGTGCGTTTGTCTGCCGATTATTATTATTATTATAAGACATCGTTTCTCAACCTGTGGGTCGCAGTCTGTTAAAAAATAACCCCAATATAAAATCTTATTATAATTTTGTAGTGAAGTAGTCGCAAGAGGTTTGGTTTTCCGTGGGTCGCGACATAAAAATTGTTGAGAAACAATGCTATGACATATAGCGAAATACACTGAAAGGAATCTGGAGGCCATGGCAATTAAAGTGGTATAATTAGTTTTTGCAAAATCAACTACCTTACTTGACTCGTGAGTCAAATAAGCTGTTTTTGAAAAGAAACACATACTATATTATTACACCAACCCAAAAAGTGGCTTGTAAGGATAAATTTCTCTGAAAAAATGTCAAACGGCAAACCAGATAGTACATCCAAAAAATATTTTAAAGAAAAGAATATTCAGAAATTTACGATGCCAGGGAATCGAACCTGGAATGTTTGCCTTCTAATAAGCTGAGTGGGCAAAGGCTTAGATCACTCGACTACAGAGAAATATATAAATTGTAAGTAATACTAGAAACACCTTGAGCATAATCCTTCTGTGAAACATGTTTCTCCGTTTTCCCCACATAATCATGTCCAACAGCTGATTTATCCATTCGATCTGCCTGCACACCGAATTTGCCTCCATAACTGAAATATAATTCATTATCTATACTTATATTATAAAGCTGAAGAGTTTGCTTGTTTGTTTGTTTGAACGCGCTAATCTCAGGAACGACTGGTCCGATTTGAAAAATTCTTTCAGTGTTGGGTAGTACATTCCTCGAGGAAGGCTATAGGCTATCATCACGCTAAGTCCAATAGGAGCGGAGCAGCAATGAAGAATGTGGTTTGAAAACTAATTCCACGCGGACAATGTCGCGAACACAGATAGTTTTATTTATGCTGATGAACTGCTAGTAGTACTAGGGGTCTGGGAATATGAGGACTATGGCGTCTGCCCGTCGCAATGTTCGAGGAACATGGAAATATGGCAACAAGGGTGCGAGTGGCTAAGGGGTGTAGACTGCAGGTCCACTGAAGGTACTTTTGATGTGGTGCCATTTATCACTTTCCACCCCTGGAGCTTGAGTCTTAGCTCTAGCGATCTCCACCCCGTGCCAGCTGGTTAAGGCAAGCACGGAGGTGGGGGCCTTTCTTGGCCCCCGGAGTCAGGTACGAGGTGTCGCTACTCACCTAAGACTTCGCCACAAATCCCCCCTGCGATTTATACTCATCACTATGTACTAAATTAAAAGATAATTAATTTCCTGTTTTGTTTAATCTTTCGAGAGCCCACCAGTTTTACAAGTTCTGGTGGACAGAAGAGAGCATAGATAGCCTTCCATTGTCTTTGGTAGAGTGAATTAAACGTTTCGATATATTGGCATTAAATTCTACATTCGGATACGACATAAATATTCCTAACCTACTCATATTTTGTTCTCATTTTTCAACGTGTCTCGCTATGTGTTGTAAAAAGCAAATAAATGTTTTTCCTATCTTTCATTCTAAAATATAAAAAAATTACATACCCATAAGATGGTTTAGGTCCAGCCTCATACTGCTTCTTCTTCGCCAATTTATCAGCTTCAAACACTTCTTCACGAAGTTTTGCCATACTAAAATATCATAGGCATACATTATTTATTGCTAAGTAATAAATTAATGTACACATATATGATTGGTTGGCCTCACTGACTGACTAACATATGGACAACACACAGCCCTATGATCGTGAAAATTTGTTTTTTTTTCTTGTGGTAGTGTTTCAAGCTTTAATAATAATAATCGGCAGACAAACACACACATTGTGTATCCCCAAATTAAGCAAGTTACGCTTGTGTTATGGGTAATATACAACGGACCACTCTGGGGCCGATCCCAGACACCCAGACCATGGTAAATAACGGAGAAAATACGTTTCCGAAATTTACTATACCGAGAATCGAACCCGGAGCCTCCGCGTTGCAGTGAGGTAGGCCGGCAAAGGCTTAGCCCGCTCAACCACAGAGGCCGTCTTTATTTATTAGGTACAAGAAATCTAAAAAAAATTACATCTGTTCTCCATCATTTAAATTCCAGTTTTTTTTATTAGCATACCAGTCTAAATAATAATGTTATATATTTGTATGTACTTATAATGATTTCTTCATGTACAGTAATTGCATAGGTATCTATTTCTCTCTATCTATTCGCAAAGAGCAAAATTGCTTTAAGTATATCATCATGTATTTAAATGATATTCTTTCCTGTATTGTATGAGTTACATATACAATGGCGGTCAAATGGCGAAAAGTTCAATGCCATGCAATTGACAATGATAACATTATGAATTGGCCATTTCCTGTTATTTTGTCATAATCAAGTAATGAAATGATTTCCACTGCTTTTATCAACGGGTGCAAAGTAAAAAGAGATATCTGCAAAATAGCTACTTTACAGGAGAGCGAAAACATGGTCGTATTAACTTCGTAGTATTTGAAAGAACATACGTAGCTGGAGTTTTTTACGTACGAAAATTTATTGAAATAATGTGATATATGCAAAACAAATAATGTCATATTGTAAAGAATTGTTTTATTAAAACGATTGTACAATAAACTAAAAGTCATCATTTTGTAGATAACTTTATTTACTTTGCACCCGTCGTTATTATTGACGCGATATCAATATATACTATGGATACAAAAATCTATAGTCATAATATCATAGACGATTCTTGATGTAATAGACGGTAGGGCCATGTTTAAACTAGTATGTTGATTAAAGCTCTTGAGGTAAACGCACACTTATCCGAGCCGAACGAGTCGAACGAAACGAATTTTAGAATTCTGTATATGAAATCTAATGAAACCTCGCACACTTGCACGCGTCGAATCGTCCGAATCTGGAAGAACCCCAGAAATCCTAGACGAATTCGGATGACGTCATCAGATCGGCGTAGCTTATGCGATCGACTCCATCGATGCGCTCGCATTCTATCAGTTGCGTATGAGAGAGCAACGCGCGACTATTTTTGCATTATGTTCTGGTCGATTTTTCTGGTGCGGATATGTGTACGAGGCCTCCTTGACTTCAATTCGGATAAATGTGCGTTCACCTTTAGGATTGCCTTAATCGCTTGATCTATTATATATAACGCTCTTAAAGAATACCGGCATAAAATGGTTAGCATTGAGCTAATCAACAACAGCAAGAAAAATAATCATTATTATTATGTCCTCAATTGTTTTTTCTTTATCATACATTATGGTTATGTGAGTTGAACTATTAAATTAATTAATTATTAATATATTGAAAGAAAATTAAGTATACATTAGATTTAATATTTAAATTTACTATGTTGTGAGTGTATCCATGCGTGTGTGTATGTAATACTTACTCAATAGCCTCTACATTCCGGCCACCGGGCCCCCATCTCTGCTCATGCTCTGTCACATCATTGACAAAATCTGGATCAGTCTCCCAGTCATCGTCAGCGTCGTCCGGCGCTGGGACCTTCACATCAGTGGCTGCTTTCCACATCTGTTGTGATTAATTAGATAATTTTAGGTGCATATATTGCCTAGGTGCATATATAAGTCATGGCAGCGTAATGGTTGGCGCACGCGCCCCTAAATCGAAGGGTGCGGGTTCGATCCTGACCGGAACGCATGCACCTCTTAGTCAGTTTTCTAATCTAATGTCCATATTATTACAATTACCACGTGCTAACAACGGTGAAGGAAAACATCGTGATGCAACCTGCACATCGATATAACCGATGTGTCAAACCTGCCAAGCCGCCTTGGACAGGTGTGGCGGGTATGCTGTCCGTTCCCCCTATAATGGGAGGCCCGAGCCCAGCAGTGGGACATTTATGGGCTGACATTATTATAGGTGCATATATTATGAAGCCAAACTACTAATATATTTGAATGTTTATATGTTTGTTAATTTTGATATTATGATTCTATTCTTATTTCTGGTCATTGATATATAAAAAATACTATATATATGTTTTTGGTACATTTTAGGCAACATCTTTCGTCGGTGTAAATAAATAAATGTGTAGAGGAGTAGAGTTTGTGTAATGAATTTAAAAAAATATAAATAACTCGTGGCTAATTCAGATCAGCAGATTTAGAAAACACAATTTTTAGAAATTTTGTTTGTTTGTTAGAATGAATGAATGAATGAATGAATGAATGAATGAATGAAAACACTTTATTGTTCACCAAAATTAAAACTATGTTCTTAAAAACTACATACAATAAATGCTGAACAAAGGGCGGCCTTATCGCTTAAAGCGATCTCTTCCAGGCAACCCCTTAAACTAAAGAAAATAATTAAAACATGACAGTGGCGATGTAGACAATACATAATATAAAATATTCAAAAATAAAAAAAATAAAAAAATACAATTCTTAATTATATACTATATAAACACAGTAAATATCATAATACATACAGAAAAGCAGCACTATTATACCTGAGAGGACCAAAAATAGTTAAAAACCATGATTTTAAAAGAGGATACTGACTTAGCTTGTCTGATGATGAGTGGCAGTGAGTTCCATAAACGGACAGCCTGTACCGTGAAAGAGTTGTCAACAAAGGAAGAAGTGTGTACAGGTGTCATTAAGAAGAGATTATTACTAGAGCGCAAATAACGGGAATGAGAAAGATGTAGGAAGTCAAAACGTTCCTTTAAATAAGGAGGAGTACGAGGATCAAAAAGGATGTTGTACAAAAGAGAGAGTAAGTGAACATTCCGGCGAAGGCGAATAGGTAACCATTTAAGCTTTTTACGATATTCGGAAACGTGGTCATATTTGCGCAACCCAAATATGAACCGAATACAGACATTTTGAAGTCGATCGAGCTTATTCAGTTGTTCTTGGGTTAAGTCGAGATAACTTGTGTTAGAGTGTAATGTGAAAACTTACAGGATTTGAATGAAACTGTACACAGAGCAAGTTTATTCCCAAGATTCCCACTAGCAATGATAGTCATTGACACCAAAAACTATGCGTAACATTTTAAAACGACACAATTTATAGAAAGTTATGAATTTCATAACATGCTTAAATGGAATTTACTATTTTTGATCTCTATTTGCAGCCCTTAGAGCCCTTAGAGATCCCTAGGGGTCTGAATGAACCCCCAGTGGTCCGAGTGAACCACTTTGGGGACCTATTGAATTAACTAAAAAGATGGAGGTCAGTTGGGTTTTCTTGATGACACAGTTGCAATTCACTAATAAACAGGTTAGCATGGCAACCCTAACAAAGTTTCAAAATGGTTTGTTTTGATACTCGCCAATATAACAGGCAACTTCTTCTATATAAATAAAAATCTTCTCTATACATAAAAATGGATCATAGACATGTATATATCCACATAACTTGAGAATGACTTTACCAATTTTGATGATATTTTTTGTGTATATTTGAGTGGGGTCCCTGAATGGTTGAGATTCAGAATTGGAAAGCAGAAGACACTAGAATTGAGATGAAGATTTTTATTTTTTCAGGGCAGGACAATGTCTGCAGTGACCATGTTATTGCTATTTAGAAACTGAAATGGCATAAATATTATCAGTTTCCTTCAGGGTAATATTAAAATATAGACTATTGTAGTATATTAGAAAAATAATTCCACCATTTTCCTTAATAGTTATGTATATGTTATTACAAAAATTAGCTTCACAATTACAGGAATATTAAAAGTAATAATAATAACAACAGCCTATAGACATCCCACTGCGGCCTCCTATTAGGGTCCCCCTATTCAGGACAGTATACCTGCCTTGATTGTCCAAGGTGGCTTGGCAGGTTTGAAACATTGGTTGATAATATTTTATTAGACTTTTGCAAGTTGTATACATAATAACACTACATTTAATCATTTTAGCCCCATAATGTATTTGATTTGTGTAATTCCACCCTTTCCGCCACTTTTCAGTGGCCGTGATCACACAAGACAAAGATGTCAAGTGTCAACAAGTACTGTTAAGCTTATTGTAGTATTTTAAAACATTCTAATAACAAACATCACATAAATTACCACACTTAAAATTGTTAACACAGTTTTATTATAAAATTGGTTGATTTGCAGGTTTCATCACAACATATTCATTCACTGCCAGCACATGGTAATAGTCATAAAATGTACATTGGGTCAGAAAACAGCCTAAGTTGCTTTTCATTTGTAGCTAGGATCCCAATTTCCAACCCACACCTTCTAAGTTTGCGAAGTGTGCTCTAACCATTAAGGTACCACAACTTATATTAAAAGTAACATTATGTAAATACTTTCAAATTCTCTAGATAAAGTTGTTTCTTAAAGTATAATAATATAAATGCAAAAGTCATCAAGTAACATTCAGTTGGGTTGGTCTATGAAAAAAAAACATAATATATTATACTGCACCAGGAATTGAAACTTTTACGTTCTTTTGAACAAATTGAGCCCAAGTTTAAACCACAACACGCGAGAGGGAAAAGTATAAGTGTATACTTGAAATACTTAATAGACGTATTCAATATTAGCTCTGTCCACTACTTTGTTCATATCTTCAGAGCCCTAGGACAGGGGTCGGCAACCTGCGGCTCGCGAGCCACATGTGGCTCTTTGGATGTAGATCTGTTGCTCTTTAGTTATACATCGAGGGCTTCATAACAAATGGGCATACAGACAAAAGTGCAGTTTTACACAATGCACAAAATTTTAAGTAAAACAAAACTAGTTGATTGTATAAGGAAATCCAGAATACCCTTGGTAGTCTTCTTGGGTACACTTGCATACTAGTAAGACCTCCTGAATTTGTAACATAAATATTTTTTGTAAAAAAAATGGCATTTTTGTGTTTACCCCTATATATTATGAAGCTCTGGATATGTAAAAAACGACATGGCTTTCATTGAGTTTATTTGCCAAATTGTTTGTTATTGAAGCACAAGTTAGTCTTGTAAGTTAAAAGTTAATTCCTTTCATTTTGTATTTAATAAGTGATTAATAATTATCTACTAATGTTATATAAGTATTATCTTTTTATGTGAAAAACACTACTTATATATGAATAAACTTTGAAAACTTTGAAATTTAGTAAGTTGTATTTTTGACTCTTCCGACTCAAAAGGTTGCCGACCCCTGTCCTAGGAGATATCAAAATCACTGTTTTAACTCTGAATTTTGGATGATAATATGTTTATTTAGGCAGTTATATGAAATAACTTATTTAATATTGAGAGAAAAGTTTGGGTATAGATACAAGCCTGGATGAATTTAATGGTGAATGTGTTAAGGAATATATTTAAGACTTATTTATAACATTAGTTGTTTTTGAATGATGAACTGATTTTGAGTGGCGAAAAAAGGTTTTAAATTAATTATGGAAATTTAAAATTCAGGACAATGATACATACATACATACATAACTTCACGCCAGGTCCCTTGCGGGGTAGGTACGAACAACAGAGTGCCATACAGGCTTATTCTTACACACCTCACTTGCTTCTTTGACATTCATAGCTCTTGTCATGCAAGCTCATCTATTCTTAAGGCTCCTGACATCACCTTCTGCTAGTACACGACCAATTTAATCATGGAAGGTGTGTCGTGGCCTTCCGCGATTTCTGCATCCATCAACTTTTGCATTGTATATCTGTTTAGTCATTCTTTCATCATACATTCTTTCCACATGCCTGAATCACCGGAGCATTCCTTTCCTTACCTTTACCCCGACACTCTCTTATAGACCAACTCTCTTTCTTACTTTGGTATTACGAACACGGTCCGCAAGCGTCATTCTGCAGATTTTGCGCAGTACTTGCATCTCGACCGCGTTTACTCTACTTTCATGCTCTCTGTCTCAGGACAATGATCTGGAGGAATTTTGATAATAATAAAGTGTGATATAACTTTAGAAATATATTCACTTATTGTACAACACAATGAAACTGTTTTAACCACTAAATAATCACAAATTAATTTTAAGTCAAAATATTAAACTTAACTTAAACAATGAAGCCACAATAAAAATTTGTTAATGAAATACAGATTTTTTTTATAGTTTGATAAGTCTATGTGGAAATGTCTCAGTCATAAACATAGCCTAGCCTTCATGGGTAATTTTTTATAACCATCCATCCATTTTATATGAAAAGAACTGGCTGCTATTCAGATTCATCAGATTTCAGGTGTAGTGGGTAGAGGGAAGGTATAATTACCCTTTCTGCAACCCCTATGGTCTGGAATTTTTGAAATGTTAACTTTTGGTAAACATAACCTCAGCAATTTTTGCACCAATATTACTGCGATAGGTGGTGAAGGTCACGACCAGTGACTTCTACAGTAATTTGGTTTCGGTTAGCTTTGTGCCAGAACCGACTGGAATTTATGTACACTGTTTTTGTGGTTATTTTGACTCTGTTTCTGTTGATTACTGGCTTCTTTTAGACTTTGAAAGGATTGTTGAACTTTGGACATGATATAATTGCAATATTAATGAAAAATATAAGTGAAAAACATTAATATCTCAAAGAACTATACATGTTCTCCAAATAGGAGTTGCAGTAGGGATAAGTTTTCCTCCCTCTTCCTCTCCCTTTTAATAACCCAAGCTTCCTCTCCCTGTTAATAACCCAAGCTTATATCCATACTACACCAGGAATAACTATTGATATTATCTCAACATTTACATGCCTAATGATAACACTATCATAATCTGTAGTATCTGGACATTAGATAAAAACTTGTTTAAAAGAACACCACAGCTAAAGAACATAACATAGCATTAAAAAAATAATAGTTTTGTATGCTTAGCAAGCCCTCACATATTTGTAAAAGCAAATTTATTTAGATATTTGTTTGTTCAACAGTAGAATTTTAATTTCTAGGCATTTTTTTATCTAGAAATTAAAAAGTATTCCGGAAATAAGAAAATAAATCTACATGAAGAATACCCTAGTTGAAAAGTGGGATTTTGCAACTTTAAAATCAACTATTTTCATGGTATTATATTTTTCGTATTCATTTTCATTCAGATATTCATTATTCATAGAGGAAAATCTGTTATTTCTTGTGATAGTACATTTCGCCACACGATCTTGTTTAGTATTATACGCTTATCCTATTAATCCAGCTTGCAAATATAAAATTATAATGATAAATCATGTGTATCAAACCTTTCTACGCCGGTTTTTCTCACACGTAGATAAATACTTTCACTCCGTCTTAAAACATAACAAATGACACGTAAATTCTTTAGTATTGTAATTTATGTAAATATAACTTTTTATTTACACACTAAAACAATTTATTATATAAACTGATCTTATAAACGTATTTTAAATACATTTCCTAGGGCGAATCCCAAATTTTTAACGATGCGTCACAAAAATGACATATATTGACTATTTGACATTTATATTAGTGTGGTTTTTTTAGTATATCTATATGATGTTTTTGTTTTATCGCCACAATATACAATGTAGGTAAAAGAAGTTAGTCCAAACAGCCTTGTTTGATGTTAATAAATGTTTAAAACTCATATAGCTAGCATGAATTTGAGCAGAACTACAATTATATTTTGCGTCAGGCGCTCTGATATTATATATGATTTTAATCTTTAATTGATGTTATTGTAAATAAAACACACAAACACATCAATCTATATCAATATAAGATTCTACGCATACTGTTTGTACATTAAAAAAAACTGGAATGAATTTTAAAAACAATGGAGATCATTTTTTTTAGATTTCTTATCTCTTTATTCGGGATTCACGTAAAACTACTGGGACAATTTCAATTTTATATTCACTGATCAACAGCAAATTCTTGGACTTAAAATATGCCCCACTGTTTATCTTATGAATCCCGCAGTAAGTGTTCTGGGAATTATTTAATTTGACCAGATAAAATAATCAGAGGCACCGACTTGCGGTGTCCTGTCAAGTCGTCTAGGACAAGCGTGGCGGGTACACTGTCCGTACTCGTTTAGTGGCAGGCCTGAGCCCAGCAGTGGGACATCTAAGGGCCCTTATTATCTTATACTAATATATAAAGTTAAAGAGCTTGTTTGTTTGATTGAACGCGCTAATGTCAGGAACTACTGGTCTGATTTGAAAAATATTTTAGTGTGAGATAGCCCATTTATTGAGGAAGGCTATAGACTGTATATCATCACTCTAAGACCAATAAGAGCGGAGCACCAACGAGAAATGTTTCAAATCATGGGATTTTGAAAACAAATTCCACGAGGACGACGTCGGGGACAGTTAGTATTAGTATAATAACCTTCGGATGGAATATTATGCCGGTAACTCACATTCGCACGAATACGCAAACCCACAAGTGTAGGACGACATTTGCTGATGATTATGCAAAGCTTTCGCTACATTCGCGGTTTTCCAAGCTGTGTCGGTTTTTTAATTTTACGGACATCAAAGTGGGCGAACCGCGATCCTTCATGTGATCAGTAGTCTCCCACACATTCGTGTGACCGACCAGTTGCGCCCACGATTGCGAAGGTAACGGACATTTCGACATTTTCATAGTTCGTGACGTCTAACTGTGTTGCGTACCTTCATCATGGATTGGAACAACACCAAGGTGATGGAGTTCATTGAACTCCTGCAAAATTAAGCGACCATATGGGAGCCTCAAAAGAAATCCCATAAAAACAGAATGGCCTTTAATGACGCCTGGGAAAGAATTAAAATTGAAAAAGACTGAGACATTCGTAAACAAGTGTAGGAGGAAGTGCAAACGGGTTCGCAAATTGAATATGTGAACCCTAGCATTTGCATAGCCGCTAAGCACAGAGTACTTTATATATACTGGCCGCTAAGTTTGCGAATGAATGTCTGACGGCCCTTCACATGCGCGCAAACATTCGTACATTGTACGAATGTTTGCGCACATGTGAGTGTCCGGGGTAAGGAGCAAGGACAAAAGTCTATAATACATGTAGTAAATAGTGATGTATATTGCAATTTAGTAATATTATCAGGGTAATAGGGATTCAAATAAAATATTTTTTTACATTTATTAAATTTAATTACTCACACTAATAATGCTACAAACTTTACTTACTTACAAAGATAAAAATATCTATATTAATTTAATATAAATTAATTAACAACTAAAACTATTATATTACATTAATAAAATACCTGTAACAAACATTAACATATAATACATTAGAAACTTTGTACTTACCTACGCTGGATACATTAAAATTTAGAATAAAGACAATCAATTGTATTTAATTTGACTTTTAGAATTAAATTGAACTCTTGTACTAGAATAAATTATTATAATAAAGCTGTAAATGATTCGAGGCGAATTAAAAAAACCAGGAAACCTAAGCGTGTCAGGTCTGAATATTCAATAGCATACAATAAACAAATTTAACATATTAGTAAAGTAACATTTGTGCGAGAAGATTTATTACACGACCAAAGATTTTTTAGATGACCACACCGAATGGATATAATGCGTTGGGCACCAAGCGTTCTCAGTAATCATTCAACTTTTTTTTTAACAAATTCTACATTAAAAAAAAAGACTAATAATTGTTATTATGAAGTAAAGAAATGTTGCTGGGGAGTTTGTTGCACCGCTTCTTCTCTTTTCACAGTAACTAAAATTTCTTTGTAAGTAATAACTAAACTGTAAGATTCCATTAATTATTTTGAATTTTTAAACTTTCTATATGTATATATGATTAAAAAAAGAGCCTGAGATAATATATAAATAATTATGTTGTAAATATCTTGTTTAACTAGACGTGTTGTTGGGGAGTTTCTTGCCGCTTCTCCTTTGAAGTACGATAACACATTACGAAGCGGTATACTTAGAATAGGAAGTTTATTTAAATTTTGAATTACATGGCTTTATGACCTTGAAAAAGTGTTCTCCAGTGGAACTTATTTTGAATATATTTTTTTTATTTGAATATTTTATTTTAGAACATCAGATTCTGAAAATACATTTGTTATGATTTTATGCCTCGTTGTCATTTAGAGCATCACATGAAAGCTAATAAAAAGATTTAAATTAAACTCCTAGCTTACATTCCAGGTAAACATAATTTAGATTACTAGTGGTCCATATATTCAATATACTCTTTGTAGTGGTCGCCCGTGGTTGAAATTCAAACATTAATGTCAGAGGCTATACTTCTATCGGGTGTCCCAAAAAGGACGCAGGATTTCAATTTGCCGCATTTTTGTATTTTAGAGCTGGCAACCCTAAAAAAAAGATTTGACAGCTGAATGTTTAGGGTTTGTAAAAATGGCGGGTTATACGAAAGATCAATGCGTTTTTATTATTGAACAATATTTCAAAAGTAATGAAAGTTCGGCGGGCACAGTTCGAAAATTCCGTGCAAAATATAGTCGGAATATTGACTTGACTTCATCAACTGTGAGCTGAGTGGTTGCAAAATTCAGGGAGACTGGATCAATTCATGATGTTCATTTCACTGGTCGTCCAAAAACAAGCCCTTCAAATGGCAATATTGAATCAGTGCGTCAGAATGTCAGTGAACATCCAGGAACATCCATTAGGCATCGTGGACAAGAATTGCAAATTTCAAGAAGCTCTCTCCAACGTATACTCACTAAAGATCTGCATCTCCACGCTTACAAAGTTCAAATAACACAAGAACTGAAGCCTCATGATCATGGACAGCGAAGAGAGTTCGTTGAATGGATTATCGACCGCCAAAACAGGAATGCAGATTTTTCAAACAAAATCATCTTTAGCGACGAAGCACATTTTCATCTTGATGGCTTTGTTAATCGTCAGAATTGCCGCATTTGGGGCTCAGAGAACCCACATGTGATTGTTCTGCAACAAATGCATCCACAATGGGTCACTGGTGCGGATTTTGGGTTGGAGGCATTATTGGACCATATTTTTTTCAAAATGAGGCCGGCCAAGCAGTTACTGTTAATGGAGCTCGATATCGCGACATGACAACAAGGTTTTTTCTAGCCGAGTTAGCGGATATCGATGTGGAAGCAATGTGGTTTCAACAAGACGGGGCCACTTGCCACACAGTCAGAGAAACGATGCAATTACTGCATGAAACATTTCCTAGTAGTGTGATCTCTCGATTCGGTGATCAGAATTGGCCCCCTAGATCTTGCGATTTAACGCCTTTAGACTTCTTTTTATGGGGTTATTTAAAGTCAAAAGTCTATGCCAATAGGCCCACAACCACTCATGCTTTAAAAGAGGAAATTCGACCTGCATCGGAGAAATTCAGTCGCATCTATGCAAAATGGTCTTAGAAATTTTTGACAAAAGAGTGCGTATGTGCCAGCAAAGTCTAGGAGGACATTTGCCTGACGTATTATTCGACAAATAACCCTATTTTATGTATTTCAAGATTTTATATACAAATATTATAACGAAAAAAAATATGTGTTTTTCATCAATTTCAAATGTTGCGTTCTTTTTGGGACAGCCTTTATAATCACAGATTTCGCCAAGGCTGCACTGTTAATTTGACTTGAATAATAAACAAAAGAGTATAGATGCGTGTGTATGTCAAATACATGCGTGTAGTGCGTGTAAGGTTTTTTTAAATTAATTTAATGCATTTTATTGCATAATTTAAAAAAAAATATTAGCTTTCAACGCTTCTTCTCTATATAAACTATAAGTGTGCGAAATGTCATACTCCTCCGTCAGTGCAATTTTCGTAAAATGGGGTACAAAGTTTTTGCTGCACGTATTAATATACAGATTCTTTGTTCCGATACAAGACGTTGTTTCTTTGAAATCAACGAATACAGCGAAAAAGTGAAGCTTGGATCACGTTATTTGGTGCCGTCGCAATAGTTTAAAAAAAAACATTGTGATGGCAACGCTAACGAAGATTCATAAAAGTACTATTATTCTATTTGCTGTACTATAAAATATCTATACTATAATAAACCTATAAATGGTTCGATTTTGTACAATGCGTTTAGAAATGTGAAAAAAATCAGGGAAAAACTGAACAGAAACTTGTCTAGTCTGTCGGTTAGTGGATGATCATTATTCATCCGGTTAACGGACGACTAGACTAGACTTCATTAAAAATAATTTTATCCTTAAATTAATGTACATTTTAACACATACCTAATTGATATTTTGTAATAATAACAATAATTGACTAATACTAGATATATCTAACCATTGACTATCAGACTAATATTCAGGATCGGGTGCATCAATAGCATATCCAAACTTCTGCAAAGCCAATTTGATTTCGCCGAACACTGTAGGATCTTCAATGCTTGATGGAAGTTTGACTAATTGCGATCTTGCTAACTTAGTTATGGCTCCTCTAAGAGCTTTGCCAGATCTAGTCCTTGGCAGTGCGGGTACTGCGACTGCTTTTCTAAAAGCAGCAATGGGACCTATGAGATGGCGAACTAGAGCAATCAATTCCTGTGTGACAGTGCTTTCTGCAACAATTTCTTCATCTGAAACAACATTAGTAGGTTAGTCGTGTAGGAACGGAGAAAGAATACAATTTACTGCGGCCGGGCGGTCTGTCATAAGAGGCGACAAAACAACCCACAGCCAGGTGGTAGGGTGTTTGCCCGACTGGATGGCTACCACTCCTGGTCTAGAGTATGCTGCCATAACAATCTTGAGTTGTATTCCGGCATTAGTGACCAGGTTCCAGTCTCTCTTAAGAGTATAGCAGCGCATTTGTAGCACCTTTAGTGCTGCAAATGTCCATAGGCGATGGTAATCGCTTTCCATCAAGTGGGCCGTCTGCCTGCCTGCTGAACTCCTGCAATAAAACAACAAAATTGCAAAATTATTTGTGCCTTTGTGTGCGTATCAGCGAAAATAATTACCCACATTGCGCTCATGCAGACGTCGATTGGTTTTGTACTTCAATGTAATTTTGTAGGAAACTATCTCTCTATGTATTATTAGTGTAAGATTTTTATATTTGCTTATTGACAAAAACTATATTATATGCTGTTTAGGTAGTTTTTGAAGAAGTTCGTAAAAAAATCTCAGCAGACAGACACACACACACTGTATACCCCATATTGAGCATGTTACGCTTGTGTTTTGAGTAATATACAACGGACCACTCTGGGGCTGATCCCAGACACCCAGACCATAGTAAATAACGGAGAAAATTCGTTTCCGACATTTACCATACCAAGAATCGAACCCGGAGCCACTGCGTTGCAGTGAGATAAGCCGGAAAAGGCTTAGTTCGTCAAACCACAGAGGCCGTCATATTCAAATTCAATTTTTTTTATTCCATACACTAGAGAAAACTTTTTGAAGGTCACACAATTATATGTAAAGTTATAATTATGACATAACGTACTAAAATTATATTTATTATTCGAGTATTATGTTGAAGTAGATATCTGCCCACCTCTACAATAAAACTAAACTTACTATCTTGCGGAGGCCTCATCACGTATAAGCAAAGAGGCACATCCCCTTTTGTTGGGTCTGGTGCTCCAACAACGACCGCATCAGCAACTCTGGCGTGTCTTAACACAACATCTTCTAAAGCAGCGGTTGATAGTCTGTGGCCAGCTACGTTGATAACATCATCGGCCCTTGCTACTACCCAGACCGCTCCTTCTGCGCTTATCCAACCAGCATCTTGGGTGTCATAGTATCCCTGAATAACAAAATGATTGCTTAAACACAAAGTTCCATAGTCTTGTAGTGGAACACTTACAAGCCAATAGATGGCTTACAAATAATATACAGCGTGTTTCATTTCAAATGACAATAAATCATAACTTTAGCGGTCGTACTCCATACAAATTTTTTGGTACTATTAAATCAACCGTAATGTCAAAATTACAATTTTGAAATTTCCGAACAAATTAATTACGATAAAAAGGGAATAAAAAACAGAACATCTTGTAAATATTGGTTCGCGAGCGAGAGCGTAAGAATGAACAACTTCCGCGTTTAGTGATGTAGAGACGAGCTGGCAACATGATACATTGGTCACTAACCTACCGATTTAGACACAATAACTGATACATGTTGTTGTAATATTCTGAAATGAAAAATGAGATCCTGTGGCTAAACCAAAGAAGTTACCTTGATTCATTTTTGTATTTGGGCAGAGTACGTCATGAAGAAAACGTGGTCTGATTTATTGTCGTAAGGTCTGAAACACGCTGTATATTCCAACAATTATAGATGGGTTTACGCCTGCGAAGAACAATAATAGTCTCACTGAAAGATCATCCTTTAAGACAGAGGAGCTTTCCATCTCGCTTTCTCGTGGACTATTAGCACCAGTTGAAAATCATAAAAGATAGTACAACGGGCAGCCTTATCACTAAAAAGCTATTTCTTCTAGATTATGCTTAACAGGGATTAATAGATATTTAAAACCGACGGTGGTGAAGTCTATAAATAATTACATGTATGTATACACAGTACACATAAGTACAAAAACTATATATAGACTGGTAAACAAGTGCCTTTTGGACCAACTTTTTTCAGCAGTCTCCGAAAATCAAAAATGAGGTGTCATTAGATTCGGAATGGCATCTAGATGATTTTTGAAAAAAATTAAGTTCCGCTTGCAAAAATTGTAAAAGTTATTAACAATTAACTAAAAAAAGGGGGTTTAGTTTTTTGCAAATATCTCAAAAAGTAATAAAGATTTTTGAAATTTGTAAAAAGATTCGAAAAGAAGAGGAAATTTCCTAAAAAAATCTTGACTCCCGAAACTGTAAGATCAATATTTATAATTTTCCCAGAGGGATGAAAATACGACCGAAAACGGGTACTCTGGCTTACGCAAGCCACACCCACATCGGCCCTTTAATGAATAAATATTATTTAAACATACTAAATATGAAAATAAAAAATTTAAAAAATTCAGGCACTAACTGAATAGATGAATGAACAATAATCTGCTTGAAATTTTTTTTATAACAATTTTTCATTTAGTTATTCAATAGTTAATTAATAACATTTGCTTGAACATGAACATTGCAAGTGTGATAATTGTTAAATTGTAAATTTAAGATTTTTTTCATTTCTTGGAGAAATTTTTGAAAGGCTTTAGAATAGAACCCCGTTGGAAAAATTAGAAAATGTTTATTTTTCATTTTTTTATTAATAATTTTCCTTGTTACAAAATTAAAAGGTTAAAACAAAGAAAATTATTAATAAAAAAATGAAAAATAAACATTTTCTAATTTTTCCAACGGGGTTCTATTCTAAAGCCTTTCAAAAATTTCTCCAAGAAATGAAAAAAATCTTAAATTTATAGTTGAACAATTATCACACTTGTAATATATGTATGTTCAAGCAAATTTTTCAAGCAGATTATTGTTCATTCATCTATTCAGTTAGTGCCTGAATTATTTCAATTTTTTATTTTCATATTTAGTATGTTTAAATAATATTTATTCATTAAAGGGCCAATGTGGGTGTGGCTTGCGTAAGCCAGAGTACCCGTTTTCGGTCGTATTTTCATCCCTCTGGGAAAATTATAAATATTGATCTTACAGTTTCGGGAGTCGAGACTTTTTTAGGAAATTTCCTCTTCTTTTCGAATCTTTTTACAAATTTGAAAAATCTTTATTACTTTTTGTGATATTTGCAAAAAACTAAACCCCCTTTTTTTAGTTAATTGTTAATAACTTTTACAATTTTTGCAAGCGGAACTTAATTTTTTTCAAAAATCATCTAGATGCCATTCCGAATCGAATGACACCTCATTTATAATTTTCGGAGACTGCTGAAAAAAAATTTGGTCCAAAAGGCACTTGTTTACCAGTCTAATATACGTATACACACAGATGTGTATACATAATATATGACAATATACACAGAGTGACGCTTGTCTTCCATATTAAAATATATAATTGTGTAGTGACATGGCGAGAAAAATCAAGTTTCCACCAACACCTGCTGGTCCAATAGCTATCGTAGTATATCACCGAAAATAGTATTTCAGATTTACAACAATAGCATAGACTATACTTACAGGATACGACTCAAAGTAAATTTCCTTGAATTTTTCATCAGCTTGCCATAAAGTTGAGGAGAAACCTGGTGGTAAGGGTAGTTTCGCTACTAGTCTACCGACTTCACCACGTTGACATTCGGTGCCATCTTCATTTAGAGTTCGAACTGCAATTGGAATACTGATGAATGTATATACCAGGGATTCCCAAAGTGGGTGATATTGACCCCCTGTGGTCGAAATCATTTTCCCAAGTCGACATACACGAAAACTGATTTTTGGGGTCGACGAGGTCTAAAAATCGACTCCTATTAATTAACGCGAGTTCTTATTTGAAACTTTCAAGAAAGCTTAGGCTACTTACCAGATTTAACAATTCAGTCCTCAATTGGAGTACTTATTGTTCCCGTCTCTAAGTTGGTGCATCCAACCTAATACTGGGGTGTCACAAAGCGCTCTATAATATTATAGCGCTCTAGGGACTCTTTTAAAAAAACACCGTACAAACTGTTTCCAAAGTCCAAATAAGGTAATAATAATAATACTTTATTGTATGCAATATACAATATCTTTCGTTACGTGTAACGTGTAACTTGTTATAAGAATGACTAATATTTTAATAGGCCTAGGAAATATTATTGTTGTACTTTTAAAAGACTCAACATAAATAAGTAAAGTAACGTAAGTAAAAAAAGCCACGGATAGGATTTTTAAAGTACTCTGTTTAAGGGGGTCTAATATCTTTATAATGACATAACTAACATAACGTACTTGTTCTTTAATTATTATTTTGTAAAATTGAATGATATCATTTTTTGGTTAAATCCTACATTGTTACAATGATATGGTTTAAAATAAGGTGGGTTAATGAGTACCTAAAGCATTTTGGTCTCGTGACATGGATTCGAACGTATGGCGTCGGTACGCCACGGTACGGAGGCATCAGTTCATTTTAGAAAAGGGGTCTCTTGCCCAAATTAGTTTGGGAATCTTTGGCATACATAGAATATTAAGTAATGAAGAAAACTGGCAGATAGGTCATTGAATCGTAGTTATTTGACGCCGCCAAGGGATCTCCAACACAAAGAGGGCCCATGCGTTGATTACCTTATTTGGACTTTGGAAACAGTTTGCACGGTGTTTTTTTAAAAGAATCCCTAGAGCACTATAATATTATAGAGCGCTTTGTGAAACCCCAGTATTAGGTTGGATGCACCAACTTAGAGACGGGAACAATAAGTACTCCAATTGAGGACTGAATTAGTTAAATCTGGTAAGTAGCCTAAGCTTTCTTTCCGAATGATCCCGAAATTAAATCTCGTTCAATCTTCTCAATGCTTTCTTAAATCTTTAAGGGAGTACCCTGAAACTAGGGCACTAAAGATGAATGGGGTTTGTTTAGCAGTGAATGCGCAGGTTTGTGTCTTTTCAGGTTGAAACAGTAGAGATTTTGTTCACTTCCTTGATTTCTGCACGAGGAGCGTATGCGCAACCAGTTTAAGAAACATCGTTTTCACTGTCATCTGCATAGCAATTAATGTTGCTAATTGGCAACATGTCATTTTTCACATTTTATTTGGCAATGAATGAATCTGTCAATTTTCCCATTGCATCGCTCATCAAAATTAATAATCTATAATATAACTTACTATCGTATCCTGGCACGGGATATCCAGCGGAATGTGGTGGCACAGCCTTGACACCATACCCAAGACATGGTGCTGTAATTGGTGATCCCGACTCCGTCTGCCACCAGTGATTTAATACTGGCACACTAAAAACCCGTTCTGCCCATTGCTAAGTGAAAATAATAAAATAAAAGTAAATAACAGAAAGGTTTTTGGGCGACTATACCTACCTTAAATCTATTATACTTATATACATAAACTGTTTGAAAGTTTAGCCTTTCGTCTTTTGACGTATACATGCATGATGAGGAAGATACTTTACTTATATACATACGCACGAGAGAGATTAAAATGGGCATATTTAGAAGCCACCAAGGCGACTCTTATAGACGTCACTATAGTTAAAAAAAAACTTACTAAAGTAAAAAAGAAACAAAAGCTTATTATCTCATGTAGCTTTTAGGTTGATAGCACAATGAACACATTTGTGATACCTGAAGTGGGTTCTGTGGAATCCTGAGGATGCTCGATTAAGTCATCAGGGGGCCATAAGATTACATTGGTCGTTGAATCGTTTGATTGTTTTTGGTTGTTGTACAGTCATATAGACCCTAACAACGTTGATAGCAACTTGGCTACTATCACTACTACTAACAGACCAAAGTGTTAAAAAAAAACCCCGGCCATTCCGTATATATGAAACTGCTGAAGAGAATAGTATAATTTTGTTGTCTTCAGTTGTTGTGTAATTATTTGTTGAATATAATAAATAGGTACAAAAATTAGATATGCTCACCCAAACTCATGTTCAAGCCCTATGTCCGCCTTTGGCTTCAGACTTGCACATGAAACCAACTCAATTAATCACTTTCACTCAAATTCAGTATTGTTCAGGGCGGCCGTCATTTGATAAGTACACCAAGTCACTGCACTTGGCAAAAATTAATTATTTCTTACATGTTTGTCTATTTATAGTTCAACAAGTTCGTAGAGGACTCTCTTATGCTCCCAGGAAGACGAGCACGGTGGACAACGGGTGTGAAAACAAGTGTGAAGGCGAGGATTCGCAGGTGGAGGGATACCAAAGCGCTTATGCAGCCTTTGCACTTCTTATCACCTTCATTGTCAAGGATCTTTCATCGTAGATCTTGGGACAGTTACTTATGAATTTGTAGGTCTATAGGAGGTCAAGTGAAAGTAGCCAGTATGCGGTCAAACTTGTTAGGGTCTACATGAGAGACTTACCCTAGTGTCCTGGTCGCAATGTTCCCCAGCAATAAAAACCGTCTTCAGAGACTTCATGCAATATCGTCTTGAGTACTTGGCGCTAGGATCCGCCCTCTTGAGGACTCTGAACGCAGTTGGTATTGTGAAGAGCGCGTTAACTCGATGCTGTTCTATAATCCTGGTATAAATTCATTTTCAAAATTATTTACTATATTGAGTTTCCCAATTGATGGAAAGCGGTTATCATCGCCTATGGACATTTGCAACACTAAAGGTGCTACAAATGCACTGCTGCTCTCTTAAGGGAGACTGGAACCTGGTCACTAATGCCGCAACACAACTCCAGGTTGCTATGGCGATATTCTTTAGACCAGTGGTGGTAGCCATCCAGGCCGCAGGAAATTGTATTCTTTCTCCGTTCCTGCACAGATAAAACTTGTGCAAATGTCGCTTACAATAAAATGGAGATAAAGCTCGATATGTATCTAAATTGCGTAGGGTGTTTTTCCAGAACAGATTCGATATTACGACTGGTAAACTAGAGTTAAGGCGCAGCTAACCTTCAGACAATTGAATATTTAACCTGCGGGTATAATACCGTACTTTATAGACAGGTTGTAGGTTACTTTGAATAATAATAATGAATATTTAAAACAATCGTTGTTCTAAGTAGGGTTGCCAGATTTTTTTTCAGTCTATAAGGGCCAAATGCTTAAATAGGCAAAGAAATATTGGAATTTAGTTTTTTACCCGGGACAAATAAAAAACAAAATGATATAGTGACATTCTTTATTTTTTTATATTTGTCCGAGGAGGTTCATTACTACAATTGAAAGTAGTGTAGAAATTTTGAAAATAAAATGTAAATTATCAACAATTAAAGTTTATAATTAAACCATATATTCTCTCGAACTTCCTTAATCCGAGTTGGTGTGTAAGCGAAGTTGCGAACGTTGCGTGCGTGAGTAGTTTTGAATCGATCGATCTACAATCGATTTAATAATAAAAAACGAAGCACGACTCGAATACGGGACAGACTCAGTCCCGCCGGGACATTTTAAGCTGAGCCTAAAGTACGGGACGTCCCGGGAAATACGGGACGTCTGACAACCCTAGTTCTAAGTATGATTACAGTTTCCGTAAATAAATAGTTTATAACCTTCCACAAGGAGAAAGTTCTCAATTCGGGGGTGTGTGGTTTTTTTTTTGTATGTGTATTACGCGATTACTCGGTCAATGGTGTTCCAATTTTTTTCTTTATTTCTAAGTGTATACTCCCGAGGTGATCCCATGGTCACTAAATCAGGGTCTGGTGATAGGATCCCAGAAAGTTCGAGAGAAACCCTAGAAAATTTAGATTTTTTTCTTTATTCGTATGTAAAGGTTATCCCGGAAAGTACGATAGCTTCTGTGGTTTTATCATTTTTACCTATTATGTCCATTTCGTCCGTTTTGTCCAATTTGTCTTTATTGCCATTTTTGTCAAGTTTTGTCGTTTATGTAGTTTATGGATAGACAGGGGATAGGATAATTTGCGGTATAAAATGAAGTGAATCTGCCGGGGGCAAGCTAGAGTATTTTTTTAATATAATGTAACCTGTATTAAAGCCGGCTCTTTAAACAAGAGGTACGATACGAACTAGAAGTTGACCCGCATCACAGCCGCGGGATAAACTGTGACTAGTAAAACTAAACACCTTCTAGAAGCAACGCACCGAAAATACTGGCCTGGATCCGGTGTCCGGTCGGGTTTTCCCTCGTACAATATAGAAGTGATTCCGGCCAACAGCGGCCCGTAACAGATGTACGAATGTCCAACCACCCATCCTAGGTCTGACGCTGCCCACCACACACCCCGTTTGAGACCGTACACTGTTTTCATTGACCAACATAGGGTGGCTGCGTGGCCGCAAGGTCTTTGGATACCTTTCGGCGCATCCGTTGTGCCTACGAGAAAGAAAAACATATTAAAAACTAATGGGGAAAAATTAAAAACCGATTCTAGCGCCACCTACCGGAGGCTCAATTCTGCTATTACAATCTCGTCAAAGTCGCCGGACGCTATCGTCTCAATCGTAGTTTTACCTGATTTTGGTATTCTGTTAATTCCAAGGCGTGCCCGTGGTACACCACTCTATCTTTGAAAATATTTATAAAATTATAAGCGAAAACTCTGCTAGCGCCATTTCTGCTAATAGTATTACCAACCTTTTTTTCTACTATTACTCCACATTGACGACATCGAGAACATATTTTGGATTTATCAGTGTGGCGAAATTAATGTCAACATTATAAACAAGCACGCAACGCGAAACTAATATTAATCTGTAGCAAGTAAAACAGCGCGCCGGTTTGTGGCAGCGCGGGCTCGCAACGTTCGCGCCTATTCCCTTGGCGCGTAAACACCATTTCAACAAAAACCGAAGCACAGTTCGGGACATTTCGGAACACAGTCCGACACACGCGTCCAACGCGGGCACACGACTCTCCTGCTCGTGTATAAATTCAGCTCTCGCTCTTCGCTCTGCTGCTTGCCCACACCTAAATCCTTCAGAACTAAAACAATGTGAGGGTATGTGATTAAAAGTGTACGACGAAAGTTATCTTTTGTTAACCCGCTCAATGGACAACCATACACACATCATCTCATTCCCTCAGCAGAAATCGATTTTTTGACTCTATCGCAATGGAATCGTAGACAACGCCAACATATTGATATAGTAGAGTTCGGCCCCTGATCCAATTATACATCTGAACAGTCACAAACATTCAATTACAGACAAAAATGTTGATCAAAATCATGAAATCAAATCCAGTGCCACCTACAAAATCAAATACTGAATCTAAATTATACCGAGACCCACTAAAAACACACAAAAAAGCAGTAGTGGTCCTAGTCCAAAACTTCAGTCAGCTTTACGAGGATTCTCATTCCAAAATATCTTTAGAAGCGGTGGTAGACTCATGACTTTCAAAAGGTAATATATAATATCTGTAAGATTCAATTTTGAAATAAATACATTCATTGCCATTAAGAAGCGATTGAAGTTCCATACGAACCTGAAGTATACAGAATGTATAAAGGCTCATTGGCTTCTACAGAAACGCATTCCACGGGATCAGCGTCCAAAGCGTCTTCCCAGGAAATATCCCTTCCTTCTTCCAATGAACACTCTAAAACTCTTCTGCGTTGGTAGATTATACACTTGTGAGGCTGGTGGGAGCTCTGACAGAGTGCTTCGTCCAGGATATCTTTGTACCTGTAACGATGAAGTACATGAAATATACGAAGTAGAAAAGACCTTTTTTAATTGCATGAGTTCAGCATGATGGTAAGCTGTTACCATCGCCTATAGACAATCGTAACACCAAAAGTACTACAAATGCGCTGCTGCTCTCTTAAGGGAGACTTGAGCCTGGCCATTAATTCCTAAATACAACTCAAGGTTGTAATGGGGCATACTGGCTGTGGGTTATTTTGTTCAGGAGTTCAGAAATAATTGAACCATGAGATCCTGGGGCTATAAGCCTCTAAAAAGAGCTTTCATAATGCTTAATCGACTCTTTAGGTGATCGTAAGGCTGGTTCCTAAATCAGATAAGGGATCAGTATGGCGATCCAACGCGGTAACGTATTAGCCGATCTTCTAGGAACCTTGCCCATTTACTGCAATGACTTAGGCTCATTGTTCTACTTATAATATTTAGGTATTATTATTAGAATACAAAAATATTACTCTGTCGTCTGAAATGAATTTAACCACCTAAACACACGATATACCTAAAATTTGTATTATAATACTTCGTAATTATGAATTTAATTTAAATATTTATCTCGTAAGAAAAAACAAGGTATAAAATCTGAAACCCGATTGTAGCACCACCTTCTGGATCAAATTATACATCTTTCATCTCTTCATCTATCTATATCACCCAAACACACAAAAAAAATTCATGAAAATCGTCCATCGGATTATGAGGAGTTCAGTAACATACATACACACGTAAGAATTATGTAAACATCGCGACTTCGTCTACGCTTGACTTGAAATACTCACGGGATGCCCAGGATACAACGTATCGTAGAATTTCAAAAAAGAATGAAAGCTATCATGTCAGTGAAAACTGTGTCGGAATAAACTAATTTTTATGCATCCGAATGCGTTGCATGACAACCTCAGAAGTTCAAGCCTGAGGCTATCTTAGGGCCAATCGATTCGCTGAGGAGACTGATAGAGGCCTTGCTCCACAGCGACGATCACTGATCAGCAGTTTTCTTTTGCGAGGCAGTAATGTCCCGCAAAGAAGCCGCTTAGAAAGTAAGGGAGAGAGCTACGCACGCGCCTCCGGAAATACAGGTATGCGCAAAATCTCTTCCCATGATTCCAGCGCAGGGATCCGCGCATCGTGGGGATGCGACGGGTCCAACCTCTGTTGGTGGTTAGTGAAGTGCGTCACTCTGCATCCCGGGGTAACCTAAGCTTGTTGCGCGGTTGAACAATGGGTGTAGCTTAGTTCGTCATCTCATGTTCTTCCACACAAGCGCCGGGTATGGGACGCATATATAGGTTTAGCGGAGTAGTTGGTTGCGCCCAGTCTTTATACACGCTGCGCGGCGCTTATTGCTGCGATTCGTTCCCACCCCAACAGCCGAGAGGGACACAGGGAAATGTATCTCCCCTGCGCATCAAAGCGAAAAAAAGTCGCATTTGTTATTGTTGGAAATTCTTTGAACGTTTCGAGAATCGTTTGCGACCTCAATCATTGCACAGCGTCATCTATTGGCTTGTAAGTGTTCCATCACACACACACACACACACACACACACACACACACACACACACACACACACACACACACACACACACACACACACACACACACACACACACACGCACGCGCGCACGCACGCACGCACGCACGCACGCACGCACGCACGCACGCACGCATGCACACACGCACACACACACACACACACACACACACACACACGCGCACGGGCGCGGGCACGGATGTATATATTTTTCACCTGACTATTTTATTTGGCTCCACGCCACAGCTAGCTGCGATAATGACGGTCGGCTCAGCGTGTTCAATTCTAGTCCTCAGTTCTCGTGCAGCAAAACCTAGGAGTACCATTAATACAATTAATCGGATATAAATAAATGATTTTTTTTATGAAATTGGTGAGAGACGATATTGATTGCCAGCCTTAATTTCAAAAATATCTTTGCGGGCTAATCGTGTTTGTAAATTCATCTGTCGATTATTTTTATTTTGCCGTATTGTGTACTAAACTACAAAAAAATATACTATAAAATCGTGTACATACCTCCAAACACAACGGAATGTATAGCTCCAATTCGATTGGTAGCAAGCATTGCTATCACAGCTTCTGGGATGAGGGGCATGTAAATAAGGACCCTGGAACCCTTTGTCACTCCTAGAGAGGCTAGCTTCCCTGCTAGCCGAGACACCTAGAAACAAACCATCTAGTAGAAGCATATATTATCACCTATCACAGTCTCGAAAATCGGTGTCCTCCGCTTCCTTACTTTTTCTTCTCCACTTCGCGCGATCTTCGCCACACCTTGTATTAAGACCGTTGATACGCATGTCATCCCTTACAACGTCAAGCCAGCATTTCTTGGGCCTACCTCTTTGACCGGGACGTGACAGTGGCGGCATGGTTAAACGTTGGTTCCCCACATAATTAGCCGGTCTCCGTAAAACGTGGCCGTACCAGCGTAAGCGTCCTGCAGCTTGTCTGCTATGTCACGGACTGCCGCGGATGCGAGAGTATCTAACGCGATCTTCGTGCCTCCAAACGTCTAACACGAGATATACAATATACATCTCCATGACACACGGCAACATTTGGTGTTCTGAAGTTAGAAAGTCTTCTAACCGCCTTTTTTCAACCGCATTCAAGCGCTGTCGCCACGAAAGTGCACCTTTTTTATATAATTTACTTTTTCTATTTAACTAGATTCGGCCTGTGACTTAGTCCGCATGGAATAGTTAAACCCCCCCCCCCCCCAATTTTGAAACACTCTTCATTGGTGCTCCACTCCTAGCGTGATGATATTATAGTCTATAGCTGTCCTCGATAAATGGGCTATCTAACACTGAAAGAATTTTTCAAATCAGACCTGTAGTTTCTGATATTAGCGCGTTCAATCAAACAAACAAATAAACATACAAACAAACTCTTCAGCTTTATATATTAGTATAAAATAATAAAAAGTATATTTTTTTCATTTTAATGTTAGGAACTCTCCTAACGGAGTTTCCCAAGCGCAGTTTTCTTTGTCTGCCAGTCAGAGGCTTACGTCCAGCACTGGGACTGGGATAAGTCGACGACAATATCACGTACCTGGTCCTTTAATTCATTATAGGTGATCTTCTTAACCGTGTCGGTTATGGGGGAATCGTGGACTAACGCAACTTGCTCCCCCTTCCCGCCGATCACGTGACGGTCTACAGCATTGTAGCATACCGACATCTCTCCACCAACCCACCTGCGTAAGTAATAATATTTTCTGTGTATGATCTAATAGGATTGTCTATGTCAAAGTGGCCACAAATAGAGGTTGTCAGCAGTGGCGTAGCGAGGGGCGGCAAAGGGGAGCATCATGCCCCAGGTGCTACTTACAAAGAGGCGCAACTTGGTCCACAAAATAAAAAAAATACTGGGTAATTTAATTTTTAATTAAAATTTTAAATAAAATTATTTTGCCGGGGCCGGCTTCGCAAACCAAGAGGCCTTGAAATGCCGCAAATGTGTGTCCATTGGTAATGGGTACTTATTTGTGGCTTTCGGAGTTGAAACCCTGGGGCCGTGAGGGCCTGGAGCTCATCGCCTCTATCGAGACCTCTCAAAGCGTCTATTTGAGATCTCGCGTAACCAAAAGGCTGGCCTGCACCTTTTTTTTTTTTTTTTTACATGGAGAAATGCGTTACCGCACCGTCAGCCGCGCGGGGGATCATGCGCGGCCGGTGTGTGGGGCTCCCCGACGCCGGTTCAATACGACCGGCTGCCGGTATACCCACTAAAACCCCATGGGAGCTTTCTTTCCGCCTAGCGCCGGGGTCACGGTATGTGCGCGAGCTTAACCCGCGACCCCGGCAGCGGCTGGCCGCCTCATAAGCAGAGGCGGCCTCTCCTGGGTGCGGGCCGGGGAATGGTGTTTCCCCGGCCCTGAGAGGGACGCGCGGCTACCTCTCGCGCCCTCTCGCGGCATTAGTGCGGGCGGAGGTCTATATGGATCCCCCAGACCTCAACGCCCGCTGCCGCCGGGAGGGGGAGGCTGCGAAGGATTACTCCTGCGCCATCACCCCTCCCTCTCCTTCCTCCTCCCCCCGCCGCCTCGCGCACTCAACAGCGCCAGCGGCGGGGGGGGGAGGGGCTTCGCGATGGGGGGAGGGGGAGGCTGCCAAGGATTGCTCCTGCGCCAACACCCCTCCCCCCTCTCCTTCCACCCCGCCCCCCCCGCCGCCTCGCGCACTCAGCAGCGTCAGCGGCGGGGGGGGCCTCGCGATAGGGGGGAGGGGGAGGCTGCGAAGGATTGCTCCTGCGCCAACACCCCTCCCCCCTCTCCTTCCTCCCCTTTTCCCCGCCGCCTCGCGCACACAGCAGCGTCGGCGGATGGAGCGGGGGAGGGTAGGTCGCCGGTCAGGCCGGCGGTGGTGAGGTCCACCCCACGTCCTCGACGGCCAGCGGAAAAAATCTCGACGCTGGCGGTCGCAACGGAAGGGATGGGTGTTTGGGGAGGAGGTTTGGGAAGGAGGCGAAGGCATTAGGATTTGGAGGCGGAAAGGTGGGACACCACTGTCACGGAGTGAAGGGGGGAATGTGACAGTGGCCGCTCGGGGCCCCGGGGACGCATCCCCTTGTACCGCTACCTGGACGGGGGGGGGGGAGTCCAGGGCGGCACCCCCTGGGGGAGGCTAGCCTGCACCTAGGGCAACGCACCTGCATTGCCAACGAAATGCGGTAAGCATTTTGGGCACTCTCCCCGCCGACAGCGACCTGGAGTCAGTTTTTTACTTATTTTTTTCTTTTTTGTAAGTCATACAGGCTTATTATATATATATATATATATATATATATATATATATATATATATATATATATATATATATATATATATATAATAAGCCTGTATGGCGCTCTGTTGTCCGCAGGGGACCTGGCGTGAAGTTATGTATGTAGGGAAATGCATATCACTCACTACCGGGTCCTTTACGAGAAATTAGATCAAAGAGAGGTGACATCACTACTGGACACCACAGTCAAATTGCCGGCTTGTGTGGAGACTTGACTACTCAGTACTCCATTAATACCACCCTCCTCCCATGTGACACGCGCTTATGGCAGGAAGAGCGTGAGACTTAGAATGTAGTTACGCACAAGCTGATCCTAGCGCATCAGTGCTTGAGAATGCCCCGGGAAGCAGTGCAAACTCACTTCGTCAACAGGGGTGGGGACTCCTCCGATCCCTAGATGCTAGAGGGCCCCTGCAGCTGTACTTACGGAAGGAGATCTTGCGCATATCTGCGCCTCCAGGACCCCGACTCACGTCGGTACCCGCGAATCGCATGCGCACATCTCTCCCTTTCTCGTTTTGCGGCCTCCTTTCGCAGAAATCTACTGGCAGGGCTGACTCGACCTGTGTCAGTCAGCGCTTCCTTATGATACCTACGCTGTTTGGTTACATAAATTAACTCCTTTCTGAATTTATCTGACAAAATAATATGTTATAATAAATTCTAGATAAATATATTTCAATATCTAGTCTTGTCTTCTCAACTATATTTTTTATATCAAACTAGCTGTCCCGGCAGACGTAGTCCTGCCCGGTAAAAATAGGGGTTTGTCGCAGAGGGTTGATAAATTAGGGTTGTATGTATTTTGTATGTTGTATCATAAAAAAATAGAAATTAAAAATTTTGTCTAAAAAATAAATAAAAAAATTTAGGGGTGGACTACCCTTAACATTTAGGGGGATGATGTTGGCCGATTCTCAGACCTACCCGATATGCATACAAAATTTCATGAGAATCGGTCAAGCCGTTTCGGAGGAGTATGGCAACGAAAACTGTGACACGAGAATTTTATATATTAGATTTAAAACCTATGACTTTATTTATTATACTTCAATAATTTATTAATTTGCGCGTTTTATATATAATATTATATTGTTTTCGAATGGGGGGAGGCGCTAAAAAGATATTGTGCATCGTGCCCCGTGCTCGAGTTAAGCTCGCTACGCCACTGATTGCCAGCTGTTAAAAATATCGCGCTACGAGGGACGCTACGCTGCGTTACACTAACGACGAACGTGGCACGTTTTTTTTTCTATTTGCTTCACTTTTACATACCTCACGATCCTCAGTAGTAAGGGAACGACTTAGAAGAGAAAACAAAAACGAAAATTAACAAACAAATTGGGGTGTGTCCTGATGCATACAGGAACGTCGGAATAAAAATAAAAAAACAAATAAACACCACGCTTAAAACCGTTAAAACGTTTTTTTAAATGTAAAAATTAAAAAAAAATAATTTCACATTCATATCGTTTACTAGCTGTGATAAATAAATAAAAAAGTTGCCAAGTTAGTCACTTAAGAGAGACTGGAAACTGGTTACTAATGCCAGAAAAATCAATGTTATTATGGCGGCATGCTCTAGACCATTGGTGGTAGCCATTCAGTTGGGCAAATACCCTACCAACTGGCTATGGGTTGTTTGTCGCCTATTAAGACGGCCGCAGGAAATTGTATTCTTTCTTCATTCCTGCACGGAAAATATATAATATGTATATATACTTTATAGATAAGGATTCGTACCATTTCGTGAATGGCGGGTTGCTGTTGTCCAAGACGCGGTCCCAGGGCTTTGTCCATTCCAGCTCTTGGGCCACTTCACCCCAAAAGTCCTCGGGATTGTTCAGGGAGCGAAGGTGAGCTTTCTCACACTCGATTGAATTTGCGCTCACACCTAAATACGAAATAAAATTACTCACAGAGGTTATAAACACCAACCATGTCTTGATGTGTAGCTCCGGAACAATAATACCGAATAATATTATAGGCCAAGATCCCAGTCACACCAGACTTACGTGATTTTACGAAAGATGAAATTATTAGGCCCGGTAGTTTAAAATTAAAAGGAATGGATACTCTCTAAGCTGAAAGCGGGGCTATTTTTCAGGTAGCGTGTATCAAAGGTAGAAAAAAGCCATACTAACTTACGTCAAAGTAGCAAGGCTAGTTTTTACATATGTCATACATGATATTGTTATCAACAAAGATATACAGTTACCAGACACTTCCTGTGGGCCATAATTTGTGACAGACACTTTAAGAGAAAATGACGTAAGTTCCCAAACTTTTTTAATTTGTCATTTGTCGTTCACGACGACCTCCAGCCGCCGTAGGCTACGACAGTGCGGGCGACTGGCGGGGAAACCGGACCTACACGCACATTAAGGCCGGAGAGGAGGGACGTGCTTCGATCCACACGCCTCCTCTCACCTCGAGGTGAGATCGAGGAGCCGGAGGACCCGAAATCTCCGGCTTAAATGGTGAGGCCAGCCCGCAAAGGGGCCGGCCGTCGTTCGTCCGGAACGGTGATGAATGCGTGAGCGAGCCCACAGCCCGGACGAAGGACGCTCGGGGTCGGACAGGGGTTTTAGTGGGTATCCCTAACCGCGGCGTGGCAATAGCATCTCACACTAGGAGTGCTAGTGCCACCCCGACCTGGTGAATTCCACACACAGACCGCGACCTTTCCGCCTCGCGCGGCTCACGGTCCTCAAACGGATTTACCCTGTATAAAAAAGGGTGCCCCAGTCCATATGCGGCCTAATTTGGCCTTTGTAAGGCATGGCTTATGCCGTATTTTTGATCAAATACAGAACGGCTGTTTTAATTTAACGAGTGGTCGCCCAGTGGTTGAAATTCGACCATAATAATTAATTTAAATTACAAGTTTCAACATTATTAAGGTTCGGTGGTCAAAGACTATATAGTCGTAATCGGATATAACGACATTGAAGGGACCGTATACTGCGGACGTTATGTGCGGTAGTCGTTAAAACGAATATACACAAGTACAGTCATGTTAGTAGTCATATGTCTGTTTGTAGTATGTGGCTAAGTTATATAGGAATAGTTTTAAAATCAACCTCTAATTGACGGTCAACTATGGCACAGAATAAGTCGTAAAACATGCAAGGTCAAATGGAAAAGAGCGGGAAAAAGGTTCGGATAAGGTAGGAGAATAATAATCCTTCTCAGGCTTAATAATAGGCCTGAAGCAAAATATTCCATCGCATTATTAGTATAAAGGTGAAAATTGTTCGTAATGTTTTGTTTTGCTGGAATAGTTAAACGGTTGGTCGTTATAGCCGATGAATATCGATAAAGTTTCGTCGTCTTAAGCGATATGTCGCTGTATCCGATGTCGTTATAGGCGGTATGTATACTTATTACTTTATATAGAGATTCGGCCGGGACCTTGCCGTTCGGGTGTTATAACCGACCTGTCGTTATAAACGATGTCGTTATATTCGGTTTCGACTAGGGTTGTAACGGAACTTCGCTTCCGCCTCCGTTACTGCGGAAGTTCCGCAAGATATCGTACCTCCGCCTCCGCCTCCGCATCCGTGTAATTTTTGTGGAGTCTTAACGGAGGTTTATTTACGAATCATACGCAAGCAGCGACGCTCGCGACGAATCAGCTGTCCGGCCGCGCGCAGCATATGAACAAAAATCAACGCGTGCACGGCGGGTACGCGGTTGGGGTGGGGCGGGTGGCTTGCAAACGTCATTTGTCAAATGAATGATACGCTACAGGAATCAACCTGTCAAATTACTTAGACGCGTTAGACGTACGTACGAAGTTTTACCAACGCGATGTAATGTATAAACCATAAACTACTATTTTTTCTACATCCAATTTCACTTCCGTCTCCGCCTCCGTTAACCTCCGCATCCGCGGAGGTGAAAACCGTTACCTCCGCATCCGCCTCCGCCTCCGCTAAGAAGGCCTCCGTTACAACCCTAGTTTCTACTATGTATACTTCTATAATCACAGATTCCGCCAAGCCGTTCTTCTTTTTCTTACTGTAAATATGTTCTATTGCCCGTGAACATTTAAGGAAACAATTCATGGCTATTGTTCAGAAATAATAATAATTCTCACGATCCAACAATAGAATAATTAAACTAAGACGTATGTCTACTGCTAGTAATAAATATGAACGTGTTTAAGCCAGTAATATATTAAAAAAGGTTAAAACAAGATAATATAGTAACAAGATGAATTTTATGATAGACTGGCTGTAATGACTAGCCTTTAAAAAATAAAAATCTAGAACCCGATTTCAGCGCCATCTACCGGGGCCAAATGTTAATCTAAACTACTCTCTAATGCACTGGAACAAATAAAAAAAATCGTCAATATCAGGCCCATCGTTAACGAGTATCGCGGTGCTCTGGTTAACTGGTTCCGTTAATTTAAACCACTCCGGGACAAAATTGAACACATACAACAACAAACTAAATTCTGGAACCCAATTATAGAGCCATCTACCTATTTGAATCTAAAACGTTCCGATAGAAAATTATTAAAATACTAATATCGCTATTAAAAAATAGTGGTTAGTGGTAGAAGGGTGAAAATTTTGAGTTGTATGTATTTTTTAATGCCGAATCATAAAAAAATAACAAAAAATAAAAAATTATTTAGGGGTGACTCACCCTTATCAATTAGGGGTACGAAAAATAGATGTTGGCCGATTCTGAGACCTACCCGATATGCACACAAAATTTCATACAAACCGGTTCAGCCGTCTCGGAAGATTTCGGTAACAAACACCGCGAATCGGGAATTTCATATATTAGACTAGCTGATCCGCCAAACTTCGTACCGCCTCAGCATCAATAAATGAAAAAGCTGAATGATTATTGCAGAATGTTTCAACTTTAGTAAAAAATGAGGTCAAAACTTTTTTATGAAACTGAACTTCACTTTTAAACTTAATTTGATTTCTGAACGACTTTTAAATTTAATTGATTTCTAAACGGGACGAACATCAAATGTCTGACAGGTAGGAATAGTTTTACGGGAAGCGAAATTCTTGTTATTACTGTATTCCAAGCTTTGTTTTATATTTACTCACCTTTTAAACCTTCTCTGGACTTCCACAAATAATACAAAACCAAACTTAGCCAAATCAGTCCAGCCGTTCTCGAGTTTTAGCGAAACTAACGAACAGCAATTGATTTATATATTATATAAGATGCGAAGAGATACTTGTATTAAAACAATGTCAATTAATTACCTTCTACGAAACCGTTTGAACTAGTGCTATAAAGAGAACTATAGTGTTATGTACTGTGCTAGCTATTAATAAAGAACACATGAACAAAGTGTCTTCCCCTCTATTAGAGGCAATAAGAAGTATCAATGAACAATTTCTTAGTTAGAATACTCTTCGTTAATTTAGATCATATTTAAATTACTTATTAATCATTTTAGATTATATGGTAGTAATACAAATGTGGTATTTTTAAACACCACATTAATATCACTGTGGTGGTGGCGGTGTGGACTGTTCCAAGGTGCCCTATTCTCGTTAAGCCCCAGATGAAATATCTGGGGCAGCTGCTCGATGGCAAATAATTTCCAAAATTCCCCGTGCATTACTAAAAAAAGCCGTTACTCTCAAAAATGTTATTAATCTATAAAATACTGTGGACAACATCAAAGGAATTTGTGTTGCACACTTTTGGGGCCCGTGTAGCCTGAGGGCCCCCCTGTTGACCTGGAGGGGGTGGGGGGGGGCGTATCATCGCTACGCCCCTGTTTAGGACATAGTTATAGTTCTTTTAACTTTTGTAAAGAGCTAATTATTTATTTCACATTAAACACCTAATTAAGAATAAACTAAATATTAAATAAATTAAACTAAAAAAAAAAACTAAACGATAAAATTAAATACTACTATAAACATATTTACAAATAAAATTCTTTTATTAGTGTACGCCAAAATAGAAGGATTTTTAAAAAAACGATTTACTCACCTTTCGCATCGTTGAAATTGGTAGGAAATTTAAGAAGAAACTCCATAATTTATAAAGCAGTAATTATTATTCATACGAAAATACTTGACAGAAAATCTTCTGCATTTACAATTTTCCTAAATTTACATACCTATATATACAAGTTACGCTTCGTCAAGTAAGAACAATGAATATAGTAGGGGAGCCCAGGAAGCTAAATGTGGAATTACTTTAGCGTCTCGGGAACTTTTGGATTGTGAACATTACATCATACATGCTAAAAAGAAAAGGTTATATGATGTAAGCGCTTTCACTGGTACCGTGTACAGGTTTCCAAAAATGCCAAAAAAGTGTCACACAGAAATACTTAAGCGCGTCAGATATAATAATGTATGCGTCCCATGTGTTTCTGATAACGAAGAAATATTTATTAATCTGCCGGTTTGCATAGTGGGGCTGGCCGTACGAGGGGGTTGAAAATATATAGATATTCAGAAGGGCAAGCTCAGATATTCAGAAGGATTAAACCCTAAAGGAACTCATATTCAAAAGACTGACGATTTGGGCGCGACCAAAAGTAATGGCCGATTTTTGAAAATGCAAAAAAAACGTAACATTAAAATACTCGAGCGCGTCAGATTCATATACAGACGGTTAAGCTTGAAGAATGTCCAAGTCGTGCTGAACCATAATCTGACAATTATATGGAGGACTTTCCTTAATTTGAAGGTTTGAAAAATATTATTCATCGTTTTATTTTTATCATCAGTGAAATCATAATAGAAGTCCGGTTTAAATTGATCATTTTTATCTACATCTTGCGTATCTGCAACAAAAAATGGTTATACTTAATACTCTTTTATTTATTTCATCATATTACAGTATTGAATAAAAACATACCTGAATCTGGAGCATCTCCTAAAATATCAGATACTATGATAACAGCTTCATATACTTCTGGTAGATGATTACCAACGAACTAAGTTATCTCTAATTTTTCATCCACTTTGTCATGGAAATACATAGTTCTACAGCTACACACACCACACTTTATTGATGATTTTAACTACTTCGGCTTGTGGAAATCGGCAGATTATATTATTCTCGTGATCCTTGAATGTTTCCTTCAAATAAATAAAAGTTTGACCGCGCTCGACAATGTCCAGGTGACGGTTTTTTTTTTGCCACTTTGTGACTCTCCTATTTTCTTATGTTATTATTATTTATTATTGAAATGCATACTTTTCTGCATATAATTAACTCACCTTGTCTTAATCTGACGCGCTTGAGTTTTTTTAAGGATCGAATTTTTTTACTGTTCTGATCGGCTGCCCTAAACGCACAACCCTATTTGAAGAGTTTATGTATGGTGGGGGTAATAATAATAATAATAATAATTTATTTATTTACTTCCCATAAAAAGAAAACAAAATTATAGAGTACAAAATTTTGACAAACTTAATTAAATGGGAAGGACAGGAGCCCAAACTAGGTAAAACCCTGTATGATGGTACTCCTGGCCCTCGCCTCCCATTAAGCACTAGTTCTATAATAACCGCCACCAAAAGATAACTACAATGAAAGAAAAAAAATAAAATAAAACGAAATAAAACAATAGAGAGATGTGTGTGTGTGTGTGTGTCTGTGTGAAAGTGTGAGTATGTGTGTACGCGGGTGCATGCGTGCGTGTGTGGGTGAATGTGTAATAATGGTTATAAGAGTGTTTGTGTGTAGGAAAATCAATGTTTGTAAAATTTGAGTGTTAGTATAACTAATTGTCATTCAGCAACTATTATCAGATTCTCAGTTTGTAAGTAGTTTTGAGACTTAAGGAATTTACAAATTAAATGTTTTGTCTCTTTTTTGGTTAAGTCATAAATACGACATAATTTATTTAACTTGTTATATAAACGACTTCCTTGGAAACCAAAAAATCTTCGAAACAAACTAGTCCTTCCACCTCTAATAGTGCAAACATCGTATAAACGTCTTTTGGGTTTTGGATTCTTGCTGTACGGGATTAGTGAATGTTGCCTTAAGGTGCAGGCTAAGATAAATAATTGCCGTACTGTTAATACGTCAGCTAGTTTATATAGTTCAACAGTAGGAAAAAGCATGTTTTTAGATAAGCTAATCTTTAAAATTAATCTTTGCGCTCTCTCAACTACAAGCTTTTTTGTTTTATTTAAACCTCCCCATGTTGATATACAATAAGAAAGCACCGATTCACAAAGAGTTTGATACAACATTTTTAACAAATTCCAATCAGCCAGGGTACATAATAGAGTGCCAGGTTTCTTCTCTTATGTTATTTTGCCGCGCTGAAGTAAATCCCAAAATCTCCGCTTGGGCTCTCCTACTGACACGTTTTTATTAAAAAGTGAAAACCAAACATACAACAATAATGAGATTTTTAAGTAAAGTAAGTTGAAGTTAATACATAAAACTAAATGTTACTACAATATGCCCGCAACTTCGTCCACGCCTGATTTGAAATTCCCGCGAGATTCCCTGGACACAAAGTGTCGCAGCATTTAAAAAAGAACGTAAGCTATCCTTTTAGTGTAAATTGTATCGGAATAAGCTAATTTTTATGCACCACCTCAACTTTAAACCGCTCCAGGATCAATTCCCGCGGGATTCCCGGGATAAAAGTATGACTAGTTTTATCACATAAAATTTGCTATCGATCAGTGAAAAAATCGCACATATCCCGGGAATCCAGCGATTTTTTTTTGTTGGAGCTCTTCGAAGTGTCCAAGGTGGAAAAATCTGACTCCGATTCGATATTTTCACCAATCGATAGTAAATTTTCTGAGATAAAATCCCCCCCGTTATCCCGGAAATACAGCGGGAATTTTCCCGAGAGAATTCACACTATAGCTAGCTTAGGCGTATTATTTTTTAATGCTTCGATACTTTGTTTTCCGGGAATCCTGGTAATTTCCCGGAAATGGTATAAATTAGTTAGATTGCATTTGATCAAACACTGATACAAGTTTACTAGAGCGGTAGCTTAGGTTCATTTTCAAATAACGTGGGATGTTGGTGGACGTGTTTTATATTCCGGGAATCCCGCAAGAGTTTTCCCAGGAGTGTTTATAGTGAATTTCAAATGTATCAAATTCAAAAGTGGGATACCAGTGTGCGCAATAAATTATTTTAGACTTGTCACTTAATAATATTGTTGTTGCGGCGGCGCTGGATTTAGCCTTAAGCGAACTGTGTTAACTTTGCGGGAAAAGAAGTGTGGACAATTTGGCATGGGAATCGGAACGAGCACGCACTTACCTGGTTAATGGGAATGAAACGCGGCTCCTCTTCTCCACTATCCACTATCACACACACTTTATTGTACTTCGTATATTTATAGTAGTTTGTATGATATGTGTAAATTTTTAAGTATTTTATATGTTTATTGTATATTACAAATGCGGCGCGGAGCGGGTTATTTACAATATATTTATGTATGCGGGGAGATTTATTTTATAGTATTTTATTTATTTACAGAGCGGAGCGATGTATTTTATTTTATGATATGACAATGAGTGATTGAAGTGACGTGCGAAAGGGGAAGGCGCCGTCACATTTGAAGGAAGAATTTAAATAGTAAGAGAAAAGTATTAATAGGCTGAAAGGAGGTTTACATGGCGGTACCAATTGTGATCATAAGTAGAATTTATATTTTTTGTTTTTAATAACCAATTCAAAGTTAGGAACTTCAACTTAAAATTAAGAGGTTTATCATAGAGCACAAAATATGTAAGTCTATGTTGTGACGTTCTTCAGTAAGAAATGGCTGAAATATAGATATTGCTTCCACATGAGTTATTTGTTTTTTAATAGATTAAGGTTCTCAAAACTAATAATAAATGCATAGTTTTCATACTTAGCACCTATCCATAAAAATTACCTGATTCCGCTATGATTTCTAAAGCTTTTTTATATGCTGTGGTACCTTATATCCTGGAAACCCCGCATGTTTACTGACAAACTATCGCATGGCTAAAATAGCACAGATGTTACTATGTTACTCTTATTGCAGGTAATAATTTGCTGACTAATCCGATACTTTTTAATATTTTCCGGGATTTCATAACTTTAAAACGACGTGATATTAGGATCTGCTTCATGTGATGGTTACTATATTTATTGGACATCTTTAGTAGAACAGTTGTAGTTATAATTATATGTTTTAGTAACATTATTTATCTCGATTTTAGGTGAATCTTTGGGATTCATTTGTTCATCGGTTTACCCCGCGGCCAGCCGCGGGTCAACCTCTTCCTCCTGCCTCTCGTTTAAAAAGCAGGCACTAATACAGGTTTTATTGCACTATATTTTTATGTTGATGCTTTTTTACTCCCGGAAGATTCACTTCTTTTATATCGCAAACTATCCCATCTTTCGGCATGAGAAGTATTTATGTCCATTTTCGGTATTATAAAGAACTATATTTAAACTAATTTACAGCAAAATCGATCCAACACTCCAGTAGTTTTTCCGTGAAAGCTTAACAGATAGACAGATCGAGTTACTATAGCATTTTTATAGATGATGAATTTTTATATCTATAAACTTGAAAACAACTTGAAATGATTGGTCTCCCATACAAACTTTCATCCTGCATTTCAACCCATTCTAGTTTTATTTATCTATCGCCTGTCTATCTATCTGAATATAAATGACAAAAATGACCAAAATGGCCGAAATGATCGCCATGAGTGAAATGATCGCATTGACTGAAATGACCAAAATGGCCGAAACAACCGAAATGACCCATTTGACCGACATAACCGCAATGCGCAATAAATTAAATGACGTAATAATGTGTATTTAGTCTTTTATTATTTAGTTATTGTTTATGTTTTTTTCTCTCTATTTCAATCTCAATTTTTGTGTATTCACTTCATATCTCTGTTTTTTTTCATTTGCTCGTGTCCGTGTATGTCACAGATGGTCCTAACGGAAGATCAGCGCTGGTTATCCTAACCGGCAATTTTGCTGAGCTATGACCAATTCAGGACTGCATTTACTTATTTGTTTTTAATTAAATAGTTTAAGTGGTTTTTATTGCAGTTCTAAATAAATTCTTTTCTTTCTTTCTTTCAATGGTCGAAATAACTGAAATAACGGAAAAGGCCGAAATGGCTGATATGACCGAAATTATCGAAATGATATGACCGAGATTACTGAAATGGAAAATCACAAAAAACACCCTACTTTCTGGTATAACCGAATTAGTAGTCCTTTTATTCATAAAGTCCTCAGTCCGAATTAGTCATAGTCTCTCCGTGGAGCCAGTAGTCCTGTAAGCAGCGAGCGCCAGGCGCTATCGGCTGCAGAGTTGGGCCTGCGTAAGCAACTTAACACGATCCAACGCTGATTTGCACAAAAAATGTGCAAGGCATATAAAACCATCTCCCTGAACTCCGTAATAGTGTTGCTGGTTTCGCCCTCCCTCTCCCACTTGATCTTCGTATAAAGAAGCCAAAAGGGGGGTATATTTGAGGACAGGGAGATAGAAATGCGAGTTGCTTACGCAAGCACACCTCAGCCGGCCTCACAAATCGAATTACTGTTTAGCTGCCTGATGACGCAGGAGCAGGTAGATGCGCATCGCCAGCAGGAGGTGGGCATCTTCACGGACGGCAGTTTAATTGAAGGCCGCGTCGGGGCATTATTATCCTTCTGGGATAATGAGGCCGAGACCAAAAGCCGGATGATTAAACCGGCGTCTTATTGCACGGTCTATCAGGCACAGATGCTGGCGATCCGTGAGGCTACGGTTTCAGTCCGAAGACGCCCGGAAAGAAGCTTTGGCATAAACAGTAACTCCAGATAGTAAGCAAGCATAAAAACCAAGAGACAAATATATTTTTATCCCGGAAACTAATATATATATATATATATTAGGGTATTAATTTGTTGTAAAACCTTATTTAATGTCATAGACAAAATGTAACTGATGTGTAATAGAATATAATTTTTAATTCAAATTTACTTCTATAAAAAATGTCGAACTGTTAACACAATATTTTACTAAAATATATTTTCCAACATTCGTTATCAGCACGAAGGCTCTGTAAAATGAGCTAATTGTTCCATTTTTTCATTTCGAAGTCGTTGTGGCATTGCTTTTTGCGTATAGTAAATAAATACGTCTGACAAAGAAAAAACAAAAGTTCAATATGTCAGGGGATCACGAGAAAACAGGGTCAAGCCTGCATTCATTGGCAGGAATATATTTAAAGGGAAGAGACGACTATGCTTCATGGAAATTTAAAATGCGCATGTATCTTCTACATGAAAATTTGTGGAATTGCATAGTCGGGTACCCTGCGGGTGATGCCACTCCCGTTGACGTCAAGGTAAGAAATGACGAAATTACCTTAGCGAAAATTTGCTTAACCTTGTATGGTCCAGCAATTACGCATGTCAGAAGCAGTAAGACTGCGAAGGAAGCGTGGAACGCTTTAGCAGCTTCCTACGAAGATAAATCCATGGGTCGTAGATTGGCTTTGGAGAGAAAGCTATATAGATACCATTTAAGTGACTTTCAAAGCATGGAGCTGTATATAGATGCTGTAATGTCAACAGTGCAAGATCTGGCAGACATAGGGAAAGTTACCGAAGACAGTTCAGTAGCTGCAATCTTATTAGGAGGATTGACATCCCGTTTTGATCCGTTGATCATGGCATTAGAAAGCTCTACAGAAGGGATTTCAACTGAATTTTTAAAGAGTAAACTATTAACAGAGTTTGCGAGGTCAGCTGAATCTGAATCATCTACGTCTGATGCAGCGTTAAAAGCAAAGCACAAACCAAGTAAAAAATCAAAGATTCGAAAAATAATTTGCTACACCTGTAAAAAGCCCGGTCATAAAGTACCAGACTGTCCTTGAATAAAAAGAACAAGGAAAGGTGTGAGCAAGGTAACATTTCAAACTTATTCGGTGCTTTGAATACTGCTGGAGAAATAAAATCTGACAAATGGTACGTAGATTCTGGAGCTAGTGCACATATGTCTGGTAGATCTGATTGGATGGAAAATATTAGAGATTTTCCAGTTACCAAAGTGACAATTGCAAATGGTGATACCTTATTTAGTGCTGGAATAGGCAATGTTCCTATTGTAAATAATTTTGAGACTCTAAGTGGTAAAAATGTAAAGAATATTTCGGATGTTGTATTTGTGCCAGGTTTAAATACAAATTTAATTTCTGTAGAGAAAGCCACACAGAATGGCTTTTCTGTTCTTTTTGATACAAAAGGTTGTACATTTTTTGACGCTTCTAATTTTTCTTATACAGGTGATGCTGTTTGTCACGGGTCTTGTTGTGGTGGATTGTACACTTTAGATTGTACTGTAAGTTCACACAAATCCTTATCAGCGTTCGAAGTACAAAGTGACATTTCAAGTTATCGCTTATGGCACAAGCGACTTGGTCACTTATGTCGTATAGGTTTAGATGCTCTTAACAAAGCAAATCCAGACATTTCGTACAAAGACATAGATAAGGAACCCTGTATAGCATGTATAGAAGGTAAGCAAGCTAGGAAACCTTTTAAGAAAGTTCGTTACCACAAATCGTCTTCTAAGTTAGAACTGATTCATTCGGATCTTTGTGGACCGATGTCTGATTGCTCTTTCCAAGGCAATAAATATTTTCTAATTTTTGTAGACGATTATACTCGTATGATTTATATATATTTTATTAATTCTAAAGATCAAGTCAAAAGTAAGTTTAGTATGTTTAAAGCCATGGTGGAAAGGGAGTCCGGTTTAAAAATTAAAACACTGCGGTCAGATAATGGCACTGAGTACGTAAACAGCGAATTTTCTGACTACCTAAAAGGAGAAGGCATAAAGCATGAAACAACTGTTCCATATAGTCCTCAACAAAACGGCCTATCTGAAAGAACGAATAGGTCGATTGTAGAAAAGGCACGTTGTATGCTTTCCGATAGTTCTCTCCCTAAAGGATACTGGCAGGATGCAGTCGAGACTGCTGTCTACTTAAAAAATAGATGTCCTCACAGGAGCCTCAATGGTCAGACACCTTTTGAAAAATGGCATGGTGAGAAACCAAGTTTATCTCATTTAAAAGTCTTCGGTTGTCGTGCAATGGTCAAAATTCCAGATGCTCGAAGAAATAAGTTGGATCCCAAAGCTAAAGAGTATATTTTCGTTGGATACTCAGAAGACCCTCGAAGTTACTATTTTCGGGAACCAAATTATCCAAGAAGATTGACCAACGCGAGAGACGTAGTTTTCTTCGAAGGAGTATTCTGCGATTTGAAAGCTGAAGACAAAGAAATTGGTAATTCTTCAAATATTTTTGATATAACTCATTTAAACTCAGATAATAATCCAAGGTGCAGTCATCAATTGACGGAGGAAGCTGAAGTGGCGCCGCTCCTTGTGGAGCAGGTACAAAATAATTCAGATTTTCCTAGGATAAGTGATGAAATTCCTACTGACGATATCAATACAGTGACGCAGACTGGCGATTTATCTGACGAACGATATCCACTTAGGAATAGGCTACGTCAACGTTTTGATGCAAACCTTATTAGCCAAGCTGACTACACAGACGATCCCCAAAGCTATAAAGAAGCTGTGGAAGGAGGCGATAGCTATCAGTGGACATTGGCAATGCAAGATGAGTATAATTCACTAATAAAGAAACATACTTGGGACCTAGTGGATAGACCAAATAAAAGGGTGATACCATGTAAGTGGGTCTTCAAGTGTAAAAGAGATGCAGATTTGTGGTGTTGATTACAATGAAACCTTTTCACCAGTGGTGCGAAATTCATCTTTACGAACTCTGTTTGCCTTGGCTACAGAGATGGGTCTTAGTATGCACCACTTAGATGTGGATACTGCATTTCTGAATGGAGATCTAGAAGAAGAAGTGTATATGCAACAACCGGAAGGTTTTTATAAGCAAGGCGCAGAGAACAAAGTTTGCTTATTAAGGAAATCGTTATATGGCCTAAAACAGGCTGCACGAGCATGGAATATAAAATTAAATGAAATTTTATCAATTATAGGTTTTAAGCAGACCTCTTCCGAACCTTGTATATACTTAAAAAGTTTTAATAATGAAACTGTCATACTCACTGTATATGTGGATGATATTATTTTATTTTACAAAGAAAAAATGTCATTGGACATTGTCAAAAGTGATTTGGAAAAATATTTCTCATTAAAAGATTTGGGTCCATTAAAATATTGCTTGGGCTTAAATATTACGAATGACGAAAATAAGAACATATCAGTCAGCCAAAAAACATATATAAAAGTTGTTTTGGAACGTTTTGGTATGAAAGATTGTAAAGAGAAGTCTACACCGTTACAAAATAATAAGCTCAAAAAGAGTGAGCAGAGCTGTGAGTATCCTTACCAAAACTTAATGGGATGTTTAATGTATATAGCTGTAAATACTAGGCCTGATATAGCTTACGCTGTAAGTTATTTGAGCCAATTCAATAACTGTTATGACAAGAGTCATTGGTTGGCAGCCAAGCGTGTTTTACAGTATTTAAAAGGAACTGTAGACTATTGTATTACTTACAGGAAGACGGGTAAACTATTATGTGGGTATACAGATGCGGATTGGGCAAATTGTGAAATTGACAGACGCTCCTACACCGGTTATTGCTTCAAGCTAGCAGATGGCCCTATAAGTTGGGAATGTAAGAAGCAACCAACGGTAGCTTTATCCTCAACGGAGGCCGAGTACATGGCGTTAACTAGTGCCGCTAAGGAGGCAATTTTTCTTAGGAGGTTAGTATTTGACATTACTGGTAACACTGATAAGGTTACGTTATTTAGTGATAGTCAAAGTGCGCAAAAAATTGCCTTAAATCCAATCCACCACAATAGGACAAAACACATTGATACAAAGTATCATTTTATAAGAGAAAAAATTGCTAAAGGCATAATAAATATACAATTCTTGCAAACTAATAAAATGCCAGCAGATATTCTGACTAAGCCTCTAAATTGTATAGCACACCTTAGGTGTACTTCGGAATTAGGTTTAGTTTAAATCTGTAAATGTTTTCTTTTTTAAGGTTATTAGTTTGTAGTGTATTGTATTATTTTCTATTACTTTGTTTTTGCCTTGTTTTCATATTTTCTCTTATTTTGTCTATTTCCATTAAGGGGGGTATGTTGTAAAACCTTATTTAATGTCATAGACAAAATGTAACTGATGTGTAATAGAATATAATATAATTACATCGCCAAAACATAAGAAACCATTTTTATAGAGCAGTTAATTTCCAACAAAAATTTGTTTTGCATTTTGTTAAAGTCATTTATTGTCGAGTTATAAAATTCATAAACAAAAATGAAATTTATCTTAAAATAATCAAAATTAAATCCTTAATATCTTTCATAGTGAGGTTAACGGAAAAAATATAAGATACCTTTTTTGTAGAGTATTAAATTTCCTAAAAAATTCTCTCAGAATATTTTTCTGTTCAATCGATAAATGATGAGGTATGAATTGTTTTCTATTGGACTGAGAAAAAAATACAAAACTGCGATGCGGAGGATCTTCCTGTTAAAATAAAGAGCTCATGCTTGGTGAGAATTTTTGTAAGGTGTCTAGCAACCGATTTTTCCGTGTCACTTTAAAAAAAAAAAATTTTTTGACCCACCCTAATATATATATATATACATACTGAGTTTCAGCCAAATCGCTTCCGTAGTTTTTCCGTGAATTCCGTATTATTTATTAATACGTACCAAAACTCTCAATTTCAGCAAGAGTGACGAAGGACTTCTTCTTCAATTCACTGATAGACGCCTCGAATTTGTTTTTCTCGATCTTTGAACCCTCTTTTTCTTGATACATCTTATCTTCAACACTTCCTTAAGAATTGAAATCTTTATCACCTATCCCCTTTTCTAACAGAATATTTGATATTACTGATACCGTGGAATATTGTTATCTATTCCCGTCAATTCAGGAACGCTTTCAAAACGATACTGCCATGTCAAAGCGTGTGGTATTATGGAAATACATTTAAATTCATGTGTACAGTGTAACGAAACACCTATGACCTCCTGAACTATTAACATAAGCAATGAAAAGACATTTGACGTATTCCAGATCGCATTCATCTATACATATACAATACAATACTTTTTACTGTACACAACATTACATAAAAAATATAAATACACAAAAAACTTACTTACTAAAAAGTGGTACAATGGGCGGCCTTATTGCTGAAAGCCATCTCTTCCAGGCAACCTTAGGATGGACAAGATCTTATTACATGTATATGAGTCGTGGTAGCGTAATGCCTAGCGCACTATAGTAGAATTATTTTCTCCGTGCAGTTCGGCTCATAAATAATCGGAGCGGTGAAGCGAGTATTTCGCTCTCTCTTCCACTCACGGGCCTTATGGGCAGGCATAGTGATGCGCATTATTGTTGTCGATAAGCGTTATCGATAGTGTATTTAGTTTTGTCATTTTGTGGGTTTGCGATAAAAATGAAAGAAAACAAATAGGTAAAACGACGTATTTATTAAAATAAGAATCATAATGATTGAAAATAAATTATTAATTAGGTATCTATGTATTAAAAAACTATAAGTACAAAAGTTTAGAACGTAACAAGTTATATTATAAATAAATATAAATACTTATATCTAAGTTTAAAATTAACAACAAAAAAGATAATAATGATTTTTATAAGAATGATAATCTTTCTTTAATAAGAATGAGTTTTAATCGATAATGGCTTTGCGCCCGCGCAACATGCTCACCGCCTTAGCCGGGCTGAGGCCGAGTTTGATTTATGACCCAAACTGCACGGACAAAATAATTCTACTGTAGTTCCAAACTTAAAGGGCGCGGGTTCAATCTTGGCCAGAACGCATGCACCACTTAGACAGTTTTCTGATCTAATATGCATATTGTTACAATTACCACGTGCTTACAACGGTGAAGGAAAACATCGTGATGCAACTTGCACATGGAGATAACCGATGTGTTAAACCTGCCAAGCCGCCTTAGACAAGCGTGGCAGGTACTGTCCGTTCCTCCTATAATAGGAGGCCCGAGCGCAGCAGTGGGACGTTTATGGGCAGGTATTATTATATTTTATATATACTACCGGAAAATTTCTTATCGGACTACGAGTAGTCCGTGGTGACCCGGAACGTTCAAGAATTTGATTTTTTTACGAATTAAGTAGGGTTTTAAGAATTACAAACCTAGCAAACAAGCAGACGGTACCATTGCTTTACACGTTTGCAACACCAAAGACGAAGCGATCGAGTAGCCAGCCGTTGGGATAGTTTTATCGCCTCCTCAGAACGAGATAGGGAGAAAGGTGCGCATGCGTCTCATAGGTACCGCCGTCAGTCGGGGTCCTGGAGGCGCAGATATGCGTAAGATCTCCTCCCGTAAATACCTCTGCAGGGGCCCTGTAGCATCTAGAGAGCAGAGGAGTCTTCACCCCTGTTGACGAAGTGAGTTTGCCTTTCCCAGGGTATTCTCAAGCACTGACGCATTAGGTTCAGCCGTGGGCGTAACTACGTTCTAAGTCTCACGCTCTTCCTGCCATAAACGGGGCACAAGGGAGGAAGGTGGTTTTAGTGGAATTGAGTTTTCGAGTCTCCACACGAGCCGACGATTTGACTCCATTCGTGATTCGTGGATGTCACCTCTTGTCGCTTTGGTCTAATCCCTAGTAAAGGACCCGGTAGTGTGAGAAATGCATTTCCCCCGCCTCGAAAAAAAAGAGGCGACACAAAACCCACAGCCTGGTGGTAGAGTACTTGTCCGTCTGAATGGCTTAGTAGCCAGGGTATTCTGCCAGGCCGCAGCACGTTGGCAGCATCTATGATGTTACAAACGTCCATAGGTGTTTACCCTGCGCCTGCGCTCCGGTTCAACCTCTAGTCCGTGCCTACCTCTTGTTTAAAGAGCAGGTGTTACAGGTTACAATGTATTAATTTTTTATGTATTTGCCCCCGGATGATTTACTTTGTAGGACAACCTTTTTATACGTTTTTTTCTCTATACATTTTTTACATTTTATTGACATTGTCATTCCTTTCATAGCCACTCGAAATTATTCTCTGTATTTTACCGTAAAACCAGAAATAAATAATTAAACTTTAAAACAAAGCCTATCTTCTTCCTTGCACCAATCCGCCACAACTTCATTATATATCGCCAACTATCCCATCTCCGTGTACCTGTAAACTACATAAATAATGAAGTAGACGAAATGGACCAAATGGACGAATTAAACAAAAAAACCTATTCTAGTTTTCGGGATAACCCTTTCATAATTCTATCACAAAATTTATCCCATTATCCAGGTTGGAAAGTGCCCCTTGGCCACCCTCAGTGTTAAAATTACGTATGTACCGAATTTCAGCCAAATCGGTCCAATAGTCTTTCCATAAAAGGATAACAAACAAAGACAAATATATTCATACCCCGGAAACGGGATAAAAAGTATCCTATGTTCATCCTCGGCATCCAATATATATATATATATATATATAAAAAATAATTACATATTGCTATTAAATATTTTATGAAGTGTTAACTAATTATTTATTATATGCACCTAGACCTGATAGTGCCCGTTGAAACATTGTAGATCTTCAAGATCGTGGATAAATAAAATTCCTATTAATATTATAAATGCGAAAGTAAAGTCAGTTAAAAAAGTAATGTCAGTAAGTCTGTCTGTTCTGTTTCCACGGAAAAACTACGGAGCTGATTTGGCTGAAACTCAGTATATATATATATATATATATATACTACTGACATTACTTTTTTAACTGACTTTACTTTCGCATTTATAATATTAATAGGAATTTTATTTATCCACGATCTTGAAGATCTACAATGTTTCAACGGGCACTATCAGGTCTAGGTGCATATAATAAATAATTAGTTAACACTTCATAAAATATTTAATAGCATATAGTATGCAATTATTTTTTTTATTACCAGGCATAAAAATCTAATGCGAAGTAAATCATTTTGAGGATAGCGTTTTGGAAATTTAGAAAAGAACGTAATTCCGAAAAAATAATGCTTCAATTAATTTACCTTTTCATATGCGGTATGTAGTTTGAATTTCTTTTTTTTATTGAAAGAAGACCGGTTCTTACTTCTGACAACAGATCAGTACGAAGATCCAGCGAAGTAACGTAGTCAGTCTTTTGGAAATCATACCCATACAAAACAATGAGGGTTGTTGAAGATGGTGTTATTATATAGTATAATAATATCAAAGGGACTTACGATGTTTATTTGTCACCTTTTCCAGCATTACAGTTTTCTGAAGAGCACTCTATATCAGTTAACAGTAAAGTTGAAGTGGGGGAACGCGTCGCATCTGTATTTCAAGATTGGGCCAATCAATTATATTTGAGAATGCAGCCCACCTTCAACATAAGTCAATACGGAATAATTTGCCAAAAGTACTTAGAGATATTTCTAAAAAATCCAAATGAAGCTATTACTAGCTTAATAAAGATCTTTGGAGAAAACCCTAAAACGGATAATAAGGATAAAACAATGATGAATGAATTGATTGACAAGAAAGGAAATTTGCATGTATATGGTAAGCATAAGAAGAACAAAAAGAAAGGCTCCATAAGACCTATTAATAATATCCGTGTCAGAAAAACTATATAATAAATACTAATCATAGTTAATACTTACTAGTTTTTCTTTTAACTATATTTTACGTTATTGTGATGTCGTAAAGATTTTATTTTTTCACGGAAATGAATATATCTCAGGACCGCGTTTGCAACTTTTGCATACACGGCAGCTTTCATATCCGTAACATAGCAGATAAATTCATAATCGCTATGCATGGTACGGTATTGTCATCCGCAAAACATTCCTTGTTATGCGGATGACAGTACCGACCCACCAGTCGAACCATTATTCCTAGGACGTTGGTAAAAGAGAGTCGAGTCAGACTTGTCAGAAGTAGAGAACTCCTTGGATGAATACCTAGCTGGTTTCCGAAAAAGGTGGCCGTAGTAGTGTAAGCTACTCTCTTTCAGTTTCTCCACATGTCGCGGACATGTAGACTGCGGCGGATGTGCGAGTTCCGTCACTTCACACATCCACTGCATAACATTCATTTCTGTGACACGCAGCTCCTGCTTGTGTCACTCATACACAGGCCGCTTCACAGCCATACAAAAGGACAGGTCTAATGAGAGATTTGTAGACAAATTAAAGTAAATTTTTATTTAATAGCATTTTATTTTATATTAAACGATAATCAGTGTGCCATACAATGCGATACATAACTGCCTTTGCTATGGTTACTTTTTATTGCGAATTTTATTCCTATACTGTTACTGGCGTGCTACATCTATTTCGGCAGCTTTTTGAAGATTTCTTGTAGAAAAACCCCCGTGACTACAAACTTACAGATATAAGTGCACCCAGGTCAAAAACACGACTAACGTGTAAACTTTGACCAAATTCAGAACGCGATTTACAGCCGTTTCCTGCATTCTTACTGGTTTTTCGCTAAACTCCATACAAGTGTTGTTAATTTTTCACTAATGGTAAAAGAGAAGCTTGCACACTAGCATAAGCCCGCATTACACTAGATTTAGGGATCCCATTCAGTGGGTAGGTGAAGATAGCTGTTAGGTAGGTGAAGATAGCTGTTAGGTAGGTGAAGATAGCTGGTGGGTAGGTGAAGTTAGCTGGTAGGTAGGTGAAGATAGCTGGTAGGTTGGTGAAGATAGTGGCTAGATGAAGATTGTTTTGCTTATCACAGTAGCGTAACCACCTCTTCACTATTTAACAATAACGCCTGAGATTTCCAAACATATTATGAATAACTTTCAAAATCAGTGAGAGCGAATTGAAATGATACAAAAGAATATTTTATGTTTAGTGATTTTTAACTGCCTTTTGAACTTAAGATTAGCATCGTAGTCATTCTATATATGGATATGTACCTACCATTTTGCGCTAACGCAATCATGTCAATAATTTTGATCCAATACAATACAAAGCATCAATAGGTAGAAGTTAAAAAAATATTTTATGTATCAATTGCAGTGGGGTCTCGATTAACCGTACTTATTGTTAGGATAGTTTGATTGCGGTAGCCAATCCTGATAATCGCGAATCCGTTAAATTGAAGACCGGATAATCGAGTCTCCACTATACATGAAGGTTTCATACGTAAAATAACAAAAATAAATAGACAGCTACGTTCTTATGAATTATTATCCGCAAGAGTTAACTTGAGACCCGAGCGGAATGCGCGCTCGCCTCCCGACTCCGCCGCTTATTACCGCTCTCGCCCTCGACGCGTACGTTCGAGTCAGTACCTCGCGCTTACGTAATCCGAGCGAAGTCACTAGTTAACTCTTGAGGGTTGTATATATGTACGTTGTATTTGATAATTGTCAAACATTTAGGTACGTAAAACAAATGTAGCACGCCATCTCGCTTGATACCATTGAAAAAGTTTAAGCCTATTTATTAACAAGGCGAATTTATTACTAATAATTCACCTTAGAATATGTTCCGTTATTATTATATCATTACACTAAAACACATGACTTATGCGTGATACCTTATTTAGGGAATATACAGACTTATTCGCGAAGCTTTCTTGGACAAAGTGTTAAATAATAAGAGAAGCGATTGTCATCTTCCTTCTTTATTTAAAAAAATCTTCCACTTTCAAATCCATATTTTTTTTGCATTGACATCTTTTGGAATTCCATTGTTTTATATAAGACTATGATTATGGTAGTTAAATGTATTTAATTTTCAACCTAATAATATAAATGACTAACTGTTATTGTACTTCATGTGTATAAAAAAACCTAGTATAAATTAGGGAGTGGGGCAGAGGTTACTGTGCCAGCACTTCTAATTTATGCGTCCCGATGGTACAAAACTTGCTGTACTTTGTTACTGGTTAATGTTAAGCCTATAATATGTCACATGTTTTATAGAAATAAAAGTGAAATAAACGCAATTTTATATCTTATTAAATATATGAATATTGTATTTATATGTTACAATCATAATTACTTACATCGTGCTACAGAGATTTGTTTCTTATTTTCATAATAAATAATACAGGTTTAGTTTTACCGTATACTCTATGTCGTCAAACTTTGCGTATAAGTCTGTTTCTTCTCTTATCATACATCAAGGAAGTATCTTATAAAACTATCAAAAAAGGACAAAAAGGATAAAAATAAAAGAAAAAAATGAAATTAAAAATATAAAATTTATTAACAACGAAACAAGGTAATATTTACAACAACAAAGTAATGGTAATATTTTTTTACACATAAAATACACCGTATTTTATTACTAAATGAGAATAGGCCCTTTTCAATTATGAATTGCGTAGAAAGCTAACGTGGAGTCTGGACTCAAGTCGTGACAAAACAAAATGAAGTCAAATAATAAAAAAGCTGGCAATGTAAAATATAATTTCAAAAACTCGCTTAAACACTTTTATGTCAAGACTGCGGGATACCATGACTAAAAATATAATAGTCCAGGATCCACTGTCCATTTTTGCTATTGATTACTATATCAATATAATTTTTCCCTAAGTAGCTTCATATTGATGAAACGCCCAACATTTTCTCTTACATACATTTTCGATCGTGTTAGCTAACAGGAGTTGCAGGGATAATATATGTCAACTTGATGATTCTCAAAAATGTATTACTAACTGGGTTTTGTTGTTAAATCTCAAGATAATTATCTGAATAATTCGAAAAATTATTTGTCCTACAAAATTGTGATACTTCACAGAAACAATTTTTGTAGTCAATGACACTATTTAGCGCTATTAAAAATCTTAAGTCAACTTAAGATACACGATCAAAATAAGATATAAATTATCTTAAATTACGCTAGTAAAACACAATTTAACAAAATTTGTATTCATAAATTTATCTCATAGGGTAATAAATATAAAGTATATGTTTTTTATGCAAAACATCTAATCGTGTTTTGACATTCTAATTAATGTTGTTAGTTGCAAGATTTTTGATTTTACTTCCACTTGGTTGTGTACTATTTGCTGGTCAGACTAGAAGCGATTCATATGATGATGGAACAACACTCACTACGCAATAAGTCACTTTATAAGGAGGGCCCTAATAGTAAATAGAGGTCTTATTCATAGAGAGTTACGGTAAGTTTGAACACTTCTTTAGGAACCACCAATCGTCAAACGTACTCTAACGCTCTATGAATAAGACCGTAAATAAATAGTATAAAAGTTTGCATATTGAAACACTTGCGCGTACAATTATCATTATGAAATTAGCGCATAATCATGGTACATACATACATACATAACTTCACGCCAGGTCCCTTGCGGGGTAGGCACGAACAACAGCGCGCCAATTAGGCTTATTCTTACACACCTGACTTGCTTCTTTGACATTCATAGTTCTTGTCATGCACGTTCGTCTGTTCTTAAGGCTCCTGACATCACCTTCTGCTAGTACACAATCAATTTGATCATGGAAGGTGTGTCGTGGCCTTCCGCGACTTCTGCATCCATCCACTTTTGCATTGTGTATCTGTTTAGTCATTGTATCATCATACATTCTTTCCACATGCCCGAACCACCGGAGCATTCCTTTCCTTACCTTCACCCCGACACTCTCTTTCAGACCAACTCTCTTTCTTACTTCGGTATTACGAACGCGGTCCGCGAGCGTCACTCCGCAGATTTTGCGCAGTGCTCGCATCTCGACCGCGTTTACTCTACTTTCATGCTCTCTATTCCATACCCAACTCTCATAATCATGGTGACGCTTTAAATTCAATTTGTAATTATTTATGACTCGAATTGTACTTAAGTCTTTATTGGATAACGCAGAAACATAATTTAAAATTAATTAACACTGTCAAGGCCATATTTTTGCAAAGCAATGCAACTACCCCGACTAGTCTGCCGCAGGACCGATGGCCGACGACCTATGCAAGGTCGCCGGTAGGGGCTGGATGAGGAAATCGAAGAATGGATGAGTGGCGGCGTCTTGGGGAGGTCTACGTCCAGCAGTGGACTGCTAATGGAACCACTACCCCTCCCAAAAATTTCACCTCATACGGCGTCGTATGAGTGGACTACGACTAGTGATACGTCACCAACCGAAACTTCAGACCTAAGTCATTAAAAATTGAAATTGTATTTAAAATAAAAAATAAAAACTTCGTTTAAAAAAACCGACTTCAAGAACTAAAATGTATAAAATAACTTATTTCTAAAGCTATTATTATTAATAAAAAATATATCTAAAACATCTTAAAGTCGGTGCTTAGTAATTTTCAAAATATAGTAATTTTTATGTTTTACTTTGCACCGACTTCAAGATGTTTTAGATATATATTAATAATAATAGCTTTAGAAATAAGTTATCTTATACTTTTTAGTTTTTGAAGTCGGTTTTTTAAACGAAGTTTTAATTTTTTATTTGTTACTTTTTAGTGTCTAGCTATGTATGGGTGGACTTACGAATGGTGCCGCGCTTCTTAAAAAATATAGGTCCGAAGAAACGGGAACAAATTTTTTTTTGTAAAATGAAAACTACTAGACTAGAAATAATCATTTATTAAACAGTATTTAAAAAATCTAAGCAGTTGTAAATGGTGGTTTTTTTTATTGCACGAGTTCAGCAGAGGCAGACGGCCCACCTGATGGAAAGCGATTACCATTGCCTATGAACATTCGTCAAACCAAAGGTGCTGCCTGTGTGCTGCTGCTCTCTAAAGGGAGATTGAAACTTAGCCACTAATGCCAGAACACAACTCAAAAGTTGTTATGGCGGCATATCCTAGATCAGTTCCTTTGTGACATATTTTTTTAATAAGCAGACAAACACGCACATCATATATCCTATCATATTAAGCAAGCGTAGGGTTATTGATAATATATAACGAATCACTCTGGGGCCAATCCCAAATACCCAGACCAGAGTAAATAACGCAGTTTGCTTACGAGCCCGGAGCCTCTGCGTTGTAGTGAGTTGAACCGGTAATTACTTAGCCCGCTCAATCACAGAAGCCGTCGAATTAAAAATTGCTAGGTCAAATCGACTTATTCGCAAATAAAGGATATTGGGCATGTATGCGTTGTAGTAGATTTAATAATTGGATCTGAATACCGCGTTGAATAAAAACTAAATAAAGGATGGTGATCTTTAAGAGGCCATAATCTGATTAAAATATGACTGACTTTTAATCTTGATTATATTTTCAACAATAAAAATTACTATATTTTAATACGCGTCAAATAAAAATCAGCATACGCTAAACATTTATAAATGAGGGGAAATTGTTACTTAATTTTTGCCAGAAAACATTTTTAAATCCTGGTAACACTTGATACGATGTAAATTTTAAACAGTATGCTAATGAGCTGAGGGTTAATTAGAATCATTTAGACCAGTTTTAACATTAATTTATTCTACAATATTAACGATTCTGAACAGTTACTTTTAAATGCAAAATGTTATTGCTTTGGGTCCATCCATAAGGTACGTCCACGTTAAGGGGCTAGTGTGTGAGTGTGACAAGGGATGGAAGTCCTAAATTCCGCGTAATCAAATTCCATATTGAATGAATGAATGAAAACACTTTATTGTTCACCAAAAATTAAACAACCTTCTTAAAACTAGGTACAGTAAATGTTGAACAAAGGGCTGCCTTATGGCTTAAAGCGATCTCTTCCAGGCAACCCCCTAAACTAAGGAAAATATTAAGACAACAGTGGCAGTGAAGGCAATAAATTATATGAAAGATTCCAAGAATATGTGAAAAATAACAAAATAATTTATATACTATACGAAAATAGGATATATCATAATATATGTAGAATCAGCAGCGTGTTTTAGACTTGCGAGGACCAAAAACATTTAGTAACTATCAGTTTCAAAGAAATATGGATTTGGCTTGTCAGATGTTGAGTGGCAGTGAGTTCCATAAACGGACAGCTTGTACTGTGAAAGAGTTAATAACGAAGGAAGAACTGTGTACAGGTGTAATTAAGGAGAGATTATTACTAGATACATATTCTAATATATTTAAATATTAAAACACGAAATCACTTTAAAATATTTCCCACTCTTACCTGCACGAGCAGTTTATAAATTTAAAAAATTAAAGAAATAAAACTGTATAATAATTTCTTGATGTAAAATTGCAAAATATGTGATATCACACTGAGGAGGAAAGAGTCCACGAATGTGACCATGACAAGGACGTGGTCAAAACATCAACAAATTCGTGTCACGTAACTTGTGGATGGCCTTTATACTATAATATAATAATTATTCGAATCGATTAAAAAACACGCTATACATTAATCTATGATTAGGTACTGAAAACAATTGATAGACTTTTGAAAAAAATCATTTATTTCAACAAGATATAACTTACCTAAAATAATAAGTATTAAGGTGATAATCCCAAATAGACTGTTATTTATGCTAAGCATTACATTTACAAATGGGATATATCTATTTGGCATATATTGCATTAAAACACTTGATGAGATATATACTAGATACAAATGTATCTGGTATATATCTCAATAGATATCGAGGTAAATGTAATAAATCTAATCAGATATATACCAAATAGTTTAGTGAGATATGTATATCCCAAATGTCCTCATGATATTTATCTCAAATTAATCGAAATATATCCCAAGCATGTATAACGACCTAAAATATTTTTTTTTAAACCTACTATGATAAATGACAAATGGTTTCACAAGTTTTACATCAAATTGTGTAGATGTTAATACTGAATTATCTATTGAGATATATACCAAATGGTTTATTCAGATTTAGTAAACATCTGTCTGAAATGTATAAACAGATTGTTAATTATTATTAAATAACAATAGTTACATCCAGGAAATAAAAAATGAAACCTGTTTAATTACTGTAATGAATATATTAATTAATTCCTTTGTATTTTAATGTAATTTTAACTTAATATTCTCTTTATTATAATTTGGCTTGTAAACAGCTCCATTATTGGCTTACATGCTGTATCGAAATTTACCGATTTTTAATGTATTGTGTAAATCTGTGTAATTTATGAATTAAATGAATACATACAAATGTTTAATTCTGTAAATGATGTCATGATTACCATGATAGCTTTATTTAATATAGAGGTGATTCGCAACAAAATTGTGAAGTTGACATGTTTTGTACCTCTTTTTGTCACCTGTTTTATTTTTTGGAATATTTTTTTTTATAAATAAATATAAAAAAAGCGGCCACTCCGGCGACGGCGACGTAAATGGGAGCCGTTCAAACGACTCAACGGAGGTCTGGGTTGTCGTTGATCTGTTTTTTGATGCGGACCAACATGGTCGTATACCATTGGTCCAACCGGGATATACTGTCGTAAGTTTTGACAGCTTCGGTGAAAGCGTCAACGTTCTGCTCTTCGAGGTGTTCAATTAATTCCTGCGTGAATAAAATAAAGGGTCATTGTGACAATAGTAATGAGATCGGCGAAAGGTGATCAATAAAAATGATGTTTATTTATTTCCTCCCTTAAATACTAAAGCAATAAGATTTTTTTAAATTATAAAAATGCTATAAATAATTGTATGACTATGACTAACTGTTTGCTACCCCTGTTTCGAAAACTAACTACGGACAAAATGAATATCTGCGTCCTTGTAGAAATACCTACAACAAATATTTTAGTGACATAGACATTTTTGATTCTTCGAAACAAATATTCAAGTCATCAGTAGTCAGTAAACTTATTAATAAGATTGAAAAGGAATGTGGTGTTTCTATTTAGACCTAATAATTTAGTTGTGTTTAGTTTTCCCGTCAAAAGTTTCACAGTATTAGATATATTGAGTAATTTATTTTAGTGTAGTGTAACTATTTCTTTCTGTTCCTTTTTCTAGTTTATAAATATCCAGTTTTGGTTCAGATTTATTGTTATGCATTGTTAGGCCTTAAATTTTGGATATACTGTCGGATACTTTTTAATAATAAATAAATATATTTAAAAAAAACGCAGAACTAAGTTAGTCCACGTAACGTGACGCAACAGAACGCAGAATTAAGCTAGTCCACGTAACGTGACGCAACAGAACGCAGCACTAAGTTGGTCCACGTAACGTGACGCAACAGAACGCAGCACTAAATTAGTCCACGTAACGTGACGCAACAGAACGCAGCACTAAGTTGATCCACGTAACGTGACGCAACAGAACGCAGCACTAAGCTAGTCCACGTAACGTGACGCAACAGAACGCAGACCTAAGCTAGTCCATGTAACGTGACGCAACAGAACGCAGCACTAAGTTGGTCCACGTAACGTGACGCAACAGAACGCAGCACTAAGTTGATCCACGTAACGTGACGCAACAGAACGCAGCACTAAGTTAGTCCACGTAACGTGACGCAACAGAACGCAGCACTAAGTTAGTCCACGTGACGTGACGCAACAGAACGCAGCACCAAGTTAGTCCACGTGACGTGACGCTACAGAGCCCTAAAAGAAGGTACGCACCTTAACAAGTTTGCACTCCCTGGTGTCGGCGAACGCCGGGTACAGGCCGCAGTACTTGTCGAGCGCGTGCTGCGCGTTCAGAATGTCCACGCACAGGTGGCAGAGGGCGGCGCGGAACATGTACTCCTTGGCGCTGTACTTCAACAGGCTGTTGTCCAATGAAGATTTCGCTATCTGATTCGAGAACAACAAAACATGCGCACTCCTAAAGACAGACCGTTAATAAAACCGCTAAACATAGAGGGCCTTACTTATAATAATCTCGTTAAGAAAGAATTAGCCATCTTTTAAATAAGAGACTCTTAAGCCCCTAATCAATGGCTGTTTCAAATAAAACTTGCCATCTTACCTCTTAGCAGTCACTTAAACTACCTCTTGATGTTGGTTATTTTTGATAGTTATTTATGAGTAACTTTACCACCACCTCTTATCCTTAGGAGGAGGTTATGGGTAAGGTTTTCCATAATTAGTTGCTGTGCAGTTTCTTAAAATTTAACAAACGAAACACAACTTAAGGTTGTTATGGCGACATATCCTAGACCAGGGGTGGGAGCCTTCCAGTCGGGCAAATGCCCTACCTCCTGGCTGTGGGTTGTTTTGTCGGATCTCACGACAGGCCGCCCCAACGTAGGAAACAAATACCCACGTTGTCATAAACAACGTCTCATTCATTGTATTATTTCAAATCAGTTTGGATTCGATTCGCCTCTGTTTCGCTGCGCAGTTGTCTATAGACTATAATATGAACTTAGTCTCTTTGTTATTGTACTGAACTTAGTAACAATTAACAGTAGTTTTAGATAAAAACACCAAATTAAATCTGTATATATATATAAGACAGAGCTTTTATTTAGGGTTTTTATCACGCGGTGTAGCCGTGGGGAAAAGTCTAATAGTAATATAATATAATAATAAATACATAATATTGGAGACATTTTCAAAATTAGATCTAGGCCTCGAGTCAGTGACTCAAATTGCCAATCGAATCGAATAGGGATTGTCACTTTTTACAGATTTGTAGTCTGTAAACCATCTCGGTTCAATATTGAATCGATCTCGATTTCACCGAGACTGATTTAATTCATGTGAATTTTAGAGACTTTTTTTTATGTTTGCATACAGGCAAACTGGCAGGCGGGTCCACTTGATGGCAAGTGGCTACCGTGGCCCATGGACATCTAAAACACTGAGGGAGCCGATACGTTGCCTATGGTCTATGGATAGTTGACCATCTGTCAGTCAAATGGATCTCGTCTCGCACTGGCCTGGATCTTTTATTAGAATTACAGACCTGGGACCCTGAAAACTCTGAACAGAATGAATAAAGAGGATGACAACAGAATTGCACTGACCTGCTCGTAGATCTGTATAGCCTTGTCGTAGTGCTCGAGCTGGGCCGCGTACTGCGCCAGCTTGAGCATGCACTTGTTGGCTGAGGACGTGGACTCCTCGCCGCGGAAGTAGTCTGCGGCCTGCTCGTAATGCTGCATGGCTCGAGCAAGATCCACGCATTCGGTCTCATACAACTCCGCTATGTTCTGTCATATACAATAGTATTTCGATGGATTAATATCACCGAAGTCTTCTCTATTTCCGATGGCTCACTTCTTAGGCAGATAGGGGCTATCAGACGGATTGAATAGGATAGAAGACTTATCATATCCCATCTATTCTAGTCATTCAGTATGATAGCTCTACCCCATCCCTTTGCCCTTTCTAAGGGCTGGCAAAACGTTTGCTTCGCCCCTGGTGTTGCAAATAGAGATGCCACAAATATTCGGCTGCCATTCCGAATTTGGCCGAATATCAAATCATGAAAAAATAAAATAGCACATGCCCCAAAATATGCAATAGGTTGTTCGGAATGTAATTCCGTTTTTTCCCGAAAGAGGATTTAATTGTTTTTTTTTTCACCCATCCTTAAGCCGTATAATTTTTATGTTTTGAAAGCTCATACAATATCGTAGCAAGGCTCGTGTGGGAAAAACTCCAAAGAATTCTACGCAGTAGTTTTTGGTTGGTGCCTTATAAAAATGGAGAGCGATAAGCAGCATTTTCGACATATCTTACTGTTTTACTACAGAAAGGTTAAAAATGCTGTTCAAGCCAGAAAGAAATTGATTGATGTGTATGGAGGTGCGTTGACAGTACGCCAGTGCCAGAACTGGTTCGCTAAATTTCGATCCGGCAATTTTGATATCGAAGTTGCACTACGGTCGGAAAGGCCGGTTGAAGCTGATAAAGACGCGATTAATCCATTAGTTGATGCGAACCGGCGAATAACAACACGTGGATTTATGCTACTACCAGAAAGGTGGCAAAAGGTGTTGAACCAGAACAACCAATATATAATTTAAAAAAGTATTTGTTTATTATACGAACACTGTTTTTCATTTCCACAAAAAAAACAAAATTACTTTCCGAACAACTCAATATGTTTCCATCGCATAGTTAAACTAGAAGTCAACCAGTTATTAAAAAAATATCAGGATCAAATTATAATAAAAAAATATAATCGCGCGTAAAGCCTTTAAAACATCATGTCTACCATTCGCAAGAAAGTAAGAAAATACTTTACAAATTATTGCTTCAATACTAACAAAAATTCGGTCGCCGAATATTCAGCGCTTCGGCCCCAAATATACGGCTTTTGGCCAAACCACTATTCGCAACATCTCTAGCTGTAATCGGTAACCTTTAAGTATCTGTTTACGCCCCGAAAGGGCCACATTCCACTAGTTGCACATGAAATATTTCTATCCTGTCCACCTGTCTACCCCATATCTCATTCTTCCTCTCTGATCCTCCCATCCCATCCTCTCTATCTCTTTCTAAAGAATGACAAGACGACTCTCGTAAGTTTGCCTGATTTCGGTATTCTATTAATTCCAACGGCGTGCCACGCCACTTCATGTATGTATGTGTGTGTGGGTGTGGGTGTGGGTGGGTGGGTATGTGTGTGTGGGTGGGTGGGTGTGTGTGGGTACGGGTGTGTATGTGTATATATTGTACACTGCCGTCTTTTAGTCATGGATAATGTAGTTCGATAAGCAGTGATTTTATACTAACTACTGTTTTTTTTCTTATGTAACTTTAGTGTATCTGTTTACTACCCTAAAAAAATAAAATAAAACGCCAAGATAATGTAATTGGAAATAGCCGAATTGGACCCCTGGTGTTGCAAGTCTTTATTAGGTGACGGTAACCACTTTCTAGTACGTTTGTTTGTACGCCAATCTCGCATTTAAAAAAACAATAGAATAACCAATAGGAATTGGATTACCTGATGGTGTTTCGCAGCGATGGTGAACCGCCCCATGTCTGTGTAGATCTCGATGGCTTTCAGGAGACAGGAGACGGCCTCTATAACAGAAATTGAAATGAATCTACATAAATATAAATCAAATTGAAGTGTCTGTTTGTAAAGTCGGTAAGAAAAAAAAAACGGGGTGGGATAATTTGGAACAGGACATTCCAAAAATACATTTTTTTTATGTCTGTCTGGACGTTTCGGCCAATCTCTAAAACGGCTGAACCAATTTTAACGGGACTTTCACTGGTCGATGGCTGATGTTATAAGGAGCCACTTAGGCTAAATTTTTTACGGTTACGCGAAAAAAAAATCCACGCGGACGAAGTCGCGAGCACAGCTAGTAACTTAATAAATAACATCTTACTTCCTTAGTTAAGAAGAACTAGAAGTTTTGTACGGGACAAATTAGAGTATAACGCTCACCGCCTCACTGGCCTCATCGTTTCAAATACAAATCTCCTCGCCTCATTTAATGAGGTACATTGTACTGGTTCAGTACAAAATGTCATGTTACTCTTACAAACTCATTTTAAAATCATGTCCTATCCAACTCTATACGAGTATATAAACGGAAGCATATTGAAAAAAAATAAAAAACAAATGCTACTGTAAGATTAAATTTTTACATTCAGGAACACTTGTAAGAAAATCTTTATCAGATTACATAGCGTTGTATACGATACCAAAGTGTTGTTAAATAGGTACATAGCCGGGATTTATGCCTTTTCATCATACTTATCGCGTAATCATGACATTCGAGATAATCTATTCATTTAACATGCTATTACGATATATTTTGCTTATCCATTCAGGTCTGTGCAAATAATAAACGGTTAAGCGTGGTGAATATACCTTTTTTTGACCAGGGAAACTCAGATTGAGGACCATATGTCGCGACAGGGACAGAACCTTGGGGGGATACTTCGCGACCCGTGTGTGGTATTCGCCAGGTCGGGGGGGGCACTAGTATACCCAGTCAGAACTGGTGTCATGCCATTGCCACTCCCCAGTTAGGGATACTCACTAAAACCCCTGGGTATTCCTTCCTTCGCCTTATGCCAGGGCTACGGGTATATGACCTCTCTTCGCAGCCCCTGGGCCTCGCGAAGCCAATTCTACGTCCGGGGGAATGTTTTCTTTTATCCCTCGGCATCATCAAGCTCTCTATGCATGGGCTGGTATGTAACTGGCCCCGCGGGAGGAGAGGAGGGCGCGCGAAATACGCCGCGCTCCCATTTCGACGGCATCTGCAGGTAAGTGAAGACCCCATATTCCTCAAGCGGCCCCCAACCGCACCAACTTGTTCATTTCAATTATTTAGTTTTGAAATTAAATAATTAAAATGTAAAGTTGGCGGTAGGCTAAATAAAAGTTTAACAACACCTACTCATTGACTAAATTTGACTTGACTTTTGTTGATTTTGGCTATAACGCCTTTGGCATTGATTTTGCCAAGGCTAAATTTAATGATGAAAGAAAATACTTTATTATGAATATAAGTCGCGAAAACTTAAGAAAATAATAAAGTAATTACCAAAGAACTGACTATTATACCCTAGACATTTCTAAGTGCTTACTAGCGGGTGGTTAAATTTCAAGGGCCGATGTTGATTTTGAATAAAATACAAACTATTTAGGAAATTATTATAATTTTATTTTATTATGATATATTGGTGTTACTCAATTATGTATGGAATAAAATATCGGCCAAATGGGCGCCGCGACCACGGCGGCACACCTCCATCCGATGGTCCAAATTTTCGATGACCCTGAGGCATAATGGAGGTTCTATGCCGTTAATGTGCCGAATTATCTCATCCTTTAGCTCTTGAATTGTTGCTGGCTTATCGACGTACACCTTTTCTTTTAAATAACCCCAAAGAAAAAAGTCCAACGGTGTCAAATCACATGATCTTGGCGGCCAATTGACATCGCCATTACGTGAGATAACACGGCCATTGAATTTGTTGCGCAAAAGAGCCATTGTTTCGTTAGCTGTGTGGCAAGTGGCACCGTCCTGCTGAAACCACATATCGTTTACATCCATATCTTCCAATTCGGGCCATAAAAAGTTCGTTATCATCTCACGATAGCGAACACCATTCACAGTAACTGCCTGACCGGCCTCAGTTTGGAAAAAATACGGCCCGATGATGCCGCCAGCCCATAAACCGCACCAAACAGGCACTCTTTGTGGGTGCATTGGTTTTTCGACAATCACTCTTGGATTCTCATTCGCCCAAATGCGGCAATTCTGTTTATTGACGAATCCACTGAGGTGAAAATGTGCCTGATCACTGAAGATGATTTTCTTCGAAAATTGATCATCCACTGTTGCCATTTCTTGCCACCATTCTGCCCATTCACGACGTTTGGAATGGTCAAGAGGCTTTAGTTCTTGAGCCAATTGCACCTTGTAAGCGTGTAAATGCAAGTCTTTATGCATAATGTTCATCAACGACGAGCGTGAGAGGTGCAATTGTTGGGCACGACGACGAGTTGAGGTGGACGGCTCTTCAGCCACACTATCGCGAACAGCAGCAATATTTTCTGCAGTACGAGCTGTACGAGCATGCACTGGTGTTCTCACATCTTCTACAGACCCGGTTTGCTCGAATTTTTCCACGATTTTTGCGATTGTACGCACATTTGGACGATCAAATTGACTAAAAAAATCACGAAGTGCACGATATGCATTTTGATTTGAACGCCCATTTTCATAATAAGTCTGGATAACTTTAACACGTTGTTGGACTGTGTATCTCTCCATGGTTCAAATTGAGTAAGTCTAAAATAGAGAAATGTCAAATAAAATTCGGAAAAAAACTTGGCGTTTAGGTGTGGTTCACATTCAACATCGGCCCTTACAATTTAACCACCCTTTATAACCATCTATAGCGGCAAGTTAGACATATCTAGCACAATAAGAGCTACGATCAAATACTTTTGGCTCGATGCCAGCCAGACGTAGTATGCAACCTATCTATGTACGCAGAGCGGATAGAAAATCTTTTTTCAGGGACCATTTTCCAACATTAAATTGACGCGCGTACCACTGTACGACTGTATGTGTTTGAATGGTGACATAGTTTCAATAACTAATCCATTGAAATCTTACAATTTAAGGACCGAATATTGCATTTTTTAGAGGACTTATTTTTGGGACCTGTGTGGGGTCGATAGAAGCTTAACCTCAAGTTTGTGGGGTCGCCACCCTTGTCCCCCGGCCGCCATCTTGGAAAAAGGGGTGTCACACATGTCCCAAAAATAAAATTGCGTCCTCTAAGAAATGCAAAGCTCATGTAAAATTTTAATGGACTAAATTACGTCTAAAGGAAAATAGCAGAGGCAACCGGCTACACGCCTGGAAAGTAGTTTTTGATTGGTCAAAACTGATGTTCCTGACAAACAAGATTTGTCAGTCACTTAATTACTAATATACATTTTCTAAATGAATTACAGACACTACATGTTTAAAATTTTATAATATTGTTACATGCCGACAAAGGTGAATGCACACCTGCCTGTCATAAAACGCAGTTTATTACCTTTCCCGCATTTGGACTTCTTTTGTTTACTTTGTGATTAAAACGTGTTATTAGGACAAAAAACTATTTTTCTTGTACTAGTTTTATGGCCGTCATTAGGCAGGTGTGTCGAACTAATTCTTGTTGTTACTGTTTTGCGAGGCATACTGTATTTGTACATAATAAAACGGGTGCCCGAAGGGAGGGGTGAGGCAGTCTAGCGAGAACCACGATCAAAGCATGATGTGTACATTCGATAAGCGATATAGTGACGGACTTTGCGCGTGATATTGAATTGTGCAGTTTGTACTGGTTGTTACATTTGTACTTGTTTTGTGTTTGTACAGTTCTAATAAATTCCAACGGCATTTTAAGTCGAGTCCTGTACCTCGTAACAATATTAAAAAAATTATATAAGTCGTGTCTGTACTATTAAAAAAAACCAATCGGAATACATTATATAAACGACGTCATTTTTTAGGTTTCTTGTCTATTTTTCGGGATTCACGTAAAAGCGAATAGGCCGATTTCGATGCGGTTTTCGCTGACCGATAGCAAATTCTTAGACTTAAAATCTGCACTACTTTTTATCCACGAAATGCCGAGGGAGTCTTCCCGGGAGCGGTTTGTAGTTCGGGTGCATAAAAATTAGCTTATTCCTAGAATTTACATTCCTTTCTTTGTATCCCAGGGATCCCACGGATCTTTCAAGTCAAGCGTGGATGGAGCATATCGTAGTAAGTACCTAATACAACATTTTAGGCACTAGTGTGCTGATCCCACGAGATTAACTAGGCGAGGATATTTGACACATTAATGGAGCAACCCTTCATCAAAACGTATATAAAACGAGACACCGCAGGCGAAAATGTCTCTAGAGATCAGACGGAGATATTATATTAATAATACTGTAGATATGAATTCATAAGGCTTCTTAACACTCGTACTACCTTTAAAGCTTATTGTGACCGATGCTTTTCTTTTTAACCGACTTCCAAAAGGAGGAGGTCCGATTCGACTGTTTAGTACGTTTTATGTATAGTTGTTACGCGATATCTGCGACACGAGTGGATCAATTTTAAAATGTTTTTATTCCCAAATAGCATACTTCGAGGTGGCCCCATTGTCATCAAGTCAGGTCTGATGAATCCAGTGAAAACGAGAACAACCCAAAATAATTACAGACACGTATACGTGTTTCATATATTTTTTCTTTCTAAAGCTATAAAAAGTGTTTGCGTAACTAAGAAGTGGAAAATCTATTTATTTTATTAAACAAACAAAAAACCGGCTTCATAAGTAACTAAAAAGAAACAAATAAATATATTCTACAAAATCATGAAGTCGTTTCCAAGTAAAACATAAAAAACAACAACAGAAAATATAGTATACTAGCTTCTGCCCGCGATTTCGTCCGCATGGAATAGTGAAAAAAAAAGTAAGTTGAACAAAACCCCCCGATTTTGAAACATTTTTCATTGTTGCTACGCTCCTATTGGTCTTAGCGTGATGATATATAGCCTTTAGCCTTACTCAATAAATGGGCTATCCAAGACTGAAAGAATTTTTCAAATCAGACCAGTATTACCTGAGATTAGCGCGTTCAAGCAAACAACCTATTCAGCTTTATATATTAGTATAAGATATAGTCAAGGTGGAGAAGTCCGTTAGTGGGGTAAGTTCGTATACCTCTCGTTATTTGCCTGTTTTAAACTGAATTTAACATCAACTACAATTTAAACATAGAATTAAACGATGTTTTAGCTTTACTGACCGATATGTTGCAGTCGTTTCTTTTGAAACAGAAATAACGAGAGGTGTATGGAGTGTATGACAAGGGCTATGAAGCAAGTGAGGTGTGTAAGAATAAGCCTGAATGGCGCTCTGCTGTACGTGCCTACCCCGCAAGGGACCTGGCGGCAAAAATTTTCGAATCAGCCAAATTTGACCGAGATAATCCTAAATCATTTACTAGAGCAAAAGATATTTACCCCACAAATAATTTCTACTATTTGTAGACAAAAACAATGCTACTTACTACATGTGTGGTAGAATTTATAATAACCAAACAGCAATTCAGTTGAAAGATCTAAATAACAAGCAATTAAAATTAAAATTATATGATTGGTGAGTAGGACTTTTATTTTTATTATTTTTTAAGGCTATTTCATTTTGTATTGTTATTATAATATTATTGATAACTCGACATGTCCATAAAGCTATTAGATGTATTTGACTTTTGAAATTATATTGTAGTTCAGTTTCATTTATTGACACTACCAATACCAACCCGTTATAATTTGACATTTTCCTCGTTTTTTTGTTCGTTTATTCAATATTTCTACTTACATTGTAACGTGTCGATGTAATGTCCTGCCTCCATTTACGATAACGTTAGTGTTGGTGGCTAAATGCGTCTTGAATATAGCGTTAAAAATAACGCCGCTAATGATTAGCTATACATTACTGCCATTTTGAAACGGCCGGACGCAACAAACCACCTGAGCTACACAATCGAAGTCTTTTTACTATTCATGCATTTACCCACCTATTTACGGTCATGCATTATTAATAATGGTTGAATTTGGAGCGAGTAAAATTATAATGCCATTCAAATATACCGTAGTAACTTGAAAATTTGCTTCATTATTGCATGTACGCGTAAAAGAAACAATAAATCTGCAACCTCCTTCGCAACCATACAACCACTGTGTGTGTTGATTGATTAAAGAAGCCCAAAGACTTACCCAAAAAACAACTGTCTTTAAGTTCTCAAACTCCTTATAATAACAGCCTGTAAACTGCCGAGCTCGGGTCTCCCTCTACTTATCTACCTTTTTTTTTTAACCAGGGGAAATCCGGTTGAGGACTAAGCCGCGACAAGGGCAGAACTTTTGGGGGATAATTCGCGACCTAGTGTGGGATTCGCCAGATCGGGGGTGGCATTAGCATGCCCAGTCAGAACTGGTGCCATGCTATTGCCACACCCCGGTTAGGCATACCCACTAAAACCCCTGGGTGTTCCGTCCTTCGCCTTATGCCAGGGCTACGGGTATATGACCTAGCCTCTCCGCAGCCCTGGCAGGCGTGGGCCTCGCAAGGCCTCTTCCACTGCCGGGGGACTACTTGTATCCCCCGGCATCGTCAATCTCTCTAGACGTGGGGCGGTCTGTAACTCGCCCCACGGGAGGAGAGGTGAGCACGCACGGAACACTTCGCGCCCTCATCTTGACGGCATGTGCAGATGAGTGAGAACCTCTATACCCCAAGAGGCCCCACCTGCGCCGCCCGCTTACGGTGGCCGAAGGTCCTGGCTGGCCCTCCGGCGCCGACGCGTCCTCCTTTGGCGGGAACGGAGCAGGGATCTACTTATCTACCTACTCTAACGGACAGTATACCACGTTTGTCCAAAACGGCTGAGCAGGTTTGACACGTAAGAAAGAAAGAAAAAGATTTATTTAGAACTACAATAAACACCACTTAAACTATTTAAATTAAAACAAATAAGTAAATGTAGTCCTAAATTGGTCATAGCTCAGCAAAGTTGCCGGTTAAGATAACCAGCGCTGATCTTCCGCTAGGACCGTCTGTGACATACACGGACACGGGCAAATGAAAAAAAAAACAGGTATGAAGTGAATATACAAAAATTGAGAGAGAAAAAAAAACCACAAACAATACTAAATAATAAAAGACTAAATACACATTATTTATAAAAAATTGACAATGTTTTAAATATTATTTATGAAATTAGATAGAGTGATAGAGAAGAACTAGACTAATAAATGATATAACATTTAACACACAGTGACATGACTAACACAGTCGGGATAGAACAGGCACACCCTCCACATGCGCACCATCATATTGCACTTGTATCATGAATAAGATCGGTTTGGCACATTTGATGGTCATATAAGAACTTTTTCAGTTTTAGTTTAAATCTATGAATAGTTTTCACATCAAAGGCAAGGAAAGGAATGCTCCGGCGGTTCGGGCATGTGGAAAGAATGTATGATGAAAGAATAACTAAACAGATATACAATGCAAAAGTTGATGGATGCAGAAATCGCGGAAGGCCACGACACACCTTCCATGATCAAATTGATCGTGTATTAGCAGAAGGTGATGTCAGGAGCCTTAAGAATAGAAGAGCGTGCATGACAAGAGCTATGAATGTCAAAGAAGCAATTGAGGTGTGTAAGAATAAGCCTGTATGGCACTCTGTTGTTCGTGCCTACCCCGCAAGGGACCTGGCGTGAAGTTATGTATGTATGTAGTTTTCACATCGATTATCTCGCGAGTTTTCGTTAATAATAAATATTTATAAAGATAGAATGGCAATTAACATAATACATTTTATTTTTCCGCAGTATTGGAACAACATTGTATAGCGATACATATGATACAGTACCCTGTGAGATTCCGTGCAATATAGACACAATAATTTCCAAGAATAATTAATGTGACAAGCAGACAAACAGATCGATGATTATATAAGGACTTATTGTTTGCCAAAAAAGCTATCGAACATAAAAAGAACTGAGTAGAACGTTACCTGCAGCTTTATATACTTGTTGTTGCATTGAAGGTACGATATAGGTCCATCTACTCTGAAATGGGTTTCTTTGCAGCAAACACTTCAGTAACTCCCCTAGTGTTACAAATGTCTATAGGCGATGGTAACCACTTCCAATGAGGTGAGTGTAAAACAATAAAAACAAAATTGACAGTCGCAGGACTGCACGCTAGAAGCGAAAACAGTTCAGTCCTTTTCTCCATTCCCGAAAGTGCCTAAAAATATTTTTTTTTTTTATTATTATTTTTTATATTAATTTGCATTTGACCAAGATCATGTCCAATGCCGGACGATGATGCGATCGAAGATGGAGAACGCTGACCTAGATAGTATCTATTCATACGAGAATTGAAGATACCCGGATTGTTCTATTCGGGAAACACGAACTCTGGTAGTATAATCCACAATTCTGCCGTACGTAGAATGAACGTGGAAGCGAAACGTTTAGTACGCACTGGTAGTGTTTCCACTGTGAAATAATGGCGTAGACCAGAACGCCTGGTGGTCCGAAGATGGACCTGGACTAAAGATGGATGAAGACATAAAAATAAAACTAATCTTGATTAGAGTTGCTGTTGGTAGCTTACCATTAGGATCACATTTCTTATAGCAGTTTGATGCGTCGACAAAGTTGGTAGCGGCGTCGTGGCGGCTCCCCGCTTTGAGGTGAAGTTGGGCCGCTTGGCAGAACGCTTGGCCCCCTTGGGGCCACTTCTTCGACATTTTGAACAGATTTGCGGCCCGGAGGTAGCAGTCCACGGCCTCTTCTACTTTTGATGAGCCACTGTATAAACACGACGCTTTCTAAATACTATTATACCACATAGCAGAATGGCATGTTTCAGATCGGAGGCTGGCACATTTTATAAAAGGCAAACTAGGATATTTCATAACCAACCAACTCAGTTGGCTCAGCTACCCAAAACGTGTCTTGGCCTCCGAGACAAGAACACACCACCTGTTACTGTCCTGTGCGATTTCTTGCCAGTTATGGCCTTGAAGCTAACACAGGTCAGTCTCCACTCTGTCCCACCACCGGTACATGGGGCGACCGACCGGGCGTCGCCCATCCGATCATTCCAAATAGGCTCTCTTTACATTTCGATCCTCTTCCATCCATTCCACGTGACCGAGCCAACAGAGGCGGTGCGATTTTATCTCCTATAATGCTAGGGCTCGGCCACGAGGTAGTCAACTTCAATATTGGTTTGGACCTTCCAGCTGACATTGTCTCTCCTTGTTGGGCCCAAAATCTTACAGAGAGGATGTTTCATAGACTACGCTTTTTATGAGCCTTTGTAAAGACTATGGATTATAAAAATTCTAGGGCAAAACATGTAGTCATTTAGACTTGTTATATATCTGTCTTTGTAAGTGTTGCAAATACATTTTGTGATCTTTCAAACAGCATTTAATTAAACCTCCCCTATATATAGCAATACTAATTATGAAAACCACATCCACTTATTTTCATATTCCTTTAGTTATTTAAGGATCACCAAGAGTTATTTATATTGAAAATGAATATATTTATTTCAAAATCAAATCTTAGACATTATTTATTGATTATTGAAGATCATGACACTACCACCAACTCCAAAGAAATTTTAGTTACTGTTATGAGAAAAAACAGTGCAACAAAGTCTCCAGGAACATATCTTTATAATTAGAATGTATATACACTTGTGGTCTTTTATATAAATCAAGTATAGGCTTACATCGCCATCAGAACTGCAAACACTAGTCACAATGATGAAAGATGACTGTCAGGCGAGAGGCTTACATTTGAATGCGAAGAAAACAAAAGTTATGGTATTTGAAAGAGAAGAAACCAGAACGAATGCAAAGATAATGGTAGATGATGTTATGCTGGAACAAGTGAAAGAGTTTGTATATCTTCGATGTGCTTTTAGCAGGGATGGAAGATACGCCGCTGACATAGAATGAAGAGTAAATTTGGAGAATAGTGTGAATGGAGCGTTAGGTAAACTTCTTGGCGCTAAGAACCTCAGCCAGAAAGCCCAGCTTTGAGCTACGCTCACGTATATGGAAGCAAGAGTTGGGTATGGAACAGAGAGCATGAAAGTAGAGCAAACGCGGTCGAGATGCGAGCACTGCGCGAAATCTGCTGAGTGACGCTCGCGGACCGCGTTCGTAATACCGAAGTAAGAAAGAGAGTTGGTCTGAAAGAGAGTGTCGGGGTGAAGGTAAGGAAAGGAATGCTCCGGTGGTTCGGGCATGTGGAAAGAATGTATGATGAAAGAATAACTAAACAGATATACAATGCAAAAGTGGATGGATGCAGAAGTCGTGGAAAGCCACGGCACACCTTCCATGATCAAATTGATCGTGTATTAGCAGAAGATGATGTCAGGAGCCTTAAGAACGGACGAGCGTGCATGACAAGAGCTATGAATGTCAAAGAAGCAAGTGAGGTGTGTAAGAATAAGCCTGTATGGCGCTCTGTTGTTCGTGCCTACCCCGCAAGGGATCTGGCGTGAAGTTATGTATAGGCTTACAGGTAAGTTTTAACATTGCAATGTAAAGCTACTCAAAGGTGAACAGCTCTCGCACTGTAATACCTTCACTGTTTTTAATAATAAATAACATATAATATTAGTATAAAAGGACAGGCTTGTAAATCCGTCATTAGACCTGTCCTTTTGTATGGCCAGTGAAGCATGGTCTGTACTTGAGTGACACAAGCAAGAACGGCATGTCCCTGAGATGAATATGTTGCGATGGATGTGTGGGGTGGTGTGGAAAGACCATGTGATACCCCTGCATCCCCAGCAATCTTCTAGTCCGTGACATAGTAGATTATATTATATTTTATAGTGAAGAGTTCCTGGGGGTAACAAATGGCCATTCCTGTTTTCATATAGATACAGAATCATAAAGAAAGGAATGAGTAGAAAATATGCTATTTACCAAAAACTATTTAATATAAAACAAAACCATTGAATTTTTTCTAGACTATACATGTTCATAATTGTAATGCTGGGACTTCATCTGCAATAGTGTTAAAGATATAGACTGTGACCGTCTTATTTAAAGTGTTAAAAATAATTTATTTAACACAATGCCACTTCAGTGTATTATACCTACATTATCTTTACAATATTTAAGTGCATTAACAATGGTCCATCTTAAATGTTGCATTAAATCTATCCATCATATCTGCATGAAATGGCTTTTTTGCATTTAGGTTAATCTATAGCTATCCAGTCCACAAATTTTAAGTGGCAGGGTGGTGGAATGGAGAAGAGGGGGGCACATTTACCCCTACATTTACATAGATCCCTATCTATGGTCTGGAGATCTTTAGTTTTTTTAAATAAAGATAACAATATTGCATTTAAAAACTTGAACAATCTTTTAAAAGTAAAAAAAAGCCAGTTATCAACAAAATACACACACAGTCACAAAATGAAGAAAGAACACAACAAAGCATATTCACATAAATTACATGAGTAACCACGAAAATATTCAAAATAGTGGCCAGTAAAGATGAAATTATAAATCTTGTATATAAAATAAATAGTAAATGATTACAGTCAGTTCTGGCATTCCGGAACTGCTGCTGCAGCAGGCTCACTTAGCTAGTGCGCTTTAGTCTGAAGCTAACCTAACTTAAATCACTGTTCTAGTCACTGGTCACGAGCTTTCACCACCCATCACAATAATGTGTGTGAAAAAGGTGAGGTTATGTTTACCAAAAATAAATATTTCAAGAACTCCAGAACCTAGTAGAAAGGGTGAGTATACCTGGGTTGGGTTTACATATATATCCCCTGGATGATTTCCTGGATGATTTTAATGGTTAATGTGTTTAGGAATATATTTAAGACTTATTTATAACAACTGAAATTGGTTTTGAGTGGAAAAAATAAATATTCAATTAATTATCGAAGTTTAAAATTCACAACAATGATCAATGATGATGATTTTGTCGCCGAGACTTTTTTTGTGCACCGGAAGCTGTACATTTTGAAGAGGATGGGATTTATTTAAATAGGAGACTGTATATATCTGAAAATTTAAATATGTGGAGTTTTACACAGTCGGTTAGGTTAGGTTTTGTGTAGACCAAAGCCTTATAACCAGTCACTATTTATCTTATATATAAGTGAAAAACAGAAGTGAGGTTAGATTGACAAAAACATTAATAACTCAGGAACTATACATTTCCGCCACATAGGAGTTGCAGAAGGGGTAAGTTTTCCTCCTGCCACTCCCCACTTCCCCCTCATTACTTATGATTACAGGGACATATATGTAAATCACACCCATATACCTTCCCCCCCTATTCACTATACCCCACCTACTACTTAAAATTCTTGCACTGGATAGCTGAGTCACGGCCGCTTGTAGTTTTTGCAAGATATTTGTAACAGTCTTTATAACACTTAATCATCTATGACTAACAAGTATAAATATTTACCTCTTTGTACAAGCTGAACAAAACACTAACTTTCACTTTAGTCATTGTTCTGTTTCAATGAGAATAATTAGAAAAGAATATCATTCATACTAATATACAAAAGCTATCTTTATTAAAGCAGCTGCATGAATTTCAAGAGGAGTTAAATTAAAACACATAAATATAAAACCATTCAGAAGATTACTTTCAAACTAGCATTTCAGTGGAAAATTTGATCATTTATTATTCTCTAGCAACCTCCATGTCATTGAGAAGCATAAATAATGTAGGTAATGACTGTAAGACGCAAATTAGGTTCTTATTGGAAGTTCAATTATGATTTTTAGCAAACAAAGAGCTGCGTAATGCAATTATCTTAGATCCGCAAATTGGAAATCTTTCAAATAACAATTGGGAATAAATGGACAAAGAACTATTCTATAACAAGCACGTAGCCTGAAATGAACAGCGGCGTTGGGATAATTAGTCCAATATCAACAATAAACGGAGAAATTGATTGTCCTCACCCAAAAAGTGATCCAAGAAACGTTTTCGATGAACTCAACTTTTTCTCCGCTTCTGCGATCAGCTGCATGGCTTTTTGTTCGTTGTCCGCCATCTCTGCGGTTTATTTAACACTATTCACTAAATAAAAACTAATAATCTCTCGCAGATTTTCACAAGTTATTGACAAAATTGAACAAAATGTCGTCATCGACGTGCGAAATCCCGTCGCTGTCATCGATTGGTTCAGTGTTGCTCCTTGATATAATATTATAGGAATTAAGATGCGTTCAGAATAATTTTATTCTATACATTAATGATTTTTAATATTATTGTTATAGAAATTAATTTTGCTCGTACTTTGTTTCTTGAATAAAAGAATTGACGTAGGTAAACCTACTTATTGTTTTTAATGCAAATCAATGCGAAATACAGACAAAAGAGATAAGAATTCGGGGATTGGGTTGTAGGACATCGAAACTTAGTCATCTCACTAAAACGATTAGCTCGAGGCCAAAAATTTCACGCCGATATCCTGTGTGAATGGTATCACACCGATTAAGTCAGTTCTAAGAGCTGTAATGAAGATAATTATTCTCCAGCTTAACTCTACCATGTATTAATTGGAATTGGGGAAATTATAGCACACAGAGTGACCGAAACGCCAAATTTTAATGTATTTAAACCCTTAGTCCCGAAAATAGTCGTAATAAATATATTCTATATTTTCGCTCCAACTTTAGGTTAGCTACAGCAGTTCCTCTAACTTGCTGTTAGATTTACGGTTTGGCCTCGACCTTAGCGCTGTGAGCGACAGTAAACAGCGACGCTTCGGTAAAAAAAAGTAGGTAATAACCTGTCTTTTACAATATGCCCTCATCCATGCCATTAAGTAAAAAGCGGGCAGTGGCCGCCAGTACCTATAAAATATTCGAATGTTACAAAATAACTTACGTAACTTAATATTCACAACATGGTTTAATTGATATTGATATTGGTGCGTCTTCTATTGAAATATTTTATTATCCTGTAGTGACCTCCCATATACCAACCCCTCTATCCTTCCTATTCTTGTCTGATCCTCTATTTCATCCCCCTATCCCTTCCTAGGCTGGTAACTCGTTGGCTTCGCCCCTGGTTTGCAAACGTCCATAGGCAACAGTAACCACTTTCCATCAGCTGGGCCTTTTTGCCTGTTCGCCAGGAAAGTCTTTATATGTGTGTTTATCTGCCGATTTATATTCTGATGACCTCAGTTAACAAAATGGTTAATAGATGTCGTTTGATAGCTGTTCTTGGCACAGTATTTTTCAGAAGGGTTATGGTTCTTAAAATTAAAATACACATATAACTTTAAGTAATTTATTTGTATTAATGTGTTTGTTTATAGATAAATGGTCGCTCCACTATGAGCGACCCAACAAGTTACAAATACATGACTTTCGTAAGCATGGTTATTTAATTAAGGATAAGGGAACCTTTTAAGACGGTGAAAATTTTCCTTAATATTATTTATTACCAACTAATAAGAATACCATTCCAATCCTAACAAAAATATATTTTTCAATATTTTATTACTTAGTTAGGTCCCGTTTAATTTACCAGAAAAGTTTAATAGTCACTTTTGATTAATCTATGAAAATTAATGCCAATGTGCAGACGGCCTATCATTTAAACAAAAAATGTAACATTAAACTGATCTGGTATATAAAACATTACCCAACAAGCTACTTTGTTTCAGCTAATATAACAGCTATACATTAATCTTTAATAGACACCTAATAAAGTGCTAAGTAATACTGTGATCATTTGAATATAGATATAAGTTTATTGTGGCAAATCTTAGGAACTAAGTAAATGTTTCATTAGTAAAAATATGGAATAAATTTAAGAAATTGTATTCTAATTCCAAATATTTGTGAACCTCGTAAAACATTTTATAACGATGCAAAAAATATTTCTAATTCTATTTTATCTATCAAATATTTATTTATTTATTTTATTTTATTTGGGGGGGTTAACAGCTGAAATCTTACAAACTAAAGTTTTACAAAGTAAAATTACAGAGATAGCTTAAGATCAGCTATTCATAAACCTCCACAGATGGCATATTCCTAAGACATGCCAAATAATTTTATTTTAGCTGCTGTTCAAAAAGGGTCCTTAAAATTTTCGGAACTAATTTTGTAATATATTGTTGTAAACAGATATTAGGTCTGCCTAACTACTTCCTCAAAACAATGTAGCCATAGAAACCGTACTTAAAGTTGAATAGCTCTTTTATTCCTTTAAAGTTAGCTAATATTTATTTGTATGAGAAAATTAGAACACTGACGTGAACGAAGCTGTGTTCGGCAAGCTAATTGCAATATGAATAGTAATAATAAAAAAAACAGGTAAAGTATCAAGATTGGTTTTCCATACTACCTGTGCTGCCATATGAACGACGGAGTTCTTTATTCGATGTGACTATTTGTACGGGTACTGGACGAATAAATAATATTAATTCGTACAGTTATTCATTTTTTTTAAATTAAGAATCAGTTGGATGATTAGCTTGTTTTTTAATTAGGTTAGGTTAGGTTTTTTTTTAATGACATGTTTTAAAGAATTATTGAAAACATGAAAATAAAAATAAATAATTAAATTCTAAAATGAGGGTGGGGTATAGATACACGGCACATTTATTTATTATGAACAAATCGGAACATTTTTAATATAGGTTAGAAGGCTAAGGCGGGTACGAAGCGAAGCGGAGCACTTCGTGGTTATTTTTTTTATAACCACCCAAAAATAATTTTTCAACACATACACGATTAGTCCCTATATGCGCTGTATGTACATTACGGAACAAGATCTGCTTATATGTTACTACAAAGTATACGCGAGTATTTGCGTACTGCTCTTGTATGGATTGGAAGAACTTCGTAAAATACTTATTTTCAATCTTTAATTAGGTTAGGTTAGGTTTTTTTTTTGGCCGAGCCTTTTTAAGAACGTTTTCAGTACCTACCCGTATTAATAATTATAAATTATTCGTACGGTAACCGTATTGATAATTATAAATTGTTCAGTATCCGTATTAATAGACTCAGCCTTCTTTATTTTCTACTTCAAAATGCCACATTGCACATGAGTGTAAGTACACCTTGTAAATAGCGATTGTGCGACTGTGTTTAATATGCACTTTTTTCCAATAAACTTCCAACGTTATTACTGAAAACAGAATTGAGTTATATGTACTACATACTAGTACATTATACCCCATTGGAAAAATGTTGGGATGTAGGGTAAATAAACCAAATATTGGCACTCTACCAGTTATTGGCACTCATTCACTTAATCTAAAATATTAAGATTTCCTTTTTCCGAAGACAATACTGGTAGAAATTAAATTTTAAAAAAAATATTGTTTTATTAAATGGCAACACTCAATCTGTCATTTCACTTTCATTCTGTATATAATCGGTACTTCAAAATTTGCTGTGCACAAAAAACGGTTTCTACAATTTTTTTGCTAAGGTGAGCCCGTTTTTAATCATATTAATATTCTTCATAAATTAGTTATAAACTCGATTATGATATTTTCACAGTGTTTTACGATGATTAAGGAAAGTGTGGTATCAATTTTTAAGTCCATATTTTTATTTTTCAGTAAATAACATGGGGTGCCAATGAATGGTTGTTGAGTAACTCACTTTCCTGTTATTGGCATGTGTGCCGATAATTGGTCATTTTAGGAAAAAAAGTATTTAATGATTTAATACGCTCATGTTATTTTACTTAGATTATAACTGCGTTTACTCAATGGAAATAGCAAGTTCTTTTTTTATTTCCAATAATTGGCACTGTGCCAATAAGCTTTAAACCAATTGTGGTCACCAGTGCCAATATTTAGGTGACCTATGTGCCAATATATGGATTTTGCAGGAAAATGAAGACCAGGACTACTTCCAAGGAGAAAACCAAGGCGAAGACCAAGAAACCTATCAATGAGAGAAAAAAGTATAGCGTAGAAAACTTAAAGAAGGCCTTAGATGCAGTTCTGGGCGGAATGAGCAAAAAACTAGCAGCTAAACTGTTTCAGGTACCAAGATCAACAATACAGTTTCGGATAAATAACCCTGACAAAACAGATCCTCGCCCTGGCCCTTCCACAGTTCTGACATACCTGGAAGAAAACGCTCTTGTAAATTGGATAGTCGAAAGTTCTAAAAAAGGATTTCCTAGGCGAAAAGAGGACATACAGCATACCGTGTCTGATTTTATTAAAAAGGCTAATAGACCAAATCCTTTCAAAAATCATATCCCTGGAGCTAAATGGCTAAAGTTGTTTCTAAACAGACATCCTGAGATTAGTATTCGTACTCCTGAATCGGTCACAGCTGCAAGCTCGGTGGTGTCGGAAAATGATATTAGAGCATGGTTTAATGGTATTGAAACATATTTAAAAGACAATGATTTCTTTGATATTCTTTCGGACTCTAATAGGGTTCTTAACGGCGATGAAACAAATTTCTTACTGTGTCCAAAGACAGGAGTGGTATTAGCATTGAAAGGTGATAAGAATGTCTATGAAATTGACAGAGGGCAAGCAAAAGTTGCTATAACAGTGATGTTCACATTCTGCGCCAACGGAGACTTAACCCCCCCAATGGTAATTTTACCATATAAGCGTCTTCCTGGAGAAATAGCAGCCAAAATACCAAACGAATGGGGCATTGGATTAAGTGAAAATGGCTGGATGAAAGCAGATCTATTCTATGAGTACATTAAAAATGTACTGCATCCATATCTTATAAAACAAGGGAAGACATTTCCAGTAATATTATTTGTTGATGGACACAAAACCCATCTTACATTGCAAGTCAGTGAACTTTGCTCCGAGTTAAAAATTATACTCATAGCTCTCTACCCTAACTGCACCCGAATTTTACAGCCTGCAGATGTAGCAGCGTTTTTCCCTTTAAAGTGTGCATGGAAAAAAAGCGTCCTTCGATGGAGACGTGACCACCCAGGACAGGCATTGACAAAATTAGAATTTGTATCAATTCTTCAAACTGCTGTTACAGATTCTTTAAAGTCTGATACCATCAAAAATGGCTTTCGGGCTTGCGGTCTGCAACCATGGAATGCTGATGCATTGGATTATACCAAATGTTTAGGGGAGAAAAAAACAGGAAATTCAAAAGAAAAACAGACAGGAGATTCGCAAGCTATAAAACGAATAGATTCAAAAGGAACACAAACAGAGGATTACACAAAAAAAGAAATACACCATAAAAACCAAATGACTCAAGAAGCTTTTATTAACATTATTGGTAGAGAAAACTTAAATAAACTTACAAGAAAAGATCTAAACATGATACCCGATGCGTCTCAACTTCTTCAGAATATATGGGAATTTTTTGAGCGCTCATCAACAACAACAGGAAATTCAAAAACTCTTGATGTTTCGGAAGTCTCTTTAAAAGATCAACTGGATATTGAAAACATGCCGGTGATTTGGACAGATCATTCACCAAAATCTAATAATGAAACTTCTATTGCCACAGTTTCTAATGTTACCTCTTCAACAATAATTGAAACAGAAAATTCTGACACTCCTATTATTCCTAAAGACTCCTCAAATTATGCACTAGATATTCAAGACTTGTCGGTAATTTGGGCAGATAATGTAAAAAAAACTAATAATGAAAATCCTATTGCCACTGTTTCTCACGAAGTTGAGATTCATAGTAGTTATGAACCTGAGTTGCAATGCGTTCCAGGCATCTCTGGACAACAAACTGTTAATCAAACAAATATGCAAAAAACATCAGGTGCACAATCAGATCATGATCCAGTCAAAAATATAATAATCCCAAAAACTCCATGCAAGCTTAAATTAACACCAGTCAATATAAATGACATTCTTGTTTTGCCTAAGACACCAAAACGAAAGGGCACTAAAAATTCGGAAAAAACACCTTTTGTCTTAACTTCAGAAGAATGGCAAAGAATAAATACTCAAAAAAAAATGGCAAAAGAGCTGAAAGAAGAAGGTATCAAAAAGAGAAAATTCGAAAGGGAACAGAAAAAAATTGTACATGAAGACAAAAAACAATACACAGTAAAAGGTAAAGGGAAGGGAAAGGGGAAGGGAAAAGTGAAGATAGAAAGTGTAGAGAATGTTAAAAAGCTCTTATTTAGCAGGGAATTTTATTTGCCATCTCCTATAGACAATCAAGTATATGAAAAAGAAAATACAGTGAGACTAGACAATCAAGTACATCAAAAAGAAAATACACCACTTAAATTAGTAGATGTGGAGTCATTTTATGAAAAAGATCAAGATAAGGATGATGCCATTCCTTCTAGGACTTCAAAAAAGGGTTTCACATGTGACGAAATTTTTAAAATGCTGGCAGACTGAGTTAATTGACAAGTTTGGAACTTCTACTCTTATTTAAGTTAATAAGTATAGGTGTGTGTATTTAAGTTAATAAGTATAGGGTAAAGTGATGTAGAAATATATTAAAAACATGTTAAAATTATTTCTATAGTCTTATTTATTGTTTTATTGAGAGAATTTGCAAGAGTTTTTAATTTAATAAAGGTGTGCCAATAAATGGTATAACCGGTGCCAACAGCTGGGATCATTAGTGCCAGTAATTGGTTTTTCTAAAAAAATAAGTTAAAATATTATTCTTTATGTAATCTGACAACACTGAATCTTTTTTGGTTATAATAATAATAGTAGATCATAAGAAGACTATTATGTCAAAATGATACTGACATTTATTGGTTTCTATAGTACGAAAAACTAATTTACATCTCAATAGTGGCTTAAAGTGCCAATAATTGGGTCACTTACCCTATTTAAGTCGATATTTTAAACGATTTCTATAGATTTAACTATTATTCTAAACATATTTTTCAGGTGTATGCAATTAAATGGTTTCACACTCTTACATTTTATATGAAACCATTCAACATTAAGCTTTTAACGAGCATCGGGCAATACAGATTCACTGTAATATATTAAATATCTAATTCATTAAAATACTCTTATATTGCCAATGTTGCGTCTTATATTAAGTTCTTCTTCAACAGCAGCTTTCTATAGCAACTTATTTATATATAGATTTAGACAGGCCATTTTAAAGTTAGTGATTGTATTGTCATTGGATTAAGAGGTAAATAGACACTCATAATGTACATTCATTTATATAAACGTTAGACTCTTTAAATATAAGATAGAAGTTAATGGGTCTTACAACGACAGAATATAATATGCGGGTTATATCAGATTTTTTATTTTCCCGATGTAAGCATGTTTATTTTAGATTTTAAGAAACCAAAATTACTAACGAAATTAAACTACTTGCCTGCATGTCGAATAAAATGTCACACCGTGTTGCGATATTCAGAGACTCGATAGTAACTGTTTGATTGATATCCTGATATAGTATTAAGATGTTTTGACATGAGGCGATTGTGTTGACACTAACACTCTGTTAGACTTATAAATACTTTGATGGATTTTAGTTTTGTCAATTATACCAAAAACGAAAATTTCCAAAACAGTACATTGATAATTCCTTCTGGTCACACTGGCCGGCAAAATAATCAAAATCATATCTCTGAAAGCAACCTTATTGGTAACAGGATAAAGGTTTAATATGGACCCGTTGGTACAAAATAAGGAAGAAAATAAAATATAAAATAATATTTAATTGATTTATTTTTATTTCTCATAAATAAACTAAACTGAAATATCTATACGAGCTATTATAATAAATGAAATAGCTAGAGGATATTTACATAAGAAAACATAATTCATTACATTAAATCGAATAAAAATAATATGATAACATTTACAACTTAAAATTTCATAGGCCATTATGATTAATTTATAAACAATGTGGTATTAATTATCAAACACACAAACACTGGGCTTGAGTAAATGAAACGTAGATTATATCTTTTCTGGAACTTATTGTATAGTACAAACCAAACTTAAATGCGTTCTTGAAGTTTATACAGGTCATGCGCAGTACAGTTACAAGATTCACAGATAGAGCCGACGGGGGAAAGTGTTCCACTCTCGCTCGGCCGCAATCCATATTCGCTATCTCTTTCATACAACATAGCGTAAGGCGTAATAATTGAGCGCAAACTTATAGAACTAACTTCACTCGAAGCGCATTTAAGTTTTGCGCATACTTTAAATGTCGAAATATAAAAAAGGCTAAATAAGCTCACGAATATCTTGCAATCTTGAATTGCTAAATCGTGACTTAGAATCGAAATCAAAACATATTTTCTTTATATATTTAAAAAACAGCCAATCTCAATATTCTCGACAAGCGATATCGGGGAAAAAAACAGGATATAAATATCACCTAAAAATAATTCTACACCATTCAGTGTTGCCACTTGAAAAAATATTTATACAAAACAATTTATTGCACAAAAAATACTAGCAATGTAATTATTCATTAAAAACAGATCTTTTAACACAATTGCAAATGATATTAAATATCATTAATTTTATTATTAAGTAAAATTCATTTTAAACGTTTCTTATGTAACATTTGCTATAAACAAGCCAATGTACTCTTGGTACATATGTAGAAATACTGGCATCTTTGATTATATAAGATGTATTAAGCAGTAATTTACTTGATAACTTTAATATTCTTTACACACTTCGCTAAAGCAACCGAACTATGCTAAGCTCAAAACATACACAACATTATGGTATATCTTTATTACTATTAACTATGCGAAAAATATTTACACATTTTTACTCAATACAGGGAGAAAATAGATTAGATTTTTATTTCTATGGTTATATCATTCCATCTAACAACATCTAATTCCATAATAGTTTAGGATTATTCTATTTGTTATCTAGGTGACATTGAATGTTTAGCTGCGGCAACATTAATATTGCTGTCATTCTGTTTGGTTTCGACATAATAGATCCTTTATCCAAACTGTGAATAATTTTAATTAATAACAAAACATATAATACTTCAAATAAACAGTCTTTTGAAAATCATATAGAAATATCACAATAAAATAAACATAAATATTAGTTCAAAAATTATTAATTCCAAAATGATTTTAAATATTTATTTTTAATATTTCACGGTTCAAACTGGGATTTCAGGGATTTTTAACATTTAATGATACATAATTCATAATACCGTATAAAAAAAAACTGTCCACAAATGAATCGCAAGATCGATAACTGACCTCAAATGACCAATATAGTTTTTTTGCGTTAACAACACTGACAAAATGTAAGCACCTAGTCCATAAACTCACAACAGCCATACAAAATATAATACACCCGTAACACCTAATTTCTTTATAACAAACCATCTTTCAAAAGTAACATCATCAAAATTCATCTCTATTGGTGATTAAAATAATGGGTATAGTGCCTGGCTAATTAGAGATTAAAAACGAGTCGAAAATTTAAAAGATATCAGTAGGGCAACTTCAAATTATCATAGAGTATTTATACAACGCGTAAATAATCTTGGTTTTCTTTGAATTCAGCGTAATTCTTCTGTTGCTCGAATTTGGTAACCATGAAAAACAATAGCTGCCACACTTCACTTTAAATAGTTTTATTAAGTTCGTAAATTCTAAAATAAAATAAATACTTTTTTTTAAATGACATTGACATTTGTAATAGCATAGCATTACCGTATAAAAAATTTGTAAATGAAGCCAAACTCTATACACATTATACATTTTTTAAATGCGATATTCAAATTATATCCATTAATATTATTATACAAAGAATATAACAAAGCATGTAAAATGGGAAAAAATAATTTACTATGTGTTTTGATGCTATTGAAGACTTCTTCGTTTTTTAAATTATTATTATTACTCAACATTTGATATAAAATAAGCTAATAAAATATACTCAGAGATTAATATTGATGACTATAAACTTTCATATGACATATAGGACAGTTTTTACACAAGACTATATGCAGCTATGGAAAATTATTTTGACATAATGCATTTTAAACACATTCTAACCATAAAATAATGACTATTTCTTAATAAAGCCTAACATACTATTACATTTTTTAATAAGACGCAAAAGTACTAGATGCGTTTGAGCAGACTTGCAAAAAGCCTATTATGATAATAAACACATACAAACACACCAAATTATTCTCATTTGTTATCAATAACCTAAAAGTTAACATTTCTGGTATTTTTTATTATACACGCTCTAATTCAATATGACGACATATATTTAATATGCACAATATTATATGTATGATGAAGTATTACTGTGAAAACCTACTCCACAATATTAAATACTATATTTTTTTGACACTTCATCGAGTATGTGGGATCTAAATGTGATATTCGCAAAAAGAAACTAGCTTAAACTAACGTATTCCATGTAGGATTTCGAGATGTTTAAATAATCGAAAGAATCGTAATCGACTCAAATTAAGGATCAAAAGAATCGTATTCGACTCAAAGTAACAATCGAGTCAATAATCGACTTGATCACCTACTGAACAATCGAAATACTATCCAGATTGATTCGAGTCAACTTATACGAAACAATCGATTCGAACATCTTGTCATCCGCGTGTCGCTAGCTTTAACTCCAATGCTCAATAGAAAATGCTGATCATACCAATGTTAAGTGTTTATTTATTTTGTAATAAAATATACAATAACTTAATGATTTTGTACAACTATGGAATGTGATGACTGTAATTAATTTTGAAAAATAAACGAAGGCGAGAAATAATTTCATACTTTAAATTTAACGCACCATTTCATAAGATAATTTTCAAAAAACAAGAAAAAAATAAAAACAATAATTTCATGTTTTGGCTAGTCTAAATAATTCATAAGTATAAAAAGAAAATTATATAAATGTATGTAAAAGACCAAAATTATACAGATTATTTAATAAGGTCTGTTTAAAATACCTTCATAGTATCTTGCTTAAAGCCATTTTTAAACATTACCTAATAAATATATTACCTTTATGTATAATATAAGATTAAATGAAAACAATAAAAGCTATTCAGAGTATAGTTCGTATAACCTGGTTGCCTACTTGAGTAATTTTCATAAAAACATATTATGAAGTAACAAAAAAGTTTTATATTTAAAACTTAAATACATGACACATTTGACTTCATATATGCCACATCATTGTAATATACCCAAATTCGTAGTCTACGGTATTTAATTTATATATTGAAACTATAAAACCCCATTAAAATGTTTACCTTTTAATACGCCACAATCCTTTAGGATTATGGCGTTCTCTGAACGCAACCTTTTCTTTTTTATTTATGGCAACACCAGAATCGGCCATATTGGTAACACCTGTCAATATATGATTTATGCTGGTGTAACAAAAATATAATGCACAAACAGTTTACCTACATGGAAATACAGTTATGATAAACTACACTGGTCTACAGTGGTTTTGTTGCTCTAGATATGAAAATGATTTTAGGTCCATTTATGGACACAATTCATGAAACTATCAATGATTTTGTTACATTTGCTCTGATTTTTTTCTAAATCTTTATTTTCATTATACATTACAAAAAAAAAACGAGAAATAAAATAACAGATATATTTATAATGTCAGTAATATTTTGAGAAATTAGGATACATCGAAGTAAATAAAGAGGAAAATGTCAAAAATATATTTTATATTTCCACAAGACGCCTTTTATGAGCTTTTCTTTTATAATCTCTCAGGGGACAATCTGTTTTCAGAGACCAGCAGTAATTAATTGTTCAAAATATAAGATATGCAAAAATCATGAAAATACGAGCACATTGAGCACTTTCATGAATATATGCGTAATCTGGGCACTTGAGAAACGTAAAAATTTGCGATGATATCCAGGGCAACAAAACCAAACTTTTTTTTTTGTAGAGCAGTGTTATGTATTTGCATGTTTCCTGTGTCATCTCATCAAAAATAACCAACTAAAAGTGCCAGTTATGAGTGTTTTCTCGACGTTGCCTAAGGTTGCAAACAATTTAAAATAATTAATTTTGGACTTTCACGTAATCAACAAACCTTTAAGCGATCGTCGTGTATCGTAGTTGTTGTGAATTTCAGATTTATAAAGCTGATTCTGTAAGAAATATGATGTTTGCATTTTTTTATAATATGCTATTTTTGACTATTGGTAAAATTAGAATATTTCTGGTGAAAAAAATCCGATAATTTCGAACACATATCCCTTGAATATAATTTGCAAATAAATGCACTTTTTTGTTACTTTAATACATTCAGTTTAATAATTACTTATTTTTAACACATACTTTCATGAGTTCTAGTGGCAGCTTACTCAAATAACTCTCACTAGGTAACAAGTTAGCGACTTACAATGGCATATAAAATGCTTACACGCGACTGTTATCGATTTAGGTCGAATCGAAAGATCGAAAATGTTAAAATATTTCGACGACTTTAAATCGTTGCACCAACATTGAAAATTCCAAACCCAAATCAAAAACAGTCGGGGTTCCGCATCTAAATAACTAGACACATAACTGGTATATTGATTGGCTTAACTGAACTGATTGGTTGTTTGCTGTTGGGGTACCGCAGGGCGCATCGGTTGGACCATGCCCATTGGCATCGCGGGCGCGCCTTGTATGCCCATTACCATTGGTTGTTGCTGAAATTAACACAAATAAATCCCATTTAAACACACACAACGTATATGAAGGCTCAGTCAGACACAGAACAAAACTTTTGTGCGGAGCAAGTAAAATACAATTCACCAAGCAGTCGAGAGTGAACACAATAACTTCATTCTTACTAACAAAAACAGTCTATATTCGATACGTCTAACAGAAGTTCAAAACAGTCAGAGGTATTATTAGTCCAAATAGTAGGTATAACAATTCACAACGCATACTTATAGCGTAATAAGACCTTTGTACCGATTTTACTTCGAGATGCTTCATCTCACATTTGAAATGCAACTGCAACAACCTTATTCTCCGAGCGGATATAATTTATTAGCATACTAATAGAAGAGAAAACTTACATAGTAAAGCTGTAGAGAACAATATCGAGAATACTGTACATGACAGTATGAAAAATATAGGCTGATTTAAATATATATCGTAGATTACGATCTAAATATGACAAAAATATTAAATATAATATATTTTTCAGAAATAAAATCGTTATATTGCAGCCATTAGCCACGTGATAATGAACGCCGATCAGAGCGCGTGACGTCATAGTGTGCAAAACTAAGAAGTTATCAATGACTTCTCAGATAACACTTCAACGAAACAGATGTTTATTTTGCACACTGTGACGTCATGCGAGACGCCATGACAGCTTGACGCGTTTTTGTGACGATGTGTCAAAATATTTATAAAATTGCTAAATTAAATATGTTAATGTTGTTTTTTTGCTGAAATATTAATATTTTGGCTAAAATAGACGACCATAAGGCTCAAAATAAACCTGTTTCTCAAAAATTGTCAACTACCGAATTCGCCGAATGTCACCCACTAACAATGAACGGATTAAACTTGTATAAACAGCGTGGCGGCAATATAAAGATTTTTCTAATATACTGTTACAAGTTGCAGGATTCGAATTAAAAATGCCGTTGGAATTAATAAATAATTTATTAGAACTATACAAACACGTATAACACAGGTACAAATATAACCGAACACAACCAGCCCAAACGTAATGCACGATTCAATAACACGCGCAAAGTCCGTCGCTAAATAGATTACCGAGTGTACACTAGTCTTGCTCCGCTTGTGGTTATCGCTTGACTGTCAATCTCTCCATTCGGGAATTGCTTTATACTGCACAAATACAATAGGTATCTCCGCCGCGTGGACTGAATTTCTTAGAATCACACCTGGCTAATGGCTACCATAATATATTACCATACACAATGGACTGTTTCTAATTACAAATTTTAAACACAAAGTAAACAAAAGAAGTCCAAATGCCGAAAGGGTAATAAAATGTCTACAGGTATGCAGGTGTGAATTTGACTTATGTCGGCATTCAGGTCCTAACAATGCGAACATTTCGAATGTTCGTAAATGAATGATGGGTAATTAAAGTAATATACCACGAAAGAAGCATGTGCGCCTTTCGGCGTAATAATATGCTATAATTGTTGTTTATTTTTAACTAATACTATGCATTTTTAATAATAAAATTAGCTCTTCAAGTTCTCACAAAAAACTTATTGTAAATTCCAAAAAAAAAACAACGCTCTTGTCATTTTACTTTTCTATGACAAACATGAGGTGACAAATTGTGCATCATTCCACTGATAACATGCAATAAGGCATCAATCGCAAAATCGGCACATGCGACGACCACGTGAATGTATGAGAATTTTACTCGATACTGTAAACATCAAAAACATACTCAACAAAATCTAGGTAAATTTTAGTGTATCACTGCGATGCTACCTAGTGCATAAAATTTAAAAAAAAAACCACACTATGTGAGCAGAGTAGCAAATATTTTTAATATCTACTTTCTAATCTATAAGCTTTCGGAGTGAATCGAATTATTAATAAATACTCTAGATCTGAAGCCTTTCATACATTTCAAGCACACTCAATGAAACCATCATGACCCAAATCCAAGTTATAGCACATGGTCATGGTCAACGCTTATATTACTACACCACAAAGGCCGTAAATATACATGTTATGCTTCCAAAACCTGCGTTTTCCAAATAAATATTGCACTTCGAAAACTGATTTTCTCGGAAAAACAATATCCAGTAAGTCTGCTAGTAGATTTGAAAAAAAAAAAGCAGTTTGCTAAGTTTTTATTGCATTCGTTCAGCAGACAGACAGGCAGACGGCCCACCTGATGGAAAGTGGTTACCATCGTCTATGGACATTTGTAACACCAATGTGCTGCCGCTCCCTTAAGGGAGACAAAGTAAAGCAGTCATTACCTACTACTTTACACATTTAAAAACTATAAAATATCTCTTAATCTAACTCACACGAATCATTGCTCACATGCGGTCAAAACACAAAAAAAACAAAACAAGCTTTACAAAAAAAAAACAACTGGGAACTTAGCAACTTACCATCATATAATGCGGGGGGTGGTATGTATGGGGCAGAGTGTGAGGCATTGGCGGGAGTGTCATGCCGGGGCCCTGAAATAAACAAACTATGCTGGCATGCTAACGAAAAAAAAGAAACAAAAATAAGGTAATACGGACATCGACAAGTGAAACAAATAAAGGTGTCTATGACATTTGTCTATGCTTCGTGTGAAAAATCAAACTACTTGATACGAAAGATGGGAGTTCTAAAATGTGCCAACATATTCTTGTTGATTTTTTTAATATTAATGTTTCCATTACCCCGATATATTTCAGCGAAATTATGTATCATTTTAACATCATAACCTATTTTAATAATATTAATTATAATAATATTAGATAATAAATATTAAGTAGTTTATTGAATATTACAACGACAGTATGAATTATTTTTCTATTTATCTAACTAAATTGGCACAACAATGTATGTAATATATTGGTTGTTATATTACAGGACAAAGCCAGATGGGCGTCTTTGGAGGACGCCTTTAACCAATCTGGGCTACTTACATAAAATAACTCAACTAACAAGACAAAGAACAACAATACTAACAATTAATTAAGTTTACTAACTAATTAACATACTAACAATTAATGCGTACTGTAAAAAGTAAGAATTAACGGCTTTTAATTTAATTTAATTTATTGGTTGTTATATCAGTATGGCAAGAATTCAAAAAAATACGATTATTCCTTTTTTTTTCTTATTACATTTCAATTTTCGCGCTGACTTTGGGATTTTTTTTCAAAAGTAGAACTGCTTTCTGTGATTTTTTAAACGACAAGTAGGTAATGTTGCCACAATAGAAAAATCTAAATTCAAAACGGTAGACTATAGATTTCATTAAAAGTAAATTTTTTTAGCTAACTACTTGAAAATGAATTAGGAAAACATAAGGATAGGTTAAGTATTAGAATCAAAATATAGAGGAAAGAACAACAAATATGTGTCTACAACAGAATGTAACAGGAAATTAAACTATCTTAGCGAACTGAGAAAATAGCACGAAATCTGGCATTGATTGATATTCAAACACAACATGTAAAGCAAGAGAGAGGAAGGAGGGCAAACATTGGCAAACTATTCGCGCCATTTCATTTTAAATGATAGATTATAAACAATAATTAACAATTCCGATTATTTTAGCTATTTACGTTGATTATTTTCAAACTTGAAATATACCTTTTGTTTTATTAATCTTAAGTTTGATACACATTTCAAGATATCTGCGTTCCATTAGACTCTTCACGACTGCGATTTTTCCCGTTCCACTCGCTTGTCGGCGTTACAATCGTAAACCCAAGTGGAACGGTAATGCGACCCCCCTCTTGTATGTCGTTGTGCGATCGAAAATGATGACGTCAGCGACGTTTTCACCACAACCACAACCGCGGTCGCCTTATGGAACGGCTAACGGAGCATTTAGGCGTTGTGAGCTACTATTGGAACGCTTTTAATTGACCGTAGCTAGAACAATCGGAAATTTCATCAAGCACACGGTAACATGCCGCAGAGTAACGTTTTAAAGTTTGCACATCGCTCGTTGATACATCGATTAGAGAAGAAAAAAGAGCACAGACAGTGTCGTCAACTGTTGTATTATTTTGAGAAATTACGTTTCCACATGCAAACATTAAAGCGCTCTTATCTATAACTCTCATTCATGAACGATACTCGATACAATTGAAGGACTTCTGTATTTAGGCAAGTTACCTTAGCACCAAATTGTGTAGTTGACAGACAAATCAACTGAGAGACCTTTTATTATACATAAGTCATAGCCTCCTTGATTTTGCATGAATATGTTGCGTTATTTCATGATAATTGTAACGAGTCAAATACCTTGTTGATTTATTTAAACAGTACTATTTGTTGGATTCTCACAATTTACAATAAATTTGATTCACAACAACTGAACAAGCTCGATCGACTTCAAAATGACCACGTTACTGAATATTGTAAGATGCTTAAATGGTTACCTATTCGCAGTTACGTTACAATAATATACATATAATATTATAAAATTCTAAACAAACCATACCTTTTGTTCGGGATTCATTTAAAAACTACTAGGCCGATTTGCGATACGGTTTTCGCTGATTGAAAGCAAATTATCAAACTTGAGATCTGCGCTACTTTTTATCCTGGGTATTTTGTGTTCCGGGAATCCCGCGGGAATTTCAAGTCAAGCGTCAAGCTGATTTATAAAATCATGAGTGACATGAAAATTATAATATTACTTGCATAGAGTTAAACTTTTGCAGCACAGATTATGTACGAGCGTACAAGGACATGACGTCACAGCTTTGCAAGCTCATTGAAACACGAAACTACCGACGTTTTTCGTAAGACTATGAAACGTATCTCAGTCGATTTGCCTCTTCAACCTCTCACTAATTAATTATTAAGACGATTTAATATGACGAATTGGAATCGCTTTTGAGTTTGTATAGTTCAAGAAACGAAATCTACGTGTGCGTATCCCTTACCATAGGCCTGTATCCGGCACCGGTTGTCGCCTGCATCGGCTGCGGGCTCCAAGTCGCGCCAGGCTTGGACGCGTTCTTCGGCGAGTTCCACTGCATCGGTCTAATTCGATACGAGAGTACCGGTCAATGGTAGGGGTCATGCGTTCAAGTGCTCGCAAAAGGAGGTGAGCATTGCTTGCTTCTCAGTATGCTCGTTTGTGCAGGGACCGTAGATAGAAAAATGTACTAAGAAACTTTTCGCGATAGATAAATGTATTGATAGACAACTAATATAGCGATAACTGAAATTTCTTTGGGAGCATTAGTGTGGGATTGCAGATTTGAGATATTTTAGTTATTGTAATCATTTGCTCCTCTTGTGAATGACAAAAAATATTGAAAACTTTACATTATGAAACACCTGTTCATTATACAGTGTAAACTCCATATAACACTGGAGGGACTATGACATTTTATGGCGTTATAGAGTTGTCGTTAAATGGGGAGAGTGTTATTCTTGTCTGGCGTGTTTAGCTGCACCACTAATTTTTATTGAATTTTTTACTTATTTTATTCATATCTTGCGATATTGAGGCATCTTGGTGATAAAGGAAGCACTTAGAAATTTCGATATGCATGATGCCGACAATAGAGTTTATTACGGGTTAGGGTAATAAAGCGATAGAACTTACACAGCTGCGCAGTTTTTACTAATTTTGGAGGCTTAAAAGGTACTTTTTATTACTCAATTGTTATTGTTATTGCGGGTATATAGCGTGTATCATTGGACGGAAGACAAGCTAAGCCACCCAAAGCCATTGATTTTGACACTTAAGGGAGTTGGTCGTTAAATAGAGTAACGTTACATGGAGTTTACACTATACTTATATTTTAGAAAATAAAGATTGATTAATTTATATTTTTGTACAATAGAGAACCAGTAATTAATTCTATTACTGTTTAAGTGTTTTTATGTGACATATTTACTAACGTAGAATAACATTTATAAAGTTATTTCTTGTGTTTCTTGTCATTATGAAATTGTATTTTTGTATTTTGACACAGCTTTAAATTAAAAATTTTGTAAGCAGCAAAGCCGGGTAATTAATTACTGTTACTTAGCATTTTGGTTATCGACTTGAAGCAACAAAATAAGTTAAATATACAATCGCAAAATGCGTGACATCACGGCTCATGTTCAGATTGTCAACAATGGCGTGTATAGTCTACTATTTTTATAGGTTAAAAAAAACAAAATTCACTTGCGTCATTATCACTTTGTAGATATGAATTAATATTTGATACGGATAGTTACGGCTCCCTGTAAAGAGGCAATCTACTTCGTTTTGCAGACACCCTTTTGCTTTTTACAATAAAATGTGAAAACACCGATAGCGAATGTTGTAATAATAATATGTAAATATTTTAACAATTAGAATTAAAAAAAATATATGTGCTCCTTGTAACGTAAAAACGTATCATAGACAATACATCTGTTGATCACTCGAATATATATTTAATAAATGTATGTTAAACTTGCCTTAAACATATATGTAGTCCTTTTGGTTTACTTATAGCAGCATTTCATACACAACCTCAAGCTACTTTGATTTATATTTGTACCTACCATGAAACGTTTGGAGAACTTGAATAAATGTCCAAGTGTGAATATGTCAAAGTAGAGCAAAATGGACAAACTTGTTTTATACAAAGTCCATGTGGAATCATGAATTCACGTAACATAAAAACATTTTTAAACTAAATAGAGTCAGCAGAAAAAAAATCGTTATATGGAAAAAATGAATTATTAATACTAGTGAATAATGCGTTTGGAGCTTTTATATTTTAATAAATTACAATACTTGTGTGAAGGTGAGTATATTTTCATAACAAACTATTGTGAAAAAAGAAAAAAATATCTTACAGTGTAGTGTTTTGTGACAGCGGTGTTTTCACTTTTCAAATATTTGCAATAAATATACTTTTACTTTCATCAATTATAAGATATGATACGTTCTTTTCATGCATTATTAGATAACATTAGTGAATACACACCATTTAATAAAGTTCTTTCAATTATTATCGTATCATTCCTTAATATTTAAAAAACAATTGTCTCTCATGTGATGTTTATGTAATATACGATAATCATTTTTACTCAAAAACAAATCACATAAGAGAAAATTGTATCTAGCATTCAAAAATTCACTCTCACTGTACGAATCATAAAAAAAATCTATCTACCAAACACTTGACTCATGGTGATGATTTTTAAACTAATTCATTCATTCAAGCCAAAATGATTAATTCATAATATTTTAATTTCGTTTGCTATGCTGACTGTACAGCTAAAGTTATTTTGTACGTAAAAGTGTGTCTATATTTTATTTAGGCATATTTGCCCGGAGATTTTCCAAAATGTATCGACATTGTTTAATTAATAAACTAACAAGATTTTATGTTAGCTCTAATAAAATTATATAACATAACAACAAAAATGTTGTCCGTCCATTATTATTTTTAAAAAAAACAAATACAACATAATATTTTACGGTCCGAGTAAGAAAAAGCTATAATATTTAATGAAAAAAAAAAATGTTTATTCATTTAAAATTATATATTGTGCTGACCCCAATTAATTGGGAGAAGAAAAGAGATTTTTTTTATTCGCCTCTTCCTGTCATGTTTACTTTTAGGTTTTTTTTATATAATATTTGTATTTATGTCACTTGCTCTTATGAAAGGGTCTTTCTCATTCTGTCTTTTCTCTTTCTTATTTAAAAATCCTCATATCTATTACGTATATAATTAATATTATTGTTTTAAAAAACACATTTTAATTAACCTACATATGTTATATATGCTATTATTATTTCTTAAATTATTAACAATATTTTTTTTAAAGTATCAATTTCATCAACATAGCAAACATTTTCAATACCATAGTCAATAATAAAGTCCACTTACTTTTGTGCGGTTGCCGTCTTGTTTATGGTTAAGTTGTTTGCTAACTGTGCCAGTGACGAATCGAGATCACCGGTGAGTACTTTGCCTGGCTGCTGCTGTTGTTGCTGACCTATTCAAATAGACTTTATTTACATAGAGATAGGATTGAATTTCACCCAACTTTTATGAGCCAGCTATATATATTCTGAGAAGAAAAATAACTATTAATAATCCACAGTACAACAGATTCACGCGAAAACTTCGCACGAATATAAATTTTTTGCTAACGAAGTATTATCTTATTAAAACATGCCTAACTCTGAATTATTCTCCTGACTGTCTGAAAGAAACAGATTAATTAAATTAAAGATAAGAATAAGGCGCCTGTTATTAATGTTTCAATGCGCAAATGTATTGATAAAAAAATATCTTTGATTGGCAGTAACCTGTGACATTAAGTTCTATCAAATTGCGGTATAAAGGCGCGTTCCCACTATGTCGTAACTGTTAATTTATCGTTGGACGACTGTCGTCTCTAGCTATTCCCATTATAACGATTGTTTGTCGTCAAAATGTTTTATCGTTTAGCGACTATCGTATCTAGCTGTTTTCATTGGATCGCGATGAAATTTTATCGTTTTACGGCAGTCGCTTTGTCGTTTACACATCATTAGTAAGCTACAAATCTACAGTCGCGAGGGGGAAGGGAAAACACGTGTAAACGACGAGATGATACTTTTATCGTGCCTACGATAGATTTGCCGTCACGATTTTTTATCGTTTTACGACTGTCGTGCTAGCCGTTATCACTGTCATGACAGTCTATCGTCATTGCAAAAAATGTCGCAGACGACAGAAGTCGTGTTGTTCTATGTGTGAAAACCTCCGTTTGAACATACAAGCCACGACACTTAAAACTACACAATTATCTGTCGTTACGACAAAGTGGGAACGCGCCCTAACTATAATGGATTCTTTTTGTTTTTTTTAATATTGGACATTATTTAAGGGACATTCAAAATGACTATTCGATTTTAATGCCAGTACAGATTTTGAAAATAACTCGTTATCGTGATTTTGCTAGTACACTTTTTAGTATGGCGTGGGTACAAAATGATGAAGCAAGCTTTAGCTGCTGTGATTTAAATAATATTATTTGCACAATGGTATTGGGCAGTATTAGCAACTATTCTTAGAGTATCTAAGCTTGGACTTTTATGAGTAACATATAAAAAAGTTATACTAAAAAAATCATCGAACACAAATCTGCTGGTATCAGTAACAAAAGTAAAAAATTAAAGTGTTAAAAACATAAAAAATAAACAAGGTTTTTTTTAAGTTTTCGCGACTAGTGCACATAATAAAAATACGTTATAACCGTTTTAAGCGGGGTAGGCTAAACAATAACTTAAACATTACTAATTGATTCGACATCTTTGTCTTCCGTGATTACGGCTACTGAATATTCCGAAATGTCGGAATAAAAAAATCAAATAAAATACCGCGTTTAAAACTGTTCAACGTAATTTTATTGCAGAAAAAAGAACCGAACTAATAATTAAAAAACGAAAAAAAAAAATCGTGCAAAACTACCAAACGCAAAACGAGTTGAGCAACTGGCAACACAGTCGACCATAGACAACAACAAAAAAACGAACGGTCCATTTAAAATTGGATCGAACCCATTGACGCCATCATCGGCTGCCTCGCCGGCGAACCGAACATCATCGGTTGGGCCATCGGCATCATCATGTCGCCGAACGGTTGGGCCATCGGCTGCGGCTGTTGGGTGATTGGCTGGCTTTTCGCCGGGGAGCCCCCTAAAGACATTCGCATCACGTCTTCCAGGTCGTCGAAGGCAGACTTCGGTTGGGGCGGGATGGAAGGGGGAGGGGGACGGGCCGGGGACGCGGTTATTGGCTGAGTGGGATCTCCCATACCCATGAACGGGTTAGCGGCAGCTTGCACAAGAAATTTACAATTTACACATCTTACAATATATCGGTACATTTGTTGTCTGAAAGGGATAATTCGGCAGACCTCAGGGATTGCCTTCACTTTAGTCTCATCTTAATGTATATCTTAGACGTTTAGAAAATTTATAAGCAAAGTATGGTGCAAGTATATAAATATACATATACATATATTAGTGTGCGATAAATTTTCAAGAACTTGAGACTTGTGACGCAAGTAAAATTAAAGATGCCTGTGCCTTCTCTGGATCTGTTCAGAAGGAACTGTATTTACATGGCTCCTCTTATTTATAACTCTTTGCCAAATAATATTATAAACGCACCCCCAAGAAAATTCACTGTAGTCTTGAAAAAGTGGCTGATCAAGGAGTGTTTCTATACTGTACATGAATTTCTTAAAAAAAGTGCTTGTGGTTATTAAATATTATCTATACGGAAAAGTTTAGTGATTTATTTGTAATTATTTCTCTTGACATTAATTACTTGTATTTTATCGAAAATTGACTTTTTTTTAAATTAGAATACTTATGTGAATTTAATTTTAAATTTGATTTCATTCATTTTGTACACCACTATGTGGTAGAATGTACTGTGCATCTACAATTGCGTAACACCTGTATAAACTACATTCTTGCAAATAAAGATATTGATTGATAGAAACAAAAACAAGGCAACAATATTGTCTTATGTAATTATAACACTGACTTCAAATTACGGTTTGACTTTCTAACACAATATGTATATCGGTGATGTAGAATTGTCGACATTAAGATAAGACTATCACCGTGAAGGAATCCCCTTAATTTCAATTTATCTTCGTCAACGAATATCATTGACAAAATATTCTGTACACAGAGAAACCACCACCGATAAAATCACTGGCTCTATTTTTACTTACTAAAGAAAAACATTTAATAGGCAAGGTGAGATCATCGTGTGATTTAGTTTTGGTTCTTTGGCTAAACAAAACCAAATATAAATAAGACAACTTATCTTTAATCTCAAAATTAATACAACTTTTTGTATTGCTAAAACACACGACAAACAAGACAGTGTAAGAGCTCAATTTGGTGTTTATTTTTATATTTATTGCAGTAAATAGAAGTAACACTTATAAATGAGCTTTTACATTACCTGTGATTAAGGCCTGGACTAATAGAAGAATTGCATAAATATATCTCTGTATTTTTCTAAGTCTTCTAGATAAAGATATTGCATTAAAACATCTTATACTCCTACTGCGAAGTGGATTCTATCTCCTTCACTCGCAGATAAATATATTGCTGTCTCGCCTACGCACTAGTGAAGAGCGAAAACGACAGCAATAAATATGTGCAATAGTTAAGTTGTGGTCAGCGATGGTCCGGGTTCGATTCCTGCTATAGTAAATTTCGGAAAGGTCTTTTCTCCGTTATTTACTATGGTCTGGGAGTCTGGGATCGGCCCCAGTGTAGTGCGCTGTGCGTTGTATATTACCCGTAACACAAGCGTAACTTGCTTAATTTAGGGATATACAATATATGTGTTTGTCTGCTGATATTTATTTATTTATTTATGTGCTAATTATTTTCTGATCCATAAACTGTCTATGAATTAATTTTAATAAATATTTTTTTATTGTATTATATATTTTTTCGTCTCTCAAGAATTGTCGTTTCCTTCCATACCGTTCTGTTCTGATATACATGCTTTGTCAAACCACAAATTCCTGATAAGATATTTACCCGTCTGGATGACTACCACCCTTGGTCTAAAGCAGTCATACTCAACCTTTTTCTTATAGGGGCCACATAGACGTATAAAAAAAGGTGCAGCGGGCCGCAACATTAATTCATATCGGTGTTATTTTATTGTTAGAGTATAGCAAAAGGTCTGCGACCCACCTGATGGAGAGTGTGGTTACCGTCATCTATAGACTTTTGCAACACTAGAGGCGTTACCAATGTCCTTGTATAAGTATGTCAAATAGGTTACTTACAAAAGCTCGGCGGACCGCGGGTTGCCGTCATTAGAACCTTGAATTTTGTTCAGTATTAGTGGCCACATTTCGGTCCTTTCAAGAGCAGCAGCATATTGGTAACACATTTGTTCTTACAAACGTCGATAGGCAATGATAACCACTTTTTATCAGGTGGGCCAACTAGTTGTCTGCTGTACAGGGCTGTACTCGTACATTAAAAAAAATAATGATGTAATTTTTCAAATATTATAATCCATTCGTTTTTTTATGGTCTATGTATATATAATCTTATATGCATCAATCTTCCACGTTTACAATTTTTCTACTCACTACATGCCAATGCCACTTTAATAGTCTTCTCTTTGCATTGTACTATTGAATATAATATCAAATAAACAGATATCATCAGCGTCACAGCCGGACTTGGTAACTATACTTTTTTTTTTCAATTTCGTCAATATTGTGATAGATATATACGAGTACATGTCATATGTAAAAAAAATTGTTACTATGTCCAAGCAGTAGCATCGATGATATTAGAGAAATTTTTAAACAAATAATCTTTTGTAGTAGCAGAAATAATTCGATATCAAAGTTAATATTTTAGAGATACGGGTTAATATTTATGCAATTCCCAAAAGCCATATAAAAGGTCAGCAGAGTAAACGAGTAAACTCTACAAAAGGTGTTTTCGAAGCGCCTCACCTGCGGTGTCAGTGTTATTGAAAACGTTAGAGAAGTTAGCTTCTGAAACGAACGTGTTGTTTTGCTGTTGTGGGAAGGCTGTGGCGAATCCGTTTGTAGGCTGCGGCCAGAGGGGCGCCGCGGACGCGGGCGCGGCTGTGGGAGCGGCAGCGGGCGCAGGGGCCGGCGCCGCTAGAATACGCAACCCACCGCTTAGGATATCAATGCAGTACCCGTGAGTTATTTTTAAAAGCCTTAACAGTGTTCTATACTTGAAAAATCGTCCTGCCCTTTACAATCCCGTTACTATATTTCCGTAATTATTTTGATTTCATTCAAAAATCTCCAAATGCATTCTTTAATATACATTAAAATACGCACCCTATCTTTCTATGAAACCTTCGTGAAAACTACGGTATCGATTTGCCTAGATACATATGTAGTATCAATACCAAAAACAGACATAGGATATTTCTAAGCCCGGATAATAGGAAATTTTCCGGGATAAAAATAAATGTAATAGCGCCTAGATAAAAATTTAATGGAATTTGTTACGTCATGTAAATGGAATAATTTTCTGCTACATAATTAGCCAAAATTTGTCAACACAACAACAGATAAAATCATCGAATAAGCATGGAGTTTTAATCTTGCGTATTATGTAGCAATAAATTATTCCATCTGCGTGATGTAGCACAATGTAACCTGTGTAAATTGTTCTCATAATAAACCAGTAATAGATACGCGGCGAAGCCACGCGGAAAACTCTAGTACAGGGATTCCCAAATTATTTTGGGCAAGGGACCCCTTTTCCAAAATGTTCTTATACCTCAGACCCCCATCCCCCATAAAACTTTGCGGTTTGTTAAGTGAGTAAACTTGACATCATTTTCAAAAAAAAAATAACAAAATAAACAAAAAAATGCAGTAAATATCAAGTATTAGGTAAATATACTTAAATTTAAAAAAAAAACACATTTGTTCACGTAACACAACTTAGACAGTACCTTGAAAGTTTGAAATAAGAACTTGTGTTAATTAAAAGGGTTCGATTTTTAGACCTCGTCTTATCCGGATATCAGTTTTCGTTTATGTCGACCCCTGGAAAACCGATTGCGACTCCAGGGGGTCGATATCGATCACTTTGGGAATCCCTGCTCTAGTATGGATGTTTGTTACTCATCCATGACATAATTGCTGGACTGATCTGAATGAAATATGACACACAGATAGATTAGTCTGGAATAGCACATAGACTACTTTTCATCCCGGAAAAATGTACGGTTCCCGTGGGATAACATTAACATTTTTCTATTAGAAATTATTGTTTATTGATTCTCGACAAAACTCATACATATTAAAGTCGCGCAAATTCCTACGTCGTGGGGTCAAAGAGGGGCGAAATAAAGTATGATAATGCCATTAGACTGCAGAATTATAATTTGTCAAGTATAAAATAAACTACAAAGGTTGTGATAGTTGATATGTCAATAAATGTGAATATTACTATATTTTATATGGACTTCCATATAACATACTGCATTGGTAGAAATATGAATTTAATTTACCAAACAACACAATAACCTAAGTTGTCTAGTTTACAAAGAAAAAAAACCGGTGAATATATTTTGCATTATAAATTGTACTCTGAATTTTAATTACCTGGATTAAATTGACAGCTGTCATTGTACTTTTTAAAGTTGCAAGGTTGGAGCATAGTTTTGTTGTAGATGCCTCATTCATAAGCGAGTTGTGTGAGTTGCACCAACGACTCGCACAAATCACTTAGGAATTTCACTTTATTTTATTACTTATTTATATTGTATTATTATTTAGTGCTATTTATATCTCATTAATCAACTATTTATTATATGTAAATTTTATATTGTTAATATTTATATATACAGAAGGTGTTGCGGCACGATTTACCTAAGGAAGGTACACACCGGTCCAGCCGAGTATGAAATCAGTACGCTCGCGCCGGTGTGTACGCGCCATATCAAAAATTGCCTATGACAAACACTCTTTGTCTACGGCCAACCGCCAATATTCGAAATATACACTACGAACGACGACGATTTATTGTACGCGCATCTAAAGTTATTGTAAAATCGCAAAATATAAAAATATACGCAGTTTTAAAGCAAAAGGTGCTTCATTGAAGACTTCCTACGCTTCAGAAGGTAAATTATAACTTGTTTAAGTCATTTTTTTATTTTGATAAAGGCTGCAACGGAAAAATCAGCGCTGCGTTACCCCTAGCCTCATTGGCGTGAATGCGATGAACGTATTTTTGTGTATGTATTTTTTAAATTATAATTGGTTTTAATGCTTTATATGTACAATATCTTATATGCATATTCCATTTTCTGTGCGTACATACATTTACGACAGTAAACATTTTTCTTCCTTTCTTTACGAAGGAGCCTTACTACAACACTGTTTGCAACATTAAAAAAAAGTTGATCGCAGCTGCCATTTTAGTCCAGGTAATTAAAAATCAGAGTATAATATATATTTATGTCTCAAAATATACTGCTGTTACAGAAAAATCTTAATCTGTTTATTGAAGCATGCCTATTTGAGATGCTGCGAGAACTTTCACATTTTGCGATATATATTCCCTTTTGGGTGGGTATTTCTTCAACATGGGGATTGCACTCCATGAAACATATGGTAGGGCATTTAACCGTCTGGATGACTACCACTCCTGGTCTACTTCAGCAATGTGTAAAACGTTATCAAGATCCTAGTATGGTAGTACACGCGCTTGTTTTAGTAATATTTAGTCTTAAGTGAAACTTCTGAGGTTATTTATTCTGTGACCACATATTGGGAATTAAATTGTTTTAGTATGAGTTACTGTGTTGTTTAGTAAGTAATTTTGTGCTTACACCGTCCCCATTAAGCCCGGGATATTTAAAAATATACAATGTGAATAGTGTCGATCAATGTTGCTAGCTTCACACTATATACTATAAACATAATTTAGAAACTAGCAACACTGATTTGTGCAAAAGTATAGCTTTGATAATATTTGGTAAAACTATTATGTACAAAAGATGCTTTCTTTTTTTAATGTAATGTACAAAAAATATGTAAACATACACTAGAAGAATATTTAAATAAAATAAATTTAATTCACAGTTATTTCTATACAAATTATTCATGAATAAGAAATTCGTTAATTTACTAAGACTACTACATAGATTTGATTCCTGGCCGGAAAGCATGAACCCCTTGGGCAATTTTTCTAACATAATCACATTACTTTTTACCACTCGCTAACGGTGAAGGAAAACATAGTGATGAACGTTACACACCGAGATAACCGATGTATATATGACGTATTATATTCCAGAAATAGCCGTTTCAAAATTCGTATCAATGAACTTTTGAAATTAGAATGATTTTAAACTTGAAACACTAACCTTTTAAAATTAGAATAATGATATTAAAATTCAAACGCTAACATTTTAAAATTGGAATGTGTTATTAAAATTCAAATAATGAAGCTTTTGAAAATAGAATTTTTTTAAATTTCAAATACTGACTTTTTAAATTTGGAATAATGTTATTAAAATTCACACACTAAACTTTTAAAATTGGAATGTGTTTTTAAAATTCAAATAATTACTATCCATTTGAAATTGGAATTATTTTAAAATTTAAACATTAAGGGGCTTACTTATAATCGTTTCTTAAATTTAAAGAAACTGCTCAGCAACTGATTAATGAAAATTTCACCCATTAACTCCTCTTTAGCCGAATACTTTGGTTACAACCTATGTTAATCATTCAAATGTTTTCTGTGCTCCTCTTAGGTAAACAACAGATAATACACGTTTATAAGTGAAAAAAAAACCATTGATTAGGGACTGATTCTGATTCTCTTACTTCAGAGATGCCTAATCGTTTCTTAACGAGATTATTATAAGTAAAGCCGTAACTTTTTAACATTGAAATAAAGTTATTAAAACGCAAACACCATGAACTTTTCAAGACTGGAATAAATATCTAAAATTTGAATCACGCATTTTTTTAAATTAATTTCGAACCAAGACTCATTGCTTTCATAGACTTACCTCCAAACATATCAGCGAACGGGTTGCCCAGAGACAAGAGATCATCAGAAGCCTTGCTTGCGGTGCTCGCAGTGTCTGCTGGTGTTGGGCCGAAGAGATCGACGATGCTTTGCTGATTGGCAGGCTGGGTGGTCGCCAGAAATGGGTTATTTGCCGCATTTGTTGGAGATTGTATCTTATTCTGAAAGGAATATGGTCGAATTTTGGGAGGTCGGTTCACTAGCTGGAGCGTACCGTCACCACACATATTTGAACAGTGATAGGCAATACCATAAAAAACTTGATACAATGGCTTAACACAGTTATCCAATACAAAATGCAGTGTTTGTGATGCGAATGGATAGAAAGTGAATGTTGATTAGTAATTTCTTAAAGTCATCGTTAGCTTTTTGATTGCAAAACTGATAAACTAGGAGTAGGCCTAGCTCATGGATGTGGTTTCCGTCGCCTATAGACGTTTGCAACACCATGAACAGAGCCAATGTGGTGTCAGCTTTTACGATGAGAAGGAAGATTGGATAAAAAGCATGGAGCAGCAAAAGGAATGGCACAGAGAGAAATGGGATAGGGCATTGGAATAGGGGGATAGCTGTCACATTCCAGATCACGGAACGTGGTTACCGTTGCCTTTAGATGATTGCAACACCAGGAACAAAGAAAATATAGTGTCAACTTTTTTGATGATAAGGAAGACGGGATTTAGAGCATAGAGCAGCAGGAGGAATGACATAGAGGGAAACGGGATAGGGCATTGGAATAGGGGGATGAGATAGAGGCATCAGACAGCAAAATGGGATACAGGGCAGGGACAAATGGGATAGGAATACATGGGATTAGGATAACAGGAAGTGGGCCATAAGAATTCTTACACATCGTACGAAACACGATTAGCTCGAAGCTAAGCGGTTTACGCGGATATTCTGTGATAGCGTGGCATCATAACCTCCGAGCCGGCTCTGAACTGTAATCAAGATAATGATTTCAGCATGTATCTACCACTTTAAAATGATGACAAGATAGCGAAAGAAAATATTTTATTTTCAATACCGTCCAAATTTGAAATTCTTGTAAATAATTACCATAATTTGCTGATGGTAAAGGAAAACATGGTGAGAAAACCTGTACATCGAGATAACTGATATGTGAAACTCGGAAACGAGTCTTTAAAATAGTAAAGAGACTAGAGGCCAGCAGTTGGATTTTTATGGTCTGATATTATAACAAAGCAAATTTAAAAAATAATATGAAAAAATATATTTATTTACAACGTGACTGTGGCGTATATATGAATTCACAAGTGCTTTTTATGAATGTGTGTATGATAATAATGAAAGTCCGCAACACTGTCATACATAATCCATACATAGAAAAAAACGCACAAAATATATATGTTCCGCAGTCCTAGGACATATAATACAGCTTAGCTTGTAAGACGATCGAATGTGGTGTGGTTATGTAGCATTGTTTTCTGAAAGTTTTCATTACTGGCATAGTTTAACTTAAAAGCCACTAAGCATTACTAGGATATGCCCACGACTTTGTACACGTTATAATTCCCGCGGGATTCCCGGGACACGAAGAACAGAAACCGTTTTAGTGAAAACTGTAGCGAAGTAAGCTTATTTATATGCACCCGAACCTGTGAATACAGAATTCCCGGTATCAAAAATATTCACGCACTTTATTACAAACGAAATCAGTCATCAGGAAATCAACGAAAATATCTCATTTTTTTCAATGTGGCCATTTTAAAACATACCCAGAAAAATTCCTGCGGGATACCCAGGATAATAAGTAGCGCAGATTTTAAGTTTAATTTGCTGTCGAACAGCGAAAATCGTATCGAAATAGATCTGGCAGTTTTTAAGTGAATACCGAATAAACAGACAGAGAAACCTACAAGAAATAACAAAAAAAATGCGTCATATTGCCTATGCCGCGTTTAATAACATTGAACCCGTTAACAAGACAAAACTAAGTGAAATTCATTCGACAAAATCTGCAATGATTTAGTTACCAACCCCAATATATAATATAAATAAATCTGTAAGTCGTTTTATATACACAACACTGCGTTAAAAAAAAACTGTTCGTCTCGGGATGCCCGACAGAAAACTTGATAAACTAGAAGTGTACGAAATTTCATACTTCTCTGTCCGCATAATTTTCGTAAAAGAGGGTACCAAATTTTTGCTTCACATATATAATAGACAAAAAAAGCGAAATTTTTTTTATGTATGTAACATAGAGTTATCAACTAGGGTTTTTCACGCGGGGAAAACTCTAATGCAATACAAAGGTTACCCCCCATTTCTCTTCAGTGAATCAAGATGGACGAATGCATTAAGTATACAATGCGACATAACCACTTTAAAAACAAAACACCAAGTCACGAAACCACCTCGAAATATCCCCCTGGCAAATAGTATAAGGCCCTAAGCGGTAGCCCTATAAGCTCAACAGGTAACCCTTCGCCCTTCGAACCGTCCTTACAATTATGTCGGACACATCCTCGTCACCGGTCCACGCCACACCTTGCAATAAATGCACCTGCAAGTTGCAATTTGTTAAGATGTATGAATCCATGGATCTATTTACTTCAGGGTTCCATGGGAGATTCAGTCTAGAACCGATGTTAAGAGGCTACAGTCTTTCAGAGTTTTCCGAGAGACAGAGAGATCCTACCATAAAAAAGATGGTGTGCGTCTCGGGACACCCGACAAAAGTGATAATTTAAACTGATCTAACATAAGAGAAAGGGAAAAGTCAAACAGACTGGCGCCGTAACGCGTTACGTAACGAAGCGGTTTACCCTCCCATAAGAAGTTATCACTTCACAAACCTTCATGCATAGAAAGGAATGTTGTGAAAGCCATATTCTGACAGTTTCAGAACCTTGGACAATTATTTTCATTCATTTCTTTAAACCATGTTTTCATCCAGGAATTATAACAAAAAATATTGTTACATAATTTTTATTAGTATTGATATTGTGTCATTAAATAATTATTAATTAAACCCCTATTAGTAAACGTTTGTAAAAAAAACGCCACTTATTAAATTATTAATTTAAGATTTGACATTGAAAAAAAATCAAATGGAAGAACAGATTAAAAAAAAACACTCAAAAAGTAACATAAAAAATTCCTGTAATGAAAATAAAAAAACCCAATTGGGCCTAATTTCTGTTAGAAACCCGGGTATAAATTATTATTATTATATTTTCTTTATATTATCTCTCGTCTAATAGTTGATTATTGCCTATGAGATAACACCTTCGAGAATCCAAAACCAAGAGTATTATATCATCTATCTCTTTTACTCGAATACAAATTCTATGTAGTTAGAGGGAGAAAGCATCAGTTCAACGTTCGTTTCAATTATCTGTATTTGACCACAAATTCGTGGTGCTTCCCAATTAGCCGTGTACAATCCCCGGCAAGTAACTTGGCAAGAGTCGTTAGATGCGCAAGTCGTTTTTTAGGTCTCTTTGGTTGTCAAGCGGGACGCGGGGAATGAGTCTACTCAACTGTCTCCTTCATACTCATAAGGGGGCGTCCATAAATTACGTGAGGTGTTTAAGGGGGGAGGGGGTCGAGTCAAATCTCATCTAATCTTACGTTGGAGAGAGGGGGGGTCTCGGCTAATATCACGCAATTTTTTTTTATTGAAAAACAAAAATACTATTTTGGTTCATTTAATCCAGATTGTATGTACATGCTTAAGATTTAATCTTAACCGTAATCGTAATACGATTAAGATCATTTACTAATTCTTTCTATGAGCTAATGAGTTACTTTGTGCAAGTGCCAATGGCTTAGAGTGGCTAGATCAGAACGAAGTTGAAGGAGCAGATGGTTTTACTGAAAATCATATGGACATGTTGGTTCCAATAGTCTCTCTTGAGACCGTACATGATTCGCCATGGACTGAATTAGAGTAGGTATTCTTTTTTTAATCACAGTAGTTACGATTTAATTATTCTATTGTTAGATTTTTATTACACTTATAATTAAACTCTCAGCAATATTGATTACTAGTCTTAACTAGTCGTAAATAAAAGCACGAAGCAAATTTGTTTTTTTCTTTTTACAATAACAATCCAACGCGTTTACGTAAGAAACTCACATTTTGAAAAATCTCACGTGAGATTGGGGGATGAGGGAGGGGGTTGAATAAAATCTCACGACATCTCACCAGGGGGGGAGGCAGAGGCAGAAAATTTTAAAAAAACACCTCACGTAATTTATGGACGCCCCCTAAGCTTGACCGCGCGCGAGACAGACGGACAGACTTCATGTTGCGAATTAGCGATGTGCGATTGTTACTTTTAAAAAATCGATAAATCGATAATTATGCAAGCGCGTATTCGATTGTCGATTCATTCGTCATAGCAATAACAATTGAATATAAACAAAAAATCGAATACTTATGCACGCACAGCGCGATGTTAAAGTTATAGCGCAGGCGCACCGCAACAGTAGTAAGATATTTTACCAATCGTCCTGTGCAATCTTCGATTGGTGTGCGGATTATTTATTTAGGTTTATGGCTTGGCAGCTAGGCCTTTAAGCCAGATTTTAGTTTTACATTTAGTTTCTTCATTTTCTTAAGCCTATGTGTAGCACAGCTGAACTGTAGGTAATCAGCTAGTGCCATTCAACGGAGTTCTTGTGACAACTCAAAAGGCCACATTTGACTATACAGTTCACATTTCTCACAAAACACATAACCACTACTCAAAAACTATCAATATCCTACAACTATTGTTCATTTTAGAGTAATTTTACACATTTCTAGAAAATAAAACTGCACAGCACAATCTCCTTTTAGTTCCCGCCAAAAACTCCGTGTGCGGATTAATAATCATAAACGATCGAGTGCAGGTCAATTGACAAGTGAGCCATGAACACAAAATAGTAACACATCAATAACAATCGACAAACAATCAAAAATCACCATATGTTTCTCGATTGCAATCGAATAACCGGAACAATCGAATAATTCGATTGTTTTTAGTAACAATCGACCATCGCTATTGCGAATGCAGCGCGACGCCATACCACGCGGTTATTCACAGACACTACACAAGCACAACGTGTGCATATGTGTTGAACTTGCCACGCGCAAACTTACCCCCACTACTATGAAACGTTGCCAAGTTGCGTGCCGCGTACTGTATCACAGTTCGAGAATAAATTTTTGGTGTTTTTTTTATCCTCCTTTATCTCGGGCGAACGAGATTGCCCAAGTGTGTTACTGTTTATTTATTACTTGTAGAAAGAGTTCTTGTTACATTTACTTATATTATATCTACTTATTCTTTTCGGATCTTACATTTTCTGTTTGCCAATTCTAATTTATTATCTTACTTTCTAATTTTTATTACCTGCAATATATCTTAATTATTAGTTAATTTTTATAAATAAATAGTTATAATCTATATATTTCTTTACTGGGCTCCTTTTCCAATATCAAGGACCGTGAGTTTAACCTACGGGATTTTCTAACTGTATTAGGACGGCGTTCCCACTATGTCGTGACGATAGATAGTCGTGTAGTTTTAAGTGTCGTGGCTTATATGTTTAAATGGAGGTGTTCATATATAGAACGAGAGGACTAACTGTCGTTTACGACATTTTTTGCAGTGACGACATATTGTAATGACAGTGGGAACGGCTAGCACAAGTCGTAAAACGATAAAAGATCGTTAAACATTTTTGACGACAGACAGTCGTTATAATGGGAACAGCTAGACGACAGTCGTCCACCGATGAATTAATCGTTACGACACAGTGGGAACGCGCCCTAACTTATTTATCTATGTTTATTTTTTGGTGGTTCCGTCTTGAAGGGTGAATTGGTCTCGTACCTTATATTGGTTCATGGCGGCCTCCTCTTCGGCCAGGGCCTGCTGCTTCAGGGTGTCGTCGATGAAGAGTGGCGACGCGCCGTTGGGCTGGTTGTCCAGGCGCGTCGAGGCGGCCGCGTTGCCGAACGAAGACGAGGTCGAGGATAAGGCTCCCATCACGCTGGCAACGTTCTTTTGAGCGCTGCCCAAAACAACAACATAATTAAGCATAGAAGACTGGGACTTTTGGACCAAAGAAACGTAACTGTAAATGAAAGCGTTACATTACACTAGCTTTTGCCCACGTGGAATAGTAAAAAAAACTCCGACTTCGAAACATTCTTCATTGATGCTACGCTCCTATTGGTCTTAGCGTGATGATATATGGCCTATACTACAGTAATAAATAATATCAACATAACAAAAAGGAAATCTTAAAATCACTCTCATCTTTTTACAATCTGGGCCCAAGAATGTGTATATGTATCCGTCGCCTTTAAAAGTTAAGGGACACATGTCCTATTCGTGAATTAGCAGCGCGCTTTCTTAAGGGAGACTGGAAACTGGTCACTAATGCCGGAACACAACTCAAGTTTGTTATGGCGACATACTTTAGACCAGGGGTGGTAGCCATCCACTCGAGAAAATCCTACCATCTGGGTTGTTTTGTCGCCTCTTACAACAGGCAGCCCCAAAGCATGAAATTGTATTATTTCTCCGTTCCTGCATGGATATGATTTTTTTAAACAAAAACAAAACAGAACGTAACATAAAAAGAAAAAAAATATTAAGGTGGCAACCGCTTTCCATCATGTGGACCGTCTGCCTGTTTGCTGAACTCCTGCAATAAAAAAAATATATAAAAAACTCAACACATTTTTTTGGCCCAAAAGTCCCCATTTCCTTTCAGTAAAATTAGTGCCGAAGTTTTTTTTTCTCATAGCGTCGCAATTATAACATCAGTATGGATGTATGTGGGTATATTTGTGGTCTAAGTTTAAAATAAGTATTTATGACCTTACCTAGCTGTCTGTGTAGGAGTGTTGGCAGCGGAGCCCTTCTTGCCCTCGAGTGTCGCGAGGTGACCCTCCAAGGCATCCAGCAAACTGCTCGGAGCCTTCGTCAGATCAGGAATGTCGCCTTTGTCTATACCCACATTTTCAGCTACCTGAAATACAAGAAACAAATAGTGTAATTCTCTCTTAAATACCGGTTTTCTATCGCTTTTACTCTGAAATTGGCAAAATCAGTTGGAACCAGTATCAACGAGAGTAGAGATTGGTGTGTTACGTTTCAATGGGGTGTAGGCACAGGCATTTAGTCTCCATACGTAATTACAACACTGTCATAGATATTAAGGATCAAAAAGTATTATATTTAAGGCTGTACAAAATAAAGAAAGTCATAAAAACAAACAAACAGGAAGAAATAACCCTAACTTATCATGTTTATCAGGATGGAGAATAAAAAATAATAAGCTTTTTTAAAAAAGGTTTTTAAATACAAGCTTTTGAGATCCTGGATATCATGTAGCACCAGATTTTTATCTGTGCAGGAACGGAAAAAGAATACAATTTCCTGCGGTCGGGCGGCCTGTCGTAAGAGGCGACAAAACAACCCACAGCCAGGTGGTAGGGCATTTGCCCGACTGGATGGCTACCACCTCTGGTCTGAAGTATGTCGCCAAAACAACCTTGAGTTGTGTTCCGACATTAGTGACCAGGTTCCAGTCTCCCTTAAGAGAGCAGCAGCGCATTTGTAACACCTTGGTGTTGTAAATGTCTATAGGCGATGGTAACCGCTTCCCATCAAGTGGGCCGTCTGCCTGTCTGCTGAAATCCTGCAATAAAAAAAAATTTAAAAAAAAAATTGCTAGCCAGGACAAGTAAAACGTGACCAAACACGACGGGTTTATCTTGTTTAGTACAGGAGTTCCTATGGCCACCTTTCCGACTCCATCATCAGATCAGCTCCATGGTACGCGATGCGCGCATGCGTGCAAAATTTCAACTCGATCACAAACCGGGAAGTTGGTCAAACTTAACTTGCAAGATTCCACCTGAACTTACATACATACATCCATTGTAAGTTAAATAAAAGCTTGTAAAAAATGAGTCTCCATGATAATGCGTTTTGTGCAGTGAGTGAGAGTTCCAATGGCCTACTACCCCTCCTCTTAAATCAAATCAAATTTATTTGTTCAAAACAAGGTTAAACAGTTGGCATATAATATGTTATAGTGTACACATGTTTTGCTCACATAGGAGCATACAAATATTTATGATAAATTTTTGTTAAATTATATAATGTTCAATGAAACATGGAAAAAATTACTGATAAATGTCAAAAAGTAGTAATAACAATAACATTCTAAGTCAAGGAAGGTATTTATTTACAACTGAGGAATTCGTACGAGTAAAAAATTCTATTTTGGAGTCCGTCATTTAACTGAATTTTAAATTTATTTATGCTCGCTTTTACGTGGATAGAAATTTTATGGCAGATTTGAATGCACATGTTATAACAGATTCTGGTAAAGCAGGTTGTTTATCCCGTGTCCTCTCTCTATCTTATTCCTCCTGTCTGATGCTTCTATCTCAACTTCACTGTCCCATCCTAAGGGCTGGCGACGCGTTGGCTTCGCCCATGGCGTTAAGTAGATGTCCATAGGCGACGGTAACCACTTTCCATGAGCTGGGCCCTGCTGCCTGTTAATGCCAGCTTCGCAATAATAAGACAAAAATTACCCCAAACACTTCATGTTCATGGGGAACTTAAAAACTCAAGCTACTAGAGATTTAAAAGAAGTGAAACAACGTATGACAAAGGGTGGGAGGGAATCTAAATTTCGTGATGTCCCATTTCATATATTATATCGTTATAATAAATTTATTTAAGCTATAAAACACGAAATTTCAAGTATTAACGAAAAACTTCAAAAAAAACAACATTTCCAAGTCTTTCTGTATGATCTCATTCTTTCGGAAGCTTAGACTTATAGATTTATCTCTTTTTAGTGTTGCTTTTTCGCTACATCGAGTTACAAATCGCAACGATTCTGAACAAGTTTCACTTCAAAAAAACCATAACATAGTTTCCAAAGTTCCAAAGTGTTCGTACCTTTAAAAACTCTCCGACCCTATCCATCCTGATGAGGAATTTCTTGTACAGGTCCAGAGCTTCGCGACAGTTCTTTTTGTTCATATCGAAGTACTTCTCCAGTAAGTTTATGATGCCGTCGTTGTAGCATGCGAACAGTCTGAAATATGTCGACGTTTTGAAACATGATTTTGGAGACCAAACGAGAGATGGATGGATTGCATGGAGGACAGCAGAATATGGAGAAAAAAAGGCATAATAATATGTGTTCGGTCCTTGCCTAGTATAAAGTAGGTAGAACATCGCTCTATCAATTTTCCTGTCTACCCTCTTTGTGTGAGGCGACTGCCAATGGACAGCAGGTCAAGGGCAGCCATTTTGGACATTAATTCGCTGTCAAACTTTGACCAGAAACACCGCGACGTGTTCTCATCCTTTTCTTGGATAAGATTCTCAAGTCTTTGTGATTACTGGTCGTGCCAAGAAAATTTACCAGTCAGACTTTGAACAAAGCGTTAGCTCCATAGTGAAATTTAATGCCTTGTGCTGTTCTCTAGCGGACCTCAAGGTTCGTGGAGCTTCTGCTTTTCTAGTACTAGGATCTAGGTCATATCTCTCTCGTACAGTCCATAATTATCGTACCAGCACATTACCCGTGGGCTATAAGCATCCCACAATATGTATTGTGCTAACCTCAAATGATTGTAAGACTGAAGAGAAGAGAGAGATGATACATACATACATACATACATAACTTCACGCCAGGTTCCTTGCGGGGTAGGCATGAGATGATAGTGCATATAATAAAGTATTTTTTATTGATATTGGTTTTCTGTCTGCAATACATATTTTATCTGTGCAAGAACAGAGAAAGAATACAAGTTCCTGCGTTGGAACGGCATGTCGTAAGAGGCGACAAAACAACCCACAGCCAGGTGGTAGGCAGTTGTCTGTCTGGATGGCTACCATCCCTGGTCTAGAGTATGCCACCATAACAACCTTTAGTTGTGGCCAGGCTCTAGTCTCTCTTAAGAGAGCAGCAGTGCATTTTTAGCACCTTTCTACTTTCTCTTCTGTCTTCCTCGATACTTACAACCTGGGTGTCTTCAAGTACCGTGTGAATAAGTAGTTATACTAGTCTAAAAAAAATGCATAACAATTTATTTGTACCTGATCAAATCTCTGAAGAGCAGCATGAAGCACATATTGATAACGCCATTTGTGAGATCGTTGGCCGTGCAGTCGAACTCCAGCAACGCGTCGAGCTGCGCTTGCAACACTGGCAGGGTCTTGAGTAATTTATCTGCATTCATCATGCGCAGGGAACCCTCCTCTTTACTGTAATGCATAAGGGAATATCACTTGTAAATATTATTTCATTACTCCTACAATACAGGCATAGTAACTTATTTAAGTATCTAGATAAAACTTGCATTCGTATTTCTTTATTATGTGGTGGAGCTATGCTGGAATTTTATCTCGATTACAATACTCTTAAGCTTAGCACGTATTAGACAAAAAAACCCATAGCCAGCTGAAAGGACATTTGCCCGACTGGAAGGCTACCACCCCTGGTCTAAAGTATGTCGCCATAACAACCTTGAGTTGCGTTCCGGCATTAGTGACCAGGTTCCAGTCTCCCTTAAGAGAGCAGCAGCGTATTTGTAACAAATGCTGTCGTTGCAAATGACCACAGGCGATGGTAACCGCTTTCCATCAAGTGGATCGTCTGCCTGTCCGGTGAACTCCTACAATAAAAAAAGGCGGTGGCCGTATTTAAACGCTGTGCTATGCGCGTTCGAATGTACCATATGGCACTTCTTACTTGTGTTCAAACGAGATTTTAAAAAGTCCCAGCGTTACGTTCTGTATGCGGCATACTCGCAAAGCATTAAAGGCTGGCAACGTGTTGTCTTCGCCTCTGGTGTTGCAAGCGTCTATGGGTGACGATAACCAGTTTCCATGAGCTGGGCCGTATGCCAGTTTATTAGCTCTGCAATAAAAAAAAATTACATAGCTTAACTAGCATAATTATAGCAGTTGATAACTTACCCCCTCTTAACCTTGCAGAAGTCGAAGGCAACGGTCCTGTAGGACAACGCCTTCTCGTTGAGGTATTTGGCATAGCGCCTGATGAATGGCGACATATCATATCCTGCACATACATACATATTAGATACCTCTGACACAAGTTTAAATTTTTTGAAATACCTTCAGAGTGAAATAGACGTTTATGTTGAAAAATCTGGTCCTTCGAGCCGGATCCGAAATGTACAGAACACAAGATTAAAGTACAAAAATATATGTCTTTTAGAGAGATTCCTTTTAATAGTAACCTATTTATATATATTATTTGTTTTCATGTTGAGAGTACTTCGCGTCTTAGCAACAGTAACGCTTGAACAGTTCGAATATCTGAAATCCCTATCGGATCCGAAAAGCTCTCACAAGTTTAGTCCATTTCATTCTAAGGGTGTCTCATCACTGTTTTAAAGGCATGTATTCACTGAGAAACATTGCCGAAACTGAGTTTCTTAAGAATCACGTATGTCTATAGAATGGATAGCCGGTTCCCCACATCTTACTATTCATTTATGGTTGAATTTTGACATTACTTGTGTAGACTTATGTCAAACTTTAACCGGTAGTAAGGCAAATGAACGGTTGTTAAGATATTTTTACCGGCCGCAACTACACTAAGTGTAGTACCGTAACAGCTTGAAACCTTTCATAGACAGGTAGACTTTGTTACTAAAGTAGTGTTTATCATCAAATATTACTCAATGAATACTCGTCTTTAGTTTTAAACAAAAAAACGAATACTAATAACAACAACGTGCATTTTTAGACGAAATATGTGCATGAGATGTCATTACAATAGACAGAATAAGAACTAGTTTGCTGTTTACTAAGTAAGAGAGGCTAAGCAACTACTATATTTTTACAACATAAGACTGCAAAAGCAAACTTAGAATTAATTTACAGGATTATAAGCCTATCTTGATTAAACTTAAATACATATCGTCGGTATCAATGCAGAACCTTGTAACTACATTTTTGGTGACAAGCTATTATTATCCCCGCAAATTGCTATTGCGCCTGGCCGCCATTTCGGTGACGTAACCGTAGCCGAATACTCAGTACTGTTAGCATCACTGGCCGGCGAGTACGCGTACATATCGAGTTGCGGATGACGTCACGTGAACGTTAATTTGACAAGGTTCCAGCGCATTAGCAATTTGCGGGGATAATACCAATTATTAATTGCTATATGTGACAATTTTAACGAAATATAATTTGAAAAATAATGTAGATACAAGGTCCAGGCAACAGAGGCTGACCTGCCAAACGATAAGATTGAAAATGTATGGGAAGCGAATAGAATAGACTTACAGACTAAAACTTTATCTAATTATGCACAAAGGGCGGTCTTATCGCTAAAAAGCGATCTCTTCCAGACAACCTCAGGAATGAATTGAGATGATAATGGCGTTAGAGGTATACGTAAGCTAAAGTACAATAACTAATATTTTAATAATAAATTCTTATATAAGGTGACACCGTCTGCCCATTTTTCCATGTTCCTAGAACATTTAGACGGGCAGACGCCCATATTCCCGGACCCCTAGTACTACTAGTAATTCACCCCAATAGCCCGGTACTTTCTCTTCTTATTTCCCACAATAGTCTTACACTGGCCGGGGTTTGTCCTTGGGTGCATTATTATATGGTGTAGACAGAGATAATCGCCGGTCAGTGTCACGCCACATTTAGATTAAATTTGTCAAGGGGCCTCTTCGCGTTTGCCTCCCCATGGCTCCACGGGAGCCCTCCAAAATTCCGAGTCATTTTTATGGCCCGTGGTCTTGAAAGAAATTCTTATATAATATCTATGGAGAAGTTTAATATGTCAAATACATATAATATATGTATACCATACACATATATATATATATATTATATATATATATATATATATATATATATATATCTATAAGAATATATAAAAGTAAAGATATGTCATTCCCATACATTTTCTGTTCTTTTCGTTTAGCGCACTTGCACTTGCCTAATAGAGCTTGCATTGACGCTGGCGATATTATATTTTATTAAGTATTTTTAATATATTTACAAAAAAAATAGGTTTATATAACGACTTAAACTCTATTTAATTAATGAATTGACCTAAAACTACTATCAATGTTGACGACCTAAAAAGCAAATACGACTAGCAACATATTAACTAACTGTTGTACATAATTAATTATTATTATAGCAATGATCTGTAATAAATTAGATTCCGTTTGCAAATTGACTTTTTATTGTTATGTTATCGTATATTTTATTGCTAGAATTGTTTTATATGCTCCATAAATTTTACTGGGATTGTGTAGGCGTTTCTTCAATTAAAATTTGTTTACAATATAATATTTAATTGGTTTTCATCAAAATCGACCCCGACAATTTTGAGTGCTTTTCCGTATTTTGATAGGACTTGGCCCTGAAAGCTCACTTGAAAAACTTACTCTGTACATACAATGAAATTAAGCTAAATGCATATAATATGAATTTTTTAATTAATCCTTTTTTCAAATTCATAGACCGCTACTGTAGACGCATTGCGTTAATAATAGAGTCCACCTTTTTATTATTTGAACCGGTTTATTCGTTCAGCGAAACGCGTACCGTACGTGATTTCAATACAATGCGGAATATTAATATGAAATTTTATGACATAAAAATTAGTAATGTATATATACTACAGATACAACAGTATTAACATAAATTATTTTACAAAATGATTGAATTAAATAGCCTAACCTAACTCATCTGTGTCATGCTTCCTTGTAATACCATATCCTAGAAACGATACTGCGAGGACATAAATGCCTATGGAAAAAAGCAGTTGTATCGATATTCGAACATTAACTAATAATAAATAAAAGAATTTAAATAAAATAATTTTTTCGTTTATAAAAAAAATGAAAATAAATAAATAGGGGAAACTCTACCATTGTTGGCACCTACCCAGTGATTGGCATTCTAAAAATTTATTCACGATATTAAGAAATCTAATTATTTTTAAAACTGAGATTATGTTGTGGTTAAGCAATCAGAAGGCTCTTGTGTTATGAGAGAAATCAAACTTAGTTTTTGGTTTTAACTATTTACACGGTTATATCGTTAACACACAAAAATATACATATATACAATTCTAGACACGCTAAGTCACAACGTGTGGACGGGGGTGTTACGCGAGACAAGATCGGTCTGTCGCAATATTCGGGTAAGACATCGTTCGCGCGACGCAGTTTCCCGAGCGCCAAAACTGCTGACAGAGCGATCTGTGTCACCACAAAACCATACAAAAATATTACAGTAGCGTCACTAATCCGGCACTTCGGTAGTCCGGTACCTACTTCCAATACTTCGGCACCCTTCCCTCACGCCTTCCTACTTTCGTTTCGCGCTCAGCTCAGCACCGGCATCAGTATAATAACCTCAAAAATTATTATAATAGTACGTTTAGTTTACCTTATTTGTTTACCCGTTGTTTTTAAGTTGAAAATAATATAGCTAAAATATCTAGTAAGCCGTACGCTTTATTTTATTAACAAAATATTTCTATTACTTTACATAATTCAGCATCTCCTACTTTTTAATAGCGCGGTTTAGTGATATTGTGCTGCATTATCATTGCATGGCTACAAAATGAAAAATATTAAGATTTCTTAATGTTTTGAACAGATTAACAGGGTGCCAATAATAGAATAATTACCCTACTTAGTATATAATAAAATAAGTAAAGAAAAAAGATATCACAGAAGCGACAAAAAGCCTACAACACATGTGCATCGAGAAAGAGAAAATAATGCAACCAAATAAAAATACCAAGCGTGACTCAGCTAAAGATCCGTCTGCGTGCAGTTTGAACTTTACCCTTTATGTGGAATAATTTTAGCTCTGATAACATAACTAATTTTTGATCTTATATGACTGACACAGCTAGTAGTGACTCTACGATTTTCATTGTGTAAAGTATTCTAAAACCATCAAAGAGAAGAGCGGCGTAGAAGCAGGACTTGAAATACCGGTAAAAATATGGTATCGTTATTTACGCTAATTTCAGATAACGGTAAAAAATAAACATCGTTATAAAACTAACCGTTATTTCTAGCCATATTAACGGAAAAAAATATAACGTTAATACTATTTTTATCGGTAATTTTACCGTTATAACTATGTTTTGTTACCATCGTCGCTCTCTTTCACTCGCAACGATTGTCAAACAGCACTGTTCTAAGAGAGCGCGTAATATTTAGAATTGTGTTTGTCGATTGTTTCGATAACATGCTGTTGTAATAAAGTCAATTCTTAAATTACCGATACGTATAACGTTATGCATACAACGTAGCAGTTTCTGCTTATCCCACACTACCTGATTGACTCGTCTGTTTTGCCCTGAACTGTTAGATTTATGCACGGAATCTCCTCGGCAACAAAAAATAAATCTACGATTTCGTGGTAGACTATCCAGCTTGGAAACATTCAACAGTGTCTCAGTGTCTTCGATTTATATTCTGTTGTTTGCTTGTAGGCAAATTGGTAAACGGTCCACTTGGCGGTAGGTGGTTACCGTCGCCCATGGACATCTGCAACGACTAAGAGACCCGATGTGTTGCTTACTACGTAGAGACTAAATATCAGTTTACGCCCTTTTTGAAGAGCCCCAAATTGTAGCGCTCTGCTAAAATCGCGGGAAGAAGTTCATTTCACAGCTTGCTCACGCATGTCATGAAGGAGCGTGCGCCACGTGCAGTGGATGGCTTCCAGGTGTCTAGGTCGTGTGGATGAACTCCCAATCGCCCGCGAGTGGTGCGATTATAAAATGGCTACGTAGACATCAAATAGGTCATCATATCTTTTTTTTATATATTAATAATTCAAGCAAACATTATATAAGATAAAAATATAATTGATATAAAAACTCTAATTGCCAATCGTGCGACGCGACGTCCAGTGCAAGCTACCTTTCATCTTGACCCGTCATTTACGCGTATCTTATATGAAATGTAATTAAAACGCAATGTAGGTTATCCAATAAAAATAAACATATTTTTAGTCTGGCAGATAACACGCGTTACTCGTATATCATCTGTGTTCATGATAAATCTCAATTTCTTCCAATTTAATTCAATTACAAGTTATTATGTCTAATTAAATTACTATTGTACAAGGTACATAAGGGTCTCTAAATGGTGAATAGTATTTTTAACAAACTTCAATAATGGCCGGTTCCTATATCTTACCAACCGTTCATTTGCCTTACTATGGTATGAAATTTGACATAAGCTCCATACAATAATGTCAATATTCAACCTGTTCCGTAATATTAGCACAACCAATTTTTCCGCGTATTTCATAACTTCCAATTTTAGTATATTTAAAACAAATTTATCGCCACCCAGAGTGAGCTAACGACGCCGATGCTGCTTTCATGCGGACAGTCAGTGCAACTTCCTTCACCGCACGCGCCGCATCGACTTTCCTGGTTTTCCGTTCATTTTCAAGTTTTTTTCAAATTGTACAATTAGATAATCCTCTAGCCAATCAAGAAATCGTGCCAGTGAATGTGATTTACTATCTCCGATCGAAGGGTTCCCGCAGCACAGGTAAGTGGTTGTGCATTTGGCGTTTTCCAAATTCCACATTCTAAACCGTACCATTTTTGGTCCTTCAATCCGGATAACGAAAAATTGGCTCTGCTAATATTACGGAACACAATCGATTGCAAGGAAAGTAAATGAATAGTAAGATATAGGGACCGGTTATAAAAGGAAGAGGTTCTCACTTCGTCATGTATTTTTTTAAATATATGTTTAGTCATAACTTTTTGGTTTCTGAACCGAATTCCATGATTCCTTTTGCGTTAGATTCGGCATGGCATGGCATTCATTGTGGTCCCATAATATACATTTCATTGCTATTGGATCTTGGACTCTGAAGATATCGTAAAAAATCCTTAAAACCAAATAAAAAATGTGTAGTGATTGATTTTATTCAGTCATTACTTTTTTGTTTCTTAACCGATTTCAATCATTCTCATTCCATTGGATTCATCGCAGCTTCTAAGCGGTCCCATGTGATTGTATCTTGGACTCCGAAGACAGCATGAAATCCCTCAAAACCGTATAGAAAATGTGTAATGGTTAAAGTTTTGCTTCAGCCGTAATTTTTTTGTTCTCTGTCTATCTTGAATCTAATAATTCTCTTTCATTGTATTCAGTACTACAAGATGGTTCTGTATAACTTTAATTGGTATTGGACCTTGGACTATGAAGATATAGCAGGGAATTCACCAAATTTAAGTAGATAATGTGAAGTGACCGAGGTACTGTTAAGTTGATCACAATCCCAAAATAATTGCGTACCTTATATTAAAGATACATATACGTAAAAGGAATCGACTCCAGAAGTATCTAAAAACCAAAAACAAATATTTTTTACATCATGAAGACAGCGCCAAGTAACCCATAACAATGTTATGCACACGTTCCAACAACAAAATATTTAGTTATTTCTGTTTTACTTGCCTCCTACTTCACGTTGTAGTAGAATATATATTTTTTTAAATTATTTTTGAAGTCAATTATTTAAAGATCCTGTTGCGAACAGAGAGCACCCCCTGACCCGCCCACCGGAGCACCCCTAATCTCCGCGTCCCGCATACCGCCGACGCCCATAGCTGGCGCAATCAGCAACTAGACGTCGGACGGGATGCGGGATATAGAAGCGGGCCTGGAGGCAAAAATGTTCATTCATTCACAATTCTACTATAATTCTCAACGACAACTTTCTCGCATAATTTGTACTTATTCTATGTATATTTCGATTCATGTAAAAAGTTCAATAATAATAATAATCATACAGTCCATTACATCGATTTTTATTTCCAAACAAGAAGCAACTGCCACCGATAGATCCCTTCTTCTAGAGCCAACAAAAACTGAGCGTAAAGTACTGCACGCAGACGGATAATAACAGACATACAGACAGATAGACACGAAGCCGCCATTTTTATAATTTCGACTCACCAATCCGGGCACCGGCCGCGCCTTTTTGAAAGCGAGAGGAAAAATAAGGTAAAAGTTAGACACAGTGAATTGGAAAACAATGAAATTTCGAATTTTGTGGTTATGCACTTTTGATATTGGAAACACGAGTTTATAAATTAACCTTTATGCTCCACTTTAGGCTCCACCTGCGATGACGTTAATGTTACCGTTACCGATTAACTGCATTAGTGCATATACATGCTTTTTTTCACAATTAATAATAATATCACACCACAAATAACACACTAAGGTCATCGCTACATCTGCGTGAAACGGTCAATAACTATAACATTATCCCAGATGGAGCTGTAAGGTTGTACTTCCATCTTTTATCATTATTCTTAAAACCATAATACACACAGACATATTTACAATGTAAATATGGACTTTTAAATCATGAATAATCATGATTCATCTGTTTTAATTAACTCTAATGTGGAGATTTCACACGAACTCAGTTAAAGATGAATTTCTAATATAGAAGATGGATATACTATAAATACTATTCTAGGGATTTTAAATAAATATATTTTTATGTACTCTTAAAAAAAAGAATTATAATTATAATTGTAGTATATTTTTATATACTTCAAAAAAAAAAATTCACAGGAAGGAATAGAACTTTTAATTAATATATCGGATAATAGAAATATGTATAATTCTAGAGGTGGCGTGATTCGAACTAACTCGAGCTGTGTGGTGCAATCGGATGTAAGTACGGGATGCTGAGGAAGCATCCCGTCAGCATTTTAGCTTGCTGTTTAGGGACGTAACAGTATTGTAATTATAACACTTACAGTTTCATAAAACTAACATTCAATTGGGTATTTGAATCTTTTTTTTGTAATGCATAGAAAGATCTTACATAAGTTTTATAACAAACTATTTCCTTTTCGCTATAATTAGAAAGGTATATCAAATTAAAAAATAATTAAATACGCGCGTCCGACGTCTCCCTACGATAATTTGTATAATAACTCATTGTAGCTTCGTACAACCCGCAAGAGTTAACTTGAGACTTCGCTCGGATGACGTAAGCGCGAAGTACTGACTCGATTGTACGCGTCGATGGCGAGACCGACGAGAAGGCGGGGGTCGGGAGGGCAGCGCGCATTCCGCTCAGGTCTCAAGTTAACTCTTGCGGATCATAGCAATAATATGCGTCGTAAATATATAAAAAAATAGTTTGTTATAAAAGTGTAAATCATTCATGAAATATTCAGGGATATTAAATTCCATATAACATTAACAACACACAACTTCAATGAACCGTTATCTGTAGTTATCACTAAAATTAATTTTACTCAACATTAAATTTTAATACACCGATAAGATTTTATGGCAACACTGCAATTGAAATGTGTACATTTTGTACTTACATAAAACACGAGATAAGTACAATTAATTTTATAAATATAAAATGTTGAATTGTTAGGAGAAAGAACTACAAAACATGTCGTGGCAAGGTAATGGCTAGCGCTTGCGCGAAAGCCCCAGCAGTGGGACATTTATGGGATGATATTATATTATTTATGTAGGAGAAGTAGTTAAGCCGAATGGCCCAAAAAGCAATATTAATAAACCATGTACGATATTTGAACAACAAGAACATTTTAGGGTTACAATTGGAAACCAGATCCTTTATATTTGTCTGGCTAATTGTAAAATATTATGCTCGATAATATATATAAAATTCAGCCTTTCTAAAATGATGTAAGTTCCCCCCTTTTTTCCTTAAAGTGTCTGACAAAAGTTATGGCCTATAGGAAGAGTCTGGCAACTGTATATCTTCGTTTATAAGAATATCGTATATGACATATGTAAAAACTAGCCTTGCTACTTTGACGTAAGTTAGAATGGTTATTTTCCACCTTCGATACCTACTACCTGAAAAACGGTCCCGCTTTCAGCTTATCGAGTATCTATTCCTTTCTAAGTTTAAGTTAAAATACATATTTCCTAAAATCATGTAAGTCTGAGGTGACTGGGATCTCACTCTATTATAAGTTTGAACATTATTAAGGTTCTGTTCTCAAAAACTATACTTCTATAATCACATATTTCGCCAAGGCTTACACTGTTAATTTTGACTTTAACAATAAACAAAAGATAATATATGCGTGTGTGTGTCAAATACATGGAAGCATGTGTAATGTTTTTTATTTATTTAATGTATTTCCTATGCATATTTTTTTAAAATTATTATTCTGCACTCCTTCTCTATATTAATAATATAAGTGTGATAGTTTCGTACTCCTGCGCAATTTTCGTAAAAAGGGGTACAAAGTTTTTGCTTCACGTATTAATATAATGATGACATACTTATAAGCCGGTGTTTTACTTCTGGCATAATATGTTTTTAGTGACATGTGTGGTAAATCATATTCTAACGTAGAAAAAATCAAAGCTACATACTCGGTCGGACGCGCGAGGTCGTATGATGTCAACGAACCTAGAGGTCAACAGTCAATAGCGTAGTACAGTACTATAACTACCATTATGGAGCTAACTAATAAAAACTACTGTCACCGAGTTTTGTCTGTCAAGTCGTTGCTACATCTGAGATAATGTTATTGTTATTTATCGTTTCACGAAGATGTGGCGATGGATTGAATGCGGTTTGTGATATACATTACCAAGCTAAAACAAATTACGCTTTTTTATTGCATGAGCTCAGCAGACAGGCAGACGGCTCACCTGGTGGAAAGCGGTTACCATTGCCTAGGGATCTGCTGCAGCTCTCTAAAGGGAGGTTGGAAGCTGGCCAGTAACGAAACACAACTGAGGGTTCCTGTGGCGCCGTACTCTAGACTAGAGGTGGTAGCCATCGAAACGGGCATGTATCCTACGAACTGGCTGTGTAGGTCGTTTGGTCGGCTCTTACAGGCCGCCTGGTCACAGGATACTGTATACTTTCTCCATTCCGCGGATAACGCTTGTGTTGTTTTTGACATAATTAAACCTTTCCTCTGTGTGTGGGAAAAAATCGATTTCCTTTTATTACAAAGATGCGAACAGGCAGATGTTTGCAACAAAAGGACGAACCCAACGCGTTGCCCAGCCTTTAGGATGAGATAGACATAGGTATCAGGCAGAAGGGATGAGATAAGAGGGTGAAGTGAACCATTAGAAATTCTCAATCATAACACGATTAGCTCAAGGGTAACCGTTTCACATCGATATACTGTGAGAGCGGACCTAATGCCCGGGTTATACGAAGCTAGTTTTTCAAGCTAGGCTAGCAAGCTAGTAACTCTGGCTTTGTGTATACAGAACTAGCTTCATTTCCAGGCTAGTAAGCTAGTGAGCAAAACTAGTAGGTAAGCTAGCGTCTCAGGCTAGGATAGTTTCATCTGGTGGGGTTATACTTTTCGAGCTAGTTGCCCGTACTGATTGTACTATCCTGGCTTACGAACTAGCCTTATGTGGTCAGTGAAGCTAGTATCCGATTGTGTGACCACGAGTTTTGTTTTTCTGTGACTTTACGAATGCCGTTCATTTTATTTGACACACGTGTTGTTACTTTAAGTGGTACTGGCATCAAATTTCCTCATAGCCAGGTCAGAAAAGCAAGCCAGGATAGTATACCAAGAATCTAGCTTGCTATCCTACCTTGGTAAAACTAGTCTCGTGTAATCCGGGCATTCGAGCTGTTATCAAGATTCGGATCCCAGCATGGCTGTACCACGAACAAGTGCAAAAGTATAATAAATGTTTGTAAAACTCATTCTATCTATAGAGAAGAAGTCGCGCCATTAAAATTGAATACACAATCATAACTAATACCTACAAAGTCTGGAGGCTATTCGCGGCCCGAAGGCCCAATTTAACTTTTCATGCCAAATAGGCGCCGAGTCTGTTGGCAGTATCACTTGGCGGATGGGTGCAGTCATGTCGGCATATACGCTATTAACAAGACCTACTGTTTAAATTAAATGCGCTGTGTTGTCACTATAAAGCGAGCTTTGTAAGACGCATTGTTACATACAGGGTTATGTAAATAGATGTCGGTTATTAGTTTTGTTGCTTCCAAGTGCTAGAGCGAAGCTGCTTGATTACAGGCTGTACGAATGCGGAATATCGGCTTGAAAACGAGAGAGAATTTTGCCCTGTTCTATTCCTCCTGTCGGAACCCTTTATTACAGCGTCTTATTTCATCCCCTTTTTATATCCCGTCTCCTCTCCTCTATTCAGTTCTAAAGGCTGTCCTATCCGTTGGCTTTATCCCAAGTGTCGCAAATGTTTCATCTCCACAAATTACTTCACACGAATTTCATGACTTTCCGACACCTCCCCCGTCCTTGTCACGGACAGACTCCTCCCTCTCTAGTGTGATATCACGTTTCGCAATTTCACATGAAATTTTTTTGAACTAAAACAGTAGTTCCGTAATTAGTTTTATTTCTATTTAAATTATTTTTCTATCATGGAAACACTAAGTTCATACAGATAAGAGTTGGAAATATTTTAAATTCCGTGTTTTAAAGCGTAATTTGAAATGAGCATCACGAAATTTAGGACTACTTCCACCCCTTGTCACATTTCGTCGACCCCCTCCCCCTAACGTGTGACGTAATATATGAATGGGCTCTTATAGGCTACGGTAGCCACTTTTCATGAGCTGTGCCTGTTTGCCAGCTACACAATAAATAATGAAAAAAAGGCAATGTAAGTAGGGCTTAAAAATACTTTTAACGAAAATTGGATTAAATGAGATCCATTGAGTGGTTTTTGAGATAAGTGGTCTACTATGGGTTTATTATGGAACTCTTTTGGGCTTTTACTCATTCGCACTTGTCAGATTGACTGCTTTTTGCAGTATGTGAAGCCAGTGCTAGGACGGATAGTATTAATGATCGGTCTATATTAGCTGCAGAAGGTTGCATAATAAATGATGTTGTAACCAAAACTGTCTGACAATGTTTGGCGAGACGTGTACAATTCGGAGTAGGTCAACTTATAAAAGCACGTCGGTAGAAGATGCCTTAATATAACTGACTATGAAGCGACAATGCACGGACGCTCATGGAAGCTGAACGCAGTGAAAGATATAGAAATCAATAGACTTATAATTGAGAATGTTCAAGAATAAATTTGGTAAGAAAGCGGACTGACCCACTAGGTCCCAGTAGAAGTAGTAGACTTTAAAACGACTGGTTCGACACGTATGCCAAGGGTCTCATAATTAAAGACGCCGAAGACCACGCGAACTAGAGAATGATGCAATTGGGATTTAACGCTGGGATAATAACAATCGTGCATAGGAAGGCAGATCAATAGCATCAGTATAAAAATTGTCATATACAATGAAAGAAAAGACATAAAAGCTTAATTGACATCAAATTTAACTAGCTCTTTATGCCAAGTACTGCATAAGTACCGAGGGTAATCATAAGATTTCTGTTCTTCAGGCAAACGCCTTGAACGCTCAATCTTTTGATAGTCATAGAAATTACGACTCTGCCCTTGTATAAGATAGAAACGATAAAATCATACGTCATCGGCCGACGTAGTTAAAATAATGTGACGACGTAACACGGACATATTTAGCACCAATCGATATAATAGACCGGGGGTCTTTATTAATAGCATGTAGATATACTTGGAATAACAAATATCCGGTAAAAATGTAAGCCTGGAAAGCTCCAACATCCTTGGTGATTAGTTAGAAAGGAAATATTATCAAAGCAATCATCCTATAACGGTTTCATAAAGAATCCGCTATCCTATTTTTTCTTCTGCACTTCGCGCGTACTCCGGCAGTCCTTATGGTGGGGTAATATAAATACAAAATTCAAGCCTCGCGTGACTGATGTCACGGGTAAAGTAATCATACCAATGTGCTTTTCTATATTCAAACAGTAGAAAATGACGCTGAAAGTAAAACTATTGAATGCGAAGAAAACAAAGGTTATGGTGTTTGAAAGAGAAACAACCAGAACGAATGCAAGGATAATGGTCGATGATGTTATGCTGGAACAAGTGAATGAGTTTGTATATCTTGGATGTGCTTTTAGCAGGGATGGAAGGTACACCGCTGACATAGAAAGAAGAGTAAATTTGGGGAATAGTGTGAGTGGAGCGTTAGGTAAATTCTAGCGCTAGAACCTAGCCAGAAGGCCAGCTTGCCATACACACGCGGTGCTGGTACCTACGCTCACGTATGGATGCGAGAGTTGGGTATGGAATAGAGAGCACGAAAGTAGAGTAAACGCGGTCGAGATGCGAGCACTGCGCAAAATCTGCGGAGTGACGCTCGCGGACCGCGTTCGTAATACCGAAGTAAGAAGAGAGTTGGTCTGAAAGAGAGTGTCGGGGTAAAGGTAAGGAAAGGAATGCTCCGGTGGTTCGGGCATGTGGAAAGAATGTATGATAAAAGAATGACTAAACAGATATACAATGCAAAAGTGGATGGATGCAGAAGTCGCGGAAGGCCACGACACACCTTCCATGATCAAATTGATCGTGTATTAGGAGAAAGGTGATGTCAGGAGCCTTAAGAATAGACGAGCGTGCATGACAAGAGCTATGAATGTCAAAGAAGCAAGTGAGGTGTGTAAGAATAAGCCTGTATGGCACTCTGTTGTTCGTGCCTACCCCGCAAGGACCTGGCGTGAAGTTATGTATGTATGTATGTAAAGTAAAACTAAATCTCTTCGAAAAGTAGCAGTTAATCTGTAATGTAAATAACAGAATAATTAGGTCTAACGGTCATGTGCATAACTGTAATTAATAGTCAGTTTAAGTTCAAGTATAAATCCGTGTTTTTATAGTGTGACTGCAGAATAAAATTATCATAATAACGCGGCTAATGTAAGCTTAACCTTACACTATGATAATTCAAAGAGGATATAGTGATAAGAGTTAAAAAAGGAAAGTTAAGGAGGTTTGAGCATGCAGAAACAATGGATGAAAGTAGATCCACAAAGCAAGTGCACGACAGCAGTGTGTATAATGAAGTCGAAGCCGGTAGACCGCGACTAATTCAATATGATGAAATCGAAGATATTGAGAAGAAAGGTCAAGTAAAAAGCATCGCAAAAACTTCTATGTATGAAGAGTTTAATGAAAGTAGATGAAGCGAAACTCTGCTTATCCCAAAGGGAATCAGTCATGACGATATGTATACAGAATTCTCCAACAATTATGATAATTCTGTAAGGCTTCTTGGGAGAGAACCAATCTAAACAATGAATCGATAAAGAATATTTTAGTAGCAATACTCGGAGTACAACGCTTTTAAGCCGATAACGCGCTTAAATCGTAAATTATATCCATTTCTGTTTATGCAAAGCTTTAGTAGTGGGCGGATCATCGATATATTATGTTTCATTTCATTTGCAGTGTAAACCCGTTTTATCTTAAAACTATAAAAGTAAACATTATAGTAATAAATTTGTTAGACATACCTTGAACTCCACTTTTATCTAAGAAATTGCTAAGTTGAAACGTTGAATTACTCGATGCTAGATATTGTGTGAATCTCTGAAACGTAACAAAGAAAATCATCGTCACTTAATGTCAGGTGAATAGTTGTAAAGTGAAATACAGATAATGTATATATGTAAATCAATTGCTGTTCGTTAGTCCTCGCTATAACTCGAAAACGGCTGGACTGATTTGGCTAACTTTGATTTTGAATAATTTGTG